>BRZM01000070.1:936031-1318224 GCA_033238685.1 Lates japonicus | reverse complement strand
TCTCACCTTCTTTGATTTCCTCGCTCTGTTTTCATTCTTGTTGTCTTTTCTGTCATCTTTCCATCTCCCTTCTCTCTCCGATTTAGATGGGTCAGATGGGTGGGGTACCAGTGATGGCTCCTCAGCCAATGATGTACAACCAGCCTGTTCTCAGACCCACCAACCCCTTCGCACCCATGCCCGGAGCCCAGGTGATAACACAAAACACATTTGTTCCTTAAGGGTAAATAGTTGTGCATCACTGGCACAGAAACGCAGGATAAATACAAAGTAAATTTCTCTTTTTGTTCCTCTCTTTCTCTGTCCATCCAGATGCAGTTTATATCCAGTCAGGGGGGAAGCAGAGTGCCAAAAGCGACAAACAAACAAACAGCAGAAGAAAACACCTGAGAGGACCAGTCCGGTGGGCGGAGGAATGATTTGGTCGAGCTAAAGTGACTAGGGCAGAAAGATGACAAAGATAAACTAAACGACACCAAAAAAAGTTGGGAAGAAGGAAGATGACCTAACAGAGGATGGAGGGATGGAGGGATGTGGTGGTGTTTGTCTGAAACAACTTCCTTGCATGTGTCTGTTTGTGTGTGTGTGTGTATGTAGCTTCTTTCTGTTTCGTCTGATTTGTGTTTTAAAACCTATCGATGGAGTGATGTTTCAGGAGAAGGAATATGGAGGAGAGAGAACGATGTAAAGAAAGACGGAGGAGAGAAGAGGGGGTTGAGGAAATCCTACCTCTGGTTTTCAGCCAGACTGTAAACTGTCTGACTGTCATGAGAGTCTCTGCTGCAGAATTAGCTTTATTTCATACTGGTGCTATTTTGTCTTCTCTGGGTTACTGTCCGCCTGCAACGGCAACTTGGGAGCACTTAGGAGAGGACAAGAAGTGTTCGTTTGGTGCGACTGTGGAGGTGTGTGTTTGTCTTTTGTGTGTTTGTGTGAACACAAGCAGTTGTTTCAGATGATACCTTTACAACCAACCTCCTCTCCATCCCCTCCCTCGTCCTCTGTCTGTGTCCACAACTGTCCAATCAGCGAGAGATTTAGAGGCGAATCTTCTCAAGTGTGTTTCCCGTAATTTTCCGCTCTGTTGGGATATATTTGTATTTTTCAATCTTGTTTTCTCCTGCAACCTCTCCTGAATGTTATCGGGGCTTGTACAGCAATTTGTTGAACCATTTGTTAATAGTAGTTGAGCGTTTGTTGTTTATGGGTTTTTTGAGCTTAAGTCTTTGTTACTCATACTGCATTGTTTTCTTCTCCTAAAGCCGCAGATACACACAGAGAGACAGGGATTAGCGGTGACAACATGCTAGCACAGTGCAGAGTTGAAACCATCTGTGAACCAAAACTTTTCTTTAAAATGTATTTCTTGAGGCCTGGTCGCACCAGAAAGCGGCACAACAAAATTCATCCATGTGTCTTAGTGGAATATTTGCTGAACTGGTATAGCTCATCTTCTCTGCACTGTATTCTTTACCTCCCCTTGGTATTTTACCCTTTTGTTAGCACACACTAGCTAGCTAACTTAGAGTTAGCTAGAGCTAATGGTGCAAAATCCCAGGAAGCTTTTGCATTTAGCTCAGAGCTAGCTAGCTAGTGTCAGTAACTGACAATAAATTCATACAATTTCTTCAAAAGATGTATTTGGCCTACACATCAGTCCTCTTTTGTGGTGCAGTTTATGCTCAACAGAACATTTCCTAAAACATTAAAACACCGCTAATTAGCGGCTACCTCTATTTTGGACTCCGGACAGCTTGCTATTGTTCAACAGCACAAATTTGTGAGTCAAGAGTTCACAGAAGTTGAACTTGTCATGAAGAATTTGCACAAATTAACTTCCCCCATGTGAGCAAATCTACCAAATTTCACAACTTTAAACAATGGTGTGACCAGGCCTTTAACTGGGTGGGATTTTGCCTCTGCTTATTTAGACATTTTTGGCTGCCATTGCTAGGGTAAAATGGAAGACGTTTGTACTTTTTGCCATGCTAAAGAGTGTTTGTTTGCATCATTAGCTTGTTAGCTGCCTTGATGACCTGTGTGTATCTGTTTTTCTTGTCTTCATTAGCTCACCAAGCAGATTCAAACATCAGGGGTTTCTAAAAATCAGAGCTTTTTCATTAGGTACACCCTGTTGGCAGATCCACATTACGTGCCAATGATTGACGACAGCAGCACTGAGTGAGTGGGTTAAGTGTTACTGAATCAAGTTGAATTCACTTTAAATTGCACTGAGTCTTTAGGTACAACTCTGTGCCAAGAGCCAAACGACACTGAATTTTTGGCATCACCCGCGCTCCGAGGTTCCAAGAAATTTTGGGGATCAAATTTGACTCATGTAGGAGGTCATGGCTGTTCATCAGCCAAAGCTTCCGTCGCCATGAGTTTGACTGTTGGGTGTATTTGTGCATAATGCATTTTATTGTGTATGCTTACACATTTATGTGTATGTTTTCGATTGAGGGCTATTTCTGAGGGTCAAATTGTGTCAGATTTCGAGCCAAATTTGAGCCAGCGAGTTTGACACGTGAAAATGTGCTCATTTTGTTTTGTGAAATCAAATTTTGTTGCAAAATGCACATGCAAAAACTTTGCACTGAAGTGACTATCCTGCCGTAGTAGACCTGTTGCCAGTTTTTCTGGTGTGGAAAAAGTTGAGAAAGAGATTTGAAGTCTGTAAAGATAGTTTGGGGTTTTACAAAAATGAGTTTGTCTAATCTACCAGCCACTTCGGCAGGTAACTAAAAGTTATTTTCCTGCCATTCTAACAATGAACTTGAAACTGTTTGTAGTCCCATCCCCCTGGTCCCAGTCCAGCGTCCACATCCCAATCATCAGTGATAGTCCAGTCGTATCACACTCACCATCCACTCTGCTGTGAAATCTCTAGAATCTTGCTTCAGTCTCTCAACTCTGTCTAGTTGGTCTATCTCTAGAATGCTTTTTTAGCTTCACCACTGTTTGGTATGTGTAGATATGTAAAAAAAAAAAAAAAAAATAGTGATAATAACCAGTTTCTGTCTAGATTGTCTGCGCTCACCCATCACTGTCGCTGTTGGATAGATATTGCTCTTGGACACTTCTTGTCGCAGTCTTGTGTTAGCTTAGCCTCTCCTCATAGTATCCTCCTTGAAACCTGTAGAAGATCTCCTGCAGTAGGTTTCCCACATTGTCCTCACCTCTGCCAGTGTCTAGTAACTATAGCTCTATTATCTCTCTTGGTGTCTCTGTCTTTTAGCTGTAGACAAAACCTTTCGGAGGCTCTCTCCGGCTCAGGCTTTGTGGTTTTCACTTTTCTCTAGCTTTAAGTGCGCTCTTTCTTCCTCTTTGCTCTTTCCTCATCTTTTTCCCTGTCTCGACAACATCGGCCATCTCCGCCTCATGTTATGATGTCAGCAGCCTACAAACTGTTTCTGATTGGACTGTTGAACCTCAACAGCGAATCTGATGCTTGGATATCCAGGTCTTTTTGTGATTTAAAAATTGAGTTTTTATTGGCTGAAGGAGAGACATACGGTTCTTTTCTAGAACGAGTCAAGTACAGTATATAGTCCAAACATGTTTGGAAATCAGCTTTAGCTAAATGCTAGCAGATTTCAGCAGCAGCTGGAAGGTTTGTCTGCCCAGTTAGCCACTCAACTAGCCATTGTTCAGGGGTACTTTTATTCAGTAGTGAGGAAACCCACAAATGGATAGCTGAACAAAGTCTCAGTTCCAATCCCTGTTGGACTGGACTTGTGCTTCTTCTGAAATACACGTAAACATCTTTGCGAACTTCCCCAGATATTTGCAGATTATTGGTAACAGTAGGTCACAGAGGAGAGCAAGTTGATTGGTTGATTCAGCATCCCAGTGTTTGGGTGTCCATTTCAGCATACTACTGCCACATGTTATCTTCCAGCAGAGTATAGGAACTTTGTTCACCAGCTTGTCACTGTCCTGTGCATTTACGTTAATAAATCCAAATTTTGACCCACAAATGAAGTGGTTTGGTGATACTTGGTTACTGGGGTGAAACTGATTTCTGTTTCTAGACTTTTTCTTTATATTGTGGTTTGTTTCCCAGTGGACAAACCAAGTATATGAGAAACACGTGAACGTTTCTGAATTGCGCTCATTTGCTTACGTGTGTCATGAAGAAGCATAAATCCAGCTTCAGTGGGAAAAGATTTTTATCTTTGGTTTCAGCCAAATATCACTGAACAGAGAGTTGCTCTTTTGTGTTTTTCATGCCCTAAAACTGAACTGTTGTCAACATGAACTCCCTATGATGCTGCCTGTGTCTTAAACATAGACTCCATGGAGCTTCTCCATCCTCAAAAACCTCCTCTCCAGGGTCTAAAATAAAAATACATTTGCATTTAGGTTCCAAGTTCGGCACTCATAAAACTTTTTTTTAATGGATGCCTCTGCTTTGGCACCAAAAATTAGTTCTAATCATAGTTCTTTATTTTCTGGGACAGCTGTCTTACTGTCTCTAATCTGGTGTGATAAATTGGCACTTCAGAAAGAGAAGCCGCTTTTGTGGCACTGATCCAGAATCAGATCATCACACTGGATCTTAACAACAATGAATAATATCAGGTCCGACTGCAGATCTGATCATTTCTGATGTTTGTAATATCCTCCTTAGAATATGAAATTGGTTTGCTTGGTATGAAGAACAGTTACGTCAGTGTTTAACCTGGTCTGACTTACTTTCTTCTTGCAAGCTGAATCTACATTTTGAGTTCCTGTTGGCCAGTTTCTTTGCTTTTCTTTCCTTTTCTGTGTCTTGTTCTGTTTGGTAAACCTTTATATTTCTCTGCATGGAATCCGGTCCTGCCTGCTACGATGAGGTTTTCTTTGTCTTTGTGTCTCAAGTGGTTTCGAAATGGTCAAACATGGCGGGATAGAGAGAGCGTAGAAGGCGAGACTACTGTGGTTTTTCTCTTTTCGAGTCTCATAAACGTTACTGGCTCGTCTCCTCGTCTCCTTAGCATTGATGTAACTGCCAGCAATTACTACAGCTTTATCATTTAGGTAATTTTGTTATCCGAGGAGGGTATTGGCCGAGCATGCAGGCTCTTTTTCGGCAACTCCCTTCCTCAAATTCTCACACTTTTGGCTGGGGATTTCCCAGCACAACCACTGTTCTCTGGGTTTGCCCACTGACCTGGGTGATGTAGGATCAGAAAGTTTCTCTCAACTTCAAAAGCTGCTACCACCTCTCTGCATTGTTGTAGCATGAATCTATAGGTGGAGAAGGATACACTGATAAACCTTGATGTCATATTAACATGTTTGTTCTCTGCTAAGGCCAAGTGTATCAAACGTTCAGAGAGCAGACTCTTCTCTGGCGAGCCATCCCTCTCTCTTTTTCTGGGGTCGGTGAGAGCATGGTCGTATCGTTGTGGATGTTTGTTGTCCTTTTTTTTCCAAAAAGCATGATATGACAGTGATGGTGATGATGATGATGATAAATTCTCTCCTCTTGTTGTCCCTGTTTTTGAAATATTGTCTGTCAGGCACCCCGACAAGGTGAAAAAAAAAAAGCGAGATGGATCAGAGTTTCTTGACCGGCCGTTTGCTGTCCACAACAGCAGGTTCATCACTTGTTCGGACTGAATCTGACAGATAGTTCGCACTGTCGAGCCACTGTAGCAAAAACGGAGCGTCAAACTTGTTTGTTGTTACTTCTCCCAAAGATGTCACATTTGTTACTTGCAGCACATGTCCTCAATGGCAGACTTGTCCTTTTGGATTCTGCACTGTTGTGGCGCCATCTGTGGGTCACTGTGCGCGTTGCAGCCAGTGTTTTAGAAGAGAAATTCAAGATTCAGAGTCAAAAGACACCCACAAAATGAAATGAGAGAAACAAAGAGAGAGGCTGTTAAACGGATAAATTTCCTCGTTCTGTCAGTGAGTCGGTGTGTTGAATCAAAGATCTCTTGTGCACGTTCTGTTTTTTCTACATCTGTGTTTTTTGGTAAGAAACCTCGGATTGCTGCCTCACTATTCTGTATATAGAGAAATACACACATTCACACTCACAACACAGAGCTTAAATACATACTCTCATAATCCGCAAACCGCATTATTTTTCATTTACTCTTTTATTTTTCTGAACATGAAAGATATTAGCGTTCATACAGCAGTATATATGGTATGATTACTACTCAGTGGGGGCGGGCTAAACAGACAGACGATGCAGATTTCGAGGGCTGCAGACCTCCCCGTCCATCAGGATCAGCCATGAATTCTCAATGATGCCAAATGTTTTTTGAGCAGAGTACACCTTTTAATCTGTCTCTCTCTCTTCTCTGTCTCCTCCCCCATTCTCTTTGTACATTTTTTCTATTTATTTAAAGCAGAAATATATGGATTGTATCAAGCATGGAAAGGCAAACAAATGTTACAGTTGACAAAAAAAATCACAGGCTTTTATTTTACAGCAGTATATTTGTTTATTCTAGGGATTTGTTTTCTCTCTCTTTTTTTGGAAGAAATAAAAAGTCATTTTCCATTCCTAAATGATTGTCTGTCTTTGAGTTTTCTTGACAGTTTCAAAAGGAACAACGATCTCGACTCACTACTCAAACTGCAAAGAAAGTCTACAAACCCCTCAAAATGCACTTTGAAAGTCTCAGATGATAAAAATTCAAGGCCTTGAAATGTCAAACAGTGCATCTTCTAAATTTTTAATTGCAGTGCCGCAGGGCTTGAGAATGTGTTGTCTTAATTCAGCTTCTTTTCTAGTGAGATCCCAACACACGTTTTACCCAGTCCACTGTGTATTTCAGCAGTTTTATAGTTTACAGAGGAATTCATCTTACATTTCAGTCTGATTGGCAAGTTCTGCATTCACTTTTAAACCTTGTTTATCTGTTTCACATTCAGGCAACCCAAATATTAACACTTAAAATCTGCCTGCAAGAACCTGCCGTCCTCTGTCGGCCTGAGCAACAGCAGACAGTGTTAAATGCTTTTTTCTTTTCTTTTGGTCCAAGAGGCAGTAAAATACACAGAAGCAACATTAAAAGACACCAACAAAAACAGTCAATTAAAGGAACAACATCAACACCTTTATGTTCTCCTCTCAAACTGTAAACCAATGGACAACTGTCGGCGTCAAAGTATGTCCACTAAAGTGTTTGTTTTTGCCACTGACAGGTTCAGATAGTTATTATAAATGTCTGACAACAACATGAATAGGATTCCTACCGAGATGGACCTTTTATTAAAGAGTAAGATCCTTTTTGTTCAATTAGAAATCTTGCTAAATATTACTACCAGACTCCATTGACAAAAACAGTGATTTTACCAAGTAGAACACAAGAGTTTATGGAGTACTGCTGCCTCAATCGATTTGTTTGTGTTATTGTGTGACTTTCAGTTATGGAAGAAGTATTCAGATGCTTTACGTAAGTATAAGTTCTACACAATAACACGAACAAACTGACAAAGCAAGGCATCATTATCCCAGCAGCTCCTGTGTTCTCCTTGGTAAAATTATTGTTTTTGTCAGTGGAGTCTGGTAATAATAAAATGACTGTTTCTGGTTAAACAAAAAGGATTTCTCTAAGTTTAACAACACATAAAAATGTCAGTAAACGTCTTTGAACTGTGACACAGAATTTCCCACAGCATATTTATTATACTGCTTTCAAACAACTGTTAAAATACCCTTGCAAGAGTATACTTGCAAACTTAAGTAGCACCTTTAAAATGTCCCAGAGATCCCATAACTGTGGGAAACATTCAATTACCACTAATCTCCAGTGCACAGTTACTGTTTTCACATTTGTTTTTGTGTACACTTGTACTGTTTATTCCTCGTGACATGTTGACCTGAAACACTTCCACCAGCCTGCTCTGCTTTTTCCCCTGAAACTGTGTGTTATTTCACCGACTCTAGCACTCCCACAGTGAGAGATTTAAAAGCAGGTTCCCACCTCCTGACTCCCACTGAGCTCTGAATAATGAAACTGTTTGTGTTCATTTGTTCCACAATCACATCAAGAGGCTCTCACAGGCATTTGGTCATATTTCAGTTTTGTTTTTTGTTTTTTGTTTTTGACTGAGTGGTCGTTAGTAAGAAATACATCAGTCAGAATGTAGGGAGCCTGACAAACAGCAGCGTTTTGTCTTTAGTGAATAATTTACAGTCGTACTACCTGCTGTCGCCAGCAGTTCGTCTCTGTACACTCAAGATGAAAGGAGATTTTGCTGCAAAATTACATAAATCTCCTCCATGCTAGCATAAAGTACTGATGAATGCATTCAATTACACAATTTACGATATGTAAATTTGACTCCTGTCGACTTTAAGAAGCTACAAAATGGTGTCAGGTGTCAGGAAAACAAACATTTAAACAGCTAATTTTAATATATTGATACCAGTGGGCAGGCAATTTAGTTAGTATTTCTGTTTATTTTTTTATTTAGTTCATAAAACTTGTTTAAGTGGCAGTGACAGTAAACAGACTAAGGTTCTACTGAAATACTATAGTTCCTAGGGTCACTGAGGCACACAAACCCCCCGAACATGACAAGGTGGCAATCCCTCAGGGAGAAAATTGAAAAATAAAGATGGAAAAATAGAATTTTAGATCTGACATACAGCTACTGTATGTTACATTACGTTATTTTAAGGCTTCTCTTCGCCTTTACGGAGGTATTTTAAAATCATTCAGAGGCGGGGGGAGACCAGAATCTCCCGGCCAATCAGCGTTTTTCTGTCATTGTTGACGTATGTCGTCATTGACTGCGACGTGTCTTGTGATTGGCCGTGGCCTTCCGGGCGGAGCGCAGAGAGGCGGAAGACGGAAGTTGGGAAAACAGATTTAAACCAAGTCTGAACAATTGCTTCTGTTTGCCGGTGCTGTGAGAAAACGTCGTTACCGAAGAGGTCTGGCTGCTAAAATAAACTCTGGAGCTGTTTTTTGTCGTTAATGAAGAGATCTGGATGCTAAAACAAACTCTGGAGCTGCTTTTTTGTCGAACAGGAGGGAGACTGGACACTGAACACATCTGTGGCACGAAGGTAAGGCAAACAGTTAGCGGCTAGCGTTAGCATTAACGTTACCAGGGAGCGTTAGCATTAGCTTGAAATGATATCGTTTAATTCTACCATCGGTCGTTTATATCGCATGGGTAAGAGTGTGTTGTGTGTTTGTGTTTCTGTTACTGAGGCGTCCCTGAGTTGTGGGCACCTAACGTAGACAGATGGTAATCTTTGTAAATGGATGCTAATCTGTGTAAATCCCTGTTTGTTTTCACTTCACCAACATTTTGCGTCTCTTTGTCATTTTGTGTTTCATACTGGTCTTTAAACTCAGTTTGTGATGGTTTATCATGTCGTTGTCACCGGTTTGTGGCTACTTGTGGTTATTTTGTGTCATTGGGCGTCTCTCCCTGGCTGTTTTACACAAAGGTGTTAGCGTTAGCATTAGTGGCGAACGTTAGCATTAGCATGAAGCGTTAGCATTAGCCTTTTCTTCAACTGATGTTTTAGGGGCTTTTTTGGATGTTTGTCGTCGTTTCTGTTTGCGTGGGTTAACGTGTGTTTGTGTTTCTGTGATTAAAGCGTCCCTGACATGAGTTGTAGAGGGTGGTAACTTTTTAATAGTCAGTTTGTCTGTTTATAACTTACATCTATTTACAATCACTCTGCATACATTTTACTGTTTCTTTGTAATTTTTCGTCTCCATCTTGCATTTTAAGTCAGTTTTTGGTGGATTGTCACGTTGATGTGATCATTTTGTGTCTATATGCAGTGGTATTGCATCATTTTGTGTCTCTAGCTGGCTGTTTTACATCTACTTATGTGCAGCTTCTTTGTGGTTGTTGCGTTGTTGTAGTTTTGTGTCTATTAACGTTTCTTTGTGGTCATTTTGTTTTTTAAGTGTGGTAGTGAAGCATCACATTGTGATCATTTTGCAGCTATGTTTTTTGCCTCTTTGCCATTTGTGTATCTTTGTAGCTTTGTGGTAGAAATCTGTCCATAGCCATCCATTGATCCCCTATTGTGTATATTATTAATGAGGAATTTGCTTGTGGTGACTTGAGTCTTTATTGAGCTCAGTTTTGTTTTAAATTCAAGCTTGAAAACTAGATTTTGTCTTGATTCGATTCAGTAGCCAGTGATCAATATGAGACAATATCATCTGCTGATTTAATGCAATCTCTCTCATTCATATCAAATCACAAACAGCCACTACAATATCCTTTGACATTTTTATTTCTGAGCTCAACCAGACATTTAAATGAAAAGCAATCTTCTCCTTAAATAAAAATAGATAAATCCTGTTCACTATAAAGTGCCACATTCTGATATATTGAACTTAAAAATTTTCACATTCTATAAAATAAACCTGACAGAACATCAAATTCCTGTTTGTTTAAATTAAGGCAGGATATTGTGTGAGTATTTTATTTTGAAGTGGCATGGCTTATACACAGCATGCATTTTGTCAGTAGACCTGTCCTTTCTCCAAAATCTAAAATGTTTTCAGAGCACTGATCTATTCACCAGAGGAGAGACAATATCGTCATTGATTTGATGTACATCGATTTGTTGTTACACCCCTTATATTTATTGTTATTGATTCTTAAAGATGTGATGCCTTTTCCTGTCATCTGTGGCAGTAAACAACCCATTTTCTGAGACACTCCTGAAATGTTTGGAAAATGTTCTGGTTTGGCTCTAATATTGAATATTTATATGTGTTTTGTGGTTAAACTGTTAATGAGGAATAGATCATGATGTATTGATCATTTTCTTTTGTATATTTCTCTTTATTTCCTCCAGGTGTCACCACTTCGTCCGTGATCAGAGAGAGCTTTTCGTACAATGAAGAAGTTCTTTGAAACCAGGACAGAGGCCTTCAGGTAAATAAATTATAGATCTTCAGTAATTGATCTGAAGTCTGAATAGTTTGATTTGTCACAAAAGACTTAACTCGTTATTAAAATTTATTTACATAGTTCATGAATGTGCTGTTCAACTAAAATGAGCCTTTAAACATGAGCTCTCTCTCCCTATCTTTCTGTCTCTTTCTCTCTCTCCTACTGTGTAATTCTCTGTCTCCCTTTCTCTTTCTCTCTCTCTCTCTCTCTCTCTCTCTGTGTCTCATTAGTACAATAAATCATAGATATGTGAAGAACTTATTCAGTTCAGTGTCACACTAGAAACTCGGTCATTTTTGCTTCATTTTGGCATCTATCAACCAAATTTAGTTAAAAATTTTAACAGACTTTGGAGAAGTCAGAACTAGTGGAGTCAATTCTTCAGTCAGAGCACCTTCTTCTGTCCCTGTGTATGAAGGAAATTTAATCCTTGGACTAGTTCTGATTAGTCCAGAACCAGTTAGTCCACATTCTGGTTTCTTTTTAGATTTAGTGTCTTTTACTTCTCTGTCTTTTGACAGTTTGAAGTTCAATACCCAGAAACTGTGCTTTTATTTTGATGTATTAAAAGTCTCATTTGTTGCATTTTTCTCCACAGGATTCAAACTTCAACTATTAAATCACAGAGAGAAGAGACAGACGTGAAGACATTTCCAGAAGGTCAGTGTTAATTTATTATTTTCAGTCTGACTCTGTCATTATCTCAGCTGCTGTTTGATGTAGCGGCAATAAATAAGTCTTATATATATATATATACTGTATATAACAGCAAAAATTAAAACCTTAGTTTAGAATAGAATAGGATAGAAACTCTTTTAATAAATATGTTTTTAAAAAGTATAAAACATTTTATAAATGAATTGAAAACCTTTAAATAGTAAGTATCAGACCTTAAAAAAATATGTCTAAAAACCAAGTATAAAACCTATAAAAATTAAATATAAAACCTTAATATAAATCCTTTAAAAAATACATTTAAAACCTTACATAAACATGGCTAAAGAATAAGTATAAAATCTGTTAAAAATACATTTCAAGCCTTAAAGGAATAGGTCTAAAAATGAGGATAAAACATTTTTAAAAACCTTATAGAACAAATCTGATAAATAAGGTTAAAACCTTTTAATATTCAACCTTTTAAATATATATAAATATTTAAAACATTTAAAATTAGGTCTAAGAATTAAGTATGAAACCTTTAAAAATAATTTTAGAACCTTAATAAAATGTCTAACATTAAGTATCAAACCCATAAAAAGTTCAGTGCAAAACCTTATACACTAAATCTAAAAACAAGTATAAAGCCATTTAAAAATTATTTAAAATCTTTAAAAAATGTTTAAAACTAAAACATAAGTATTAAACATGACAATTTTCTTTTAATGCAATAAAGTGATTTGTATAAAATGAGTTTCAAAACAGAAATGAAACTCGAAGGTTTAGGAACACACTTAATTATTTTATTCCAGACACCAAAATCACAGCACAATTGATAGTTATAATTTTTAATAGTTGAATGTTCTCACAGGTGTTGTGCCCCCGATGACTACATTACAGATGGTACAGAAAAACAAAGTGTTTTCACAGGACACCAAAAATGTTTACAGCAGTTAGATGGTGGAGGTCTATTATATAATTAATAGCTTCTTAACACTTTGTTTTCTGTCATCCACTTCAGGTCTTCAGCTGCTGTCATCTTCTCCTGCAGAGACAAGAACATATGTAAAAGCACACAAACTGATCCATATATCTATTTTTCATTACCTAAACTGTCCTCCATAATTTTTTTGACACCTGTTTTTGACGCTCAAGTATACTATGACAATTTTTGAGGCCTTATTGTGCGATGACATTTTTTGACTATTTTTGATGCCATACTACATTATAACATTTTCTGGCCATTTCTGACGCCTTACAGTACTGTGACATTTTTTGATGGTTTTTGACGCCAGACTATACTATGACATTTTTTGACCGTGAAATTTTATGTTTTAGCTGGAGGCATTTTTTTTTTAACCAGAGGCCAGAAGTTAGGGTTAGGGTTGTGGCCTCTATGTAGCTAGGGTTAGGGTTAGGGTTGTCGTCTGTAGCTAGGGTTAGGGTTAGCTTGTCGCCTGTAGCTAGGGTTAGGGTTGTGGGCCGTAGCCAGGGTTTAGGGTTAGAGTTGTGTCCTATAGCTAGGTTACACAAATCATTTTTGTGATGTTAATTCGAAAACAGAGAAACCCAACTCAAAAGTTACAACATTTGGCAACCACAGCAAGTGAGAGGTGTTTGATCACTTGAGACACTTTGTTTTATTCTCTCACCCCACATAAGGATATTCTTATCAAAATCTCATACATCTTTAAACATCAAACTACTTCTGTTGTCCTCTTCAGGTGATGCGGTCTTCTTCTCCACCACCTAGAGATAGAACATACATGCAGAAACTGTCCAAAGGCCCTAACCCTTTGACGCCATACTATACTATGACATTTTTTCATGTTTTTAGATGTCTAACTATACTATGACATTTTTTCATGATTTTTGACACCATACTAGACTATGACTTTTTTTCATGATTTTTGACGCCATACTATACTATGACTTTTTTTGACCGTTTTTGACGCCATACTATTCTATGACTTTTTTTGACCGTTTTTGACGCTATACTATACTATGACATTTTTTGACCATTTTTGACGCTATACTATACTATGACTTTTTTTCATGATTTTTGATGCCATACTATACTATGATATTTTTTTGACCATTTTTGACGCCATACTATACTATGATATTTTGTTGACTGTTTTTGACGCTCTACTATACTATGACTTTTTTTCAGGATTTTTGATGCCATACTATACTATGACATTTTTTCATGATTTTTGACGCCACTATACTATGACATTTTTCATGATTTTTGACGCCTAATTTATACTATGACTACTTGACCATTTTTACGCCCATACTATACTATGACTTTTTTCATGATTTTGACGCCATACTATACTATGATATTTTTTGACTATACTATACTATGACATTTTGACCATTTTTGAGCCATACTATACTATGGACATTTTTGACCGCTTTTTGACGCCATACTATACTATGTTTTTCATGATTTTGACACCATACTATACTATGATATTTTTGACTATTTTTGACGCCATACTATACTTCAAGGGACTTTTTTCATGATTTTGATGCCATACTATACATGATATTTTTTTGACCATTTTTGACGCCATACTATACTATGACATTTTTGACCGTTTTTGCTTACAATATAATATGACATTTTTGACGTATACTATACTATGATATTTTTCAGGATGTTTTGATGCCACTACTATACTATGACATTTTTCAGGATTTTGATGCCATACTATACTATGACATTTTTTCATGATTTTTGACGCCATACTATACTATGACATTTTTTCATGATTTTTGACGCCATACTATACTATGACATTTTTTCATGATTTTCGACGCCATACTATACTATGACTTTTTTTGACCATTTTTGACGCCATACTATACTATGACTTTTCATGATTTTAGAAGCCATACTATACTATGACATTTTTTGACGCCATACTATACTATGACATTTTTTGACCATTTTGACGTTTGTTTTATACATATATATTTCTTTTTGGACTGCTTTTGATTTACACATACTATGACATTTTTTCGATTTTTGACACCATACTATACTATGACTTTTTCATGATTTTGGATTTATACTATACTATGACTTTTTTTGACTGCTTTTAGACGCCATACTATTCTATGACTTTTTTTGACCGTTTTTGACGCCATACTATACTATGACATTTTTTGACCATTTTTGACGCCATACTATACTATGACTTTTTTTCATGATTTTTGATGCCATACTATACTATGATATTTTTGACCATTTTTGACGCCATACTATACTATGATGTTTTGTTGACTGTTTTTGATTTCCCTACTATACTATGACTTTTTTCAGGATTTTGATGCCATACTATACTATGACATTTTTTCATGATTTTTGCTGCATTATACTATGACATTTTTTCATGATTTTGACGCCATACTATACTATGACATTTTTCAAGGATTTTCGACACCATACTATACTATGACATTTTTTCATGATTTTCGACACCATACTATACTATGACATTTTTTGACCGTTTTTGACGCCATACTCTATACTATGACATTTTTTCATGTTTTTAGATGTCTTACTATACTGACATTTTTTGACTGTTTTTGACGCCATACTATACTATGACATTTTTCATGATTTTCACGCCATACTATACTATGACTATTCTTGACCATTTTTG
This sequence comes from Lates japonicus, assembly GCA_033238685.1. Classification (NCBI taxonomy): domain Eukaryota; kingdom Metazoa; phylum Chordata; class Actinopteri; family Centropomidae; genus Lates; species Lates japonicus. The sequence continues at coordinate 1,302,999 of BRZM01000070.1, read as the reverse complement.
ACGCCATACTATACTATGACTTTTTTTCATGATTTTTGACGCCATACTATACTATGACATTTTTTGACGCCAGCTACTATACTATGACATTTTTTGACCATTTTTGACGCCATACTATACTATGACATTTTTTGACCATTTTTGACGCCATACTATACTATGACATTTTTGACTGCTTTTGACGCCTATACTATACTATGACATTTTTTTGACCATTTTGGCGCCATACTATACTATGACTTTTTTTATGATTTTTGATGCCATACTATACTATGATATTTTTTGACCATTTTTGGCGCCATACTATACTATGACATTTTTTGACCCGTTTTGATGCCATACTATACTATGACATTTTTGGTACATGCATACTATACTATGATATTTGTTGACTGTTTTGGCGCCCTACTATACTATGACTTTTCTGCAGGAATATCTGAGGCGACTGCTGCTGAGAAACAGATCCAGGATCTGTCCAGTCTGCAGTGAGATCGACAGAAATCCACAGGTTGTCGGTTCTATTGTGGCAGCTGATGGGCCACAGCAGGGCCTGTTTGTGACAGCCGACGCTCACCAGGAGGAATGTCACCCCCCTCCACCACCACTTTCAGATAAGTTTTGACAGCTGTAAATTTAGACCGGGGGGTGTAGAGAGAGAGAGGAGGGAGGTGAGCAGCTATTTTTACCTTTCATTCAGCCAGGCCCAAACCAGAGAGACCCCCTTCTCTCTTTTCTGCTCCTTCTGGATCTCTCCTCCTGTCCTGGAGAAACTTCTGGATTTCTGACCACAGCGTTAAGACCAGGAGAGGCGGCCAGCTCGGAGATAGATATCTGAACAGGAGTCAAACAAATAGCGACTGTAGAGTGAAGAAGAGGAACCAACAAGGCCGACATGGCGCTGCTCTGCTACAACAAAGGCTGTGGACAGAAGTATGAGGCTGACAAGAACAAGGACGGTGAGATCCTGCTGCCTGTTCCTCTATCTGCACTTCTAAATTAAATTATACTCTCAGACTGATTCGTTTTAATATTGTTTGGAAATGAATCCTCAGTGGAAGTCTGTCTGGATACAGAGTGTGGAGAAAAAACCCTGAAATTCAGCATTTAATGTTGTTTTTGTGTAGTTGTGGGTTACAGATTTGCTTTAATTTTCTCCTTTTCCCTCCATGTTTACACTAGTCTTCAGGTTTGGTCCTTTTCTCAACTTCTGAGCAAACAGAGCACATTAAAAACCTGTAATATTTTAAAGTTACATCACCTGCTAGCTGAAATTATAACTACATTTTCTTTTAAGTTAGTTTTGCTACCACAAATTAATCCGGGGCATCTTTTCCAAAGCCACTAACCACCACTAAAAGAGCAGATTGGATTAACGCCCCCTTTTATTTTGAAAATATGGTCATATGACCAGATTTACTTGTGTTTTTTCACCTTAATTTGCAAGTTAAATGTAAAAACCAAGCACAGAATCAACACATACATTACAAAAACACTAGATTTATACATTGCAGATAACTGGAGGTCAATCTGGGTTTTTAAACTAACTTTTAAAGAACACAACAGGTGGCAGGAAATTAGATTTACAGGCTGGATTTACTCTGGATAAACAAAGTGTTGGATTGCGTGACATCGAAAAAAGTTGTATCATTGTCGTATGTGCTGTGTGTGCTGTGTGTGTGTCTGAGTTAGCCTAGCGTGCATGGAGAGCCACGTGTCTCTGCAGAGGACAACCGGACCAGACAGCTATCTCTCCGGCAACCGGCTTCCTTTTATGGGACCCACATGCTACCTCTCAGCTCCGGTGACCCCTGTGAACAGCTGGTGCACCCAGCTGACTGCGTGTCTATATACAGACTGACAAGTGTCCTCTCTTGCCTCCAACAGATTCCTGCCGCTTCCATCCTGGGGTCCCCATCTTCCACGATGCTCTGAAGGTAAAAACAAATAAACAGTGGTTTGTTTGTTTTTTTTCAATTTTCAGATTTTGGGCTGTTTTGCTTCCTTCACATGTCTCCTTTCAGACTGGTGGAAAGAAAACATCCAAAATGCACATTGAGGTGTTTATTTTACTTCACTTAGTCTGTTTGCGTTTGTAGTTTACAATTACCATACAAATCTTTAAAAGCTGTTGTCTTGTACTCTGAGACAGAAATCTGACTTCAGGTTTATTCCTGTTTATGTTGTGAAGGTTTTTACAAACAGGCATGTTCATATATCATTCATAATCTAATTTATATCACATTTTACATCAAATAGATGGTGAAAATACCTCTAATTTATGGCTGTTGACAGTATTTTCGTATTTATGGAGTCAAAAAGAGAAATATCGAAAATTCCCTCAGTAGAAAACTTTGACTTCAACAAAATGAAACAAGAATTTTAAACCTTGATGTAAGTAATCAGCTCAGGAAGTTTCATAGTGATACCTGTTAGTTACATTCACCTGCCTCAGCATAGAAACAAATAAACAATACTTTTATTTCTCTGCATAAAAAAAGTCATTTGTTTGTTGTGTCTTTCTGCAGGGCTGGTCCTGCTGTAAGAAACGGACAACAGACTTCTCAGAGTTTCTCTCCATCAAGGTAAAGAGCTCAGGGTCAAACACCCTAATCTGTGGTTTGTTACGGTGCAGGAAGGAGGCGAGGAGAGCGAGGTTACTGCATGAATTAAATAAATAAAGTTTCAGTCCCTGTGCAGATTTTCCTGCTTCAACCAGACTGACCTGACCTGTCTTGTTCTGAACAGGGCTGCACCCGCGGGCGCCACAGCAACGAGAAGCCCCAGGAGCCTCTGCGGCCGGAGGTGACATCAGATAAGGGGGACATCAAACACACCAACGGCCAGGAGATAATCTACCAGGGACCCAAATCTGCAGAGAAACTGCAGAAAGAGAGACCCAGGTTTGTGTTTGTCATTTACATTCAGCTCTCATTTAATCTTTTTGTAAAAAAATTAGCATAAGATAACTGGAAGTACTCAAACCTTGCAACTTCTGTGCATGCAGCCGCCTCTGTATACACATTAATTCACAGAGGTCAGGATGAGGTCAATGTTCCTGGAATAAATAATTCAGTGGTTAACATCGTGTGTCGGTCTACAGTCCATTTCCCGACACCCGTGTTAACACAAACATGTGTTTTTGTGTGCGCAGCTCAGACGAGCCCATGACCAAGCTGCCCCCGAAAGTGTCGGCGTCACTGGCTCAGGTGCTGGAGAAACTAGAAATCAGTCAGAGAGCAGAGAAAGAGCAGAAAGGTCAGTGTGTGGGGTTTTTTGTGTGAGAGGACTGTTTTCATTCAAAACCAGACTGCTGCAAGATATTTTTCTTGCTTTTTTTGGCTGTTCTTGAACATATCTCTCTGATCTTTACACTGCTAAAAATCAGTTTTATTAGTTGATTTACATTGAAAATAGGTTGAAATATTCAGAGCTAAACAGTCAAAATTGCAGTCAATTCACAGTTTAATTACAAAAAATACCTGATAAGAACCTGATTTAAAAAATCATTTTATTCATTTGTGTTGCTGCTCATGTGAGTACATTTGTCTACATGTCTGCATCTATTGTCTGCGTTCTAACAGAGAGTCAGACGGTCATGCCTGGGACAAGATGCAAGAACACGGGATGCAAAACAGTGAGTATCTTTGTATTTGTTTGGCCCAAAATATCGACTCTCTCACATCAGCAAAGGTTGACAAATTCATCATCCACACACCACCAGAAGCACACACACTCACTGATTCCTCTACTTGTAAAGCTTTTTAATGGCTCCATCTAGTGGACGACGATGGTAACAACACATGACCCATTACTACACCAAGTCATTTTTTCAACCTTTTCTGGCTCCGTGACTTTGAGCTTTAGGTCCCAAAACAACCATAAATCATTACATTTACTCAAGTAATGTACTTGAATATAACTTTGAGGTGCTGTTAGCTCCATTTTATGTTAAATATTGTATTTTTAACTCCACTAAATTTATCTGAAAGCTATTTTGACCCTGTTTCTCCCTGAGGTTGAGCCCTGAACACTGCAGCCAAACAAACACGCACTTACCTTAGGATGTGACTGATGATCAGAGGCATCAAGAGAAACTATAATCTATTAAACATTGTTGATCAGCTCATCTATACACTGTGATCACTTCCATTGTTTTTAGGTCTATCAAGGCCCAGAGACAGACATGGAGGTTTGCACCCACCACCCCGGTGCACCCGTCTTCCACGAGGGGTAAGAAACAAACACAAACACACGCAGACTTAAAAATTACTGCTGCATGTTCCCAGTTCTTTGCAAAGGCATCACGCATAATCTACAAAACAATAATTACAATCTCTATTTGCATAACTATCTTTTTGAACCATAATTAGACAGTTTCTGCACAGGAGGAGCGTAAACAAAACAAAACTGAAGGCCATGTAAACGAAGCAAGAAACATAAAAGCTAAAATATAAAAAGAAGAGATCAAACAATTAATTAAAGATCAGTAATCCAAAACAAATCTGCAGCATTAGAAATAGAGACGTAAGAAGTTATTTAAAAGAATCTGAATCTCAGGAAAGCACTTTGATCATATCCTTTCATTTTCTCCAACTGCTGCATATTGAATTTGTACAGCTACTGAAATATCAGTCAGCTTGATGTAACCCATTTCCTGAAAGACACAGCTGTGACAAATTATTTTTTTTATTTAGGTACAAGTACTGGAGCTGCTGCTGCATAAAGACAATAGACTTCAACGCTTTCCTCGACCAGAAGGGCTGCACCACAGGGAAACACCGCTGGATCCCAAAACAGGTACGTACATACACCACCTGAGGGGAGAATACAACACAAATGGCAGGGAGGACATCAGAGACTGGTTCAAAGACAGCAGGAGAGTTGGTGGGAAATAGCCTTAAAAGTTGAGAAAGTATCTTTGAAATCTAGAAATAACAAGGGCAACAACACAGCCTTAACATTTAAAATCACCCCTTTTTTGAATGAGGATTGGTGTGTACAGCTCACTTGTTGTTTGCAATTTTTATGTGCTTTTTGATCAGAAAACAACCAAACACACAAGCTGAAGTGCGAGAAAATATAGCAGATTTTATGTGAAATACATCAAATGTTGTTCAACTGTTCTATTGCGACCAGTACTGGTATAACTGGTGTATTTCTTTGTGACTGACTTGTATTTATGTGTGTGTTTACAGGACAAGAAGAAGGTGGCGTGTCGACATGACTGGCACCAGACTGGGAATAATGTTGTCGTGACGATTTACGCCAAGAACGCATACCCTGAATTGTCCTGCATAGAGGTCAACCGGACAGTGGTGAGTATAGCCTTAAACACATGTGTACAGACCATTTAAGTAGCATAGAAGAAAGAATAATAGAAGTGGAGAATATGCACATTTATGCATTAAACATGATACTAAACTCCTTCCATCTTTTCTGCAGCTCTCATGTCAGATCCAGTTTGAGAACAATAAGATTTTCAAGAGAGAATTCCACCTATGGGGGGTGAGTGCCAAAAGAATCAATCATTGTTTCGTGTCTTCAAACAACAGAAACTTTATGAACAACAAGTGTAAAAAGCTCATCCCACTGGCATAATTTTCCATATAGAAAATCTTCTTACCTTTTTTTATCTTCTGACCCTCCTCAGGTGATCAATGTCAAAAAGTGCTCGGTCAACATGGTCCCGTCCAAAGTGGAGATCTCCCTGTGTAAGGCCGACCAGGTGGCCTGGGGCAAACTGGAGGACCCCAACTACAAGCCGGAGCCAGAGCCCGTGGAGGACTCCTTCACCGAGAACAACGAGTCTTACCAGCAAGACTGGGACATCGACGACGACGACATCAGCGACTCAGACGAGGAGTGGGCCTACGACACGCCAGAGAATAAAAAGCAGAACCAGAACAGAGATGAGCAGGAGAAGAAAGCGGAAGAGAAGCAGAATTTACAGAGGAAGGAGGTGGAGGAGGAGATGAAGAAAGCGATGGAGGAGAGGAGGAAGGCGGAGGAGGAGAAGAAGAAGCTAGAGGAGCAGAGAAGGCAGGAGGAGGCAGAAGGATACGAAGACATGCCCGATCTTGAGTAAACGAGGTGATGATCAAATCTTATTTGGTTGAAAAAAATAATTGATTGAATGAAATTTTTGTAATGAGACAAACCAAAGTTGTACTTTGGAAATAATTAATTTCCAACTCCATGTTTTGTACAACCACTTTCTAACATTGGAGGTCCTCCAGAAGAAATATAAGAGGTTGATTCTCTTGAAGCAGTCAGTTACAAGTTAGATATTTGGTTGACAAACACACTGGATCCTTTATATTTTATTTAATTATAATGCTAGACATAGTGATGTCTTTGTCCTCAAATGTGAACATACTCAGACACCACTGGATGAAACTTCAATACAACAAATAAAGACTTTGCTATGTCTGTTTCTATGTCTAAATTTCTGTCCACAGCTAAAACATTTCCTGAGTGGCAGCTAAAATCAACAGAGATAAATGGTCAGTGGTTTAAAGACTTGTTATTCATCACAGATCCCCTGCATTTAAATCAGAAAGATTAAGATTAACAATTCATTTAAAAGCCTGATGAATCATTCGAAAATCCACTGGTGTTACATGCCACTGCTGTAAACAAAACAGTTTAGGTCGGATTAGCCTTTAGTATGAGTCACGCTGAAATTGTATTTCCACACATTGTTATCATTATTATGAGCCTGTTGTACATCTGAAAACACGCCTACTCCATGTATTACTCACTGCACAGCTTTACTACAAGCAAAGAACAATTGATAGAGGATAGAGTAGGTTAATGTTTAAAGCGAGCATAGCTCGCACTGTCTGACAACCAAAGATTGATTAATGTAGTCTTAACACCTCAGTGTGTTTCAAATGAAGTGCTTGTTGAAACATCTAAAGCCTGAGCATCAGATTTTACCTGTTGTGTAGCAGAGCTGCAACAGAGGATTGATGTAGCGTACATGATCAAGCTATATTATACTGTCTTTACCTTCTTACATAGACCAACCGTGGGATATGCACATACTTGAGTGAGAATGTGGTATGTGGCCTAACCATTCCGTCAATGGGTCGCCCTGATTGGTCACTTTCAACACCCACCCACAGTCTCTGGCCTGTCCCTCTGACCGCCCTCTGTGGCGGGAGAATTGTCAAGATCAAAGGAGTGCAGATTCCATTGTCTCCGCCCCCAGAGTCTCAACAAACAATGTGACGATGAAGCTGATTGAGCTGAACTTTTTTTTTAACTGATTAAACCAGGAGTGGTTTAGAGGACAGACTAGTGTTTTAAAGTTTTTGAAAGCACAAAATTCGCAAAACAAGACAGAGTTTCTTTGAGTGAGACTGAAAAGGCAGTGGGATGTCTTTAGTGTGGCCATTCAGGAACAGCTAAGAATGCTTTTACCTTTCGACGGAATCAGACTTTGTTCACTTGAAGAATACTGAAGCCTTAACATCTCTATCCACCTGCAAGGCAAACAAAAGCTGAATACAACCAGAGCAAAAAAGTAAAATGTAAACACCTAAAATTCACTGAACATCACAGACTGAGAGGTAAATGTATCCTGAGGTTTGATCTTGAAGTAAGTATGAACATCAACACGACACAAGCTTCACACTTCAATATTTCATTTAATCTCCGAAAGGTTTGCGCTGACTTTGTCTTTGTTACACACTGCACACGATAACACAATAAAACACCTCGCAACGTACAAGGTCGTGCAACATCTAGTCTGGCTTCCAGCATTGCGCACACAGTCTCGATATATAGGCTGTTCAGATTGGGGGGTGGGGGTGGAGGGTGCGTTCACAAATGTTGTCTATGGAAAACTGTTGCACAAACATGGTGGAGTGTTTGGAATCTGTGTGTTCCTTTCATTTTTCTTAGCTGTCATTATTTCTTCTCAGCCCCATTGCAACTCCTTGAAAAAGTTTCAGTCCAAAATGACATTTTTACGGCTTGAAAAAAATACAGACAAACAATACAAAATATTAAAACAATAAAAAAGTGACATGACGTTTTAAAAAGAAGAAAAAAAACCTATGAAATCATTGGCTTCCACAACATTCTTGTGTTCATTTTCAGCACAACAAATGCTAATCAAACCAAAGGTGATGCACAAAAAATGTCACCCAAGTAAAAACAAGCTGTACATGACATCTTTTTTTGTGTAAACGATTCATTAATAGTCTGTAATAACATTGGAGAATTTCAATAACTTTGGCTTAAAGTTAGAATAACTTTAACATTTTTTTTAGAAAACTATTTCAATACCAATTGGTGTGACATTGGACATACATTTCAAAGACATTGCTGTGGCAGTGGAATGACACATAATCACATGTGAATAACATTGGTGTTAAATGGGAGGTCTCAAGCTGCTGTGGGAGTAATTGTACAACCACTGATGTAATAAACATTTGTGTATATGTCTCTATATATTTATCATTCTTTTATGGTTTGGTTAGATATATTACATTTTATCAACACACTTTTGTCCGTATACATTTTTCATAAATAAAAGATTTTGTTGTTAAATCAATACAAAAAAAAAAAAAACCACTCGTAAACACTCGAAATCGTAAACACGCACGCACACATACACAAAAATGTCTTTTTTTCCCCCATTAAGTTTGCTTCTTTGTAAAGTGCAAGGCAAGATACAGTAAACTTTGAAATGTACGACATACAACAACTTTCGCATCTGAAGCGCAGTTAGCTCATTCATTCTCACAACCTTACACACATACCTTGTATGTCTCGTAACCCACTGAACTCAGTACAAACTTGGCACGACACTACTAAAGCCTCTAAGGTGTAGAGCATATAGCTGGCACACTATGGATACAGTAGCACAATCCTACCAGATCTGAACATCTACAACGCCTCACAGTAACTCCGCCCCGTCAAGGGTTAGCTTGGGATTAGTTCGATAAATGTGGAAATAACTGAGAAAATCAAGAGCCAACCCTTAACATGAATGGGGAGAACACAGAAAAGATCCTTTACAAGTTTACAACCTTGCTCATGGATGTAATAATGTCAAATCTGAAAATAAGACCTGAGTCTCATTTCTGACAATGTTAATGTTTTGTAGTTTTGAAAATGGCGGAGCTGCATCTTATAAATCAACATTAGAGGTTGTGTATGATAAAACAAAATACTACTCTGTGGTTCTTCAGTTTATCGCAGCCTTTAAAACATGTAGCTAACTCCACTGTAAGCGCTCCACACCATTAACAAACATTCAAAACTACTATTTGACCCAGGTCTAATTGTGACTAGTGAACATTATTACATCCTAGCAATTAAAACTTTTAAATTAATACTCTGACAATAATTCACATTTTTGCTGACATGAGAAGAACTGTAAAACGAATCTCTGTCCATTCAGTACACAGTTAGCTTCAAGACCTGTTTAGCCTAGCTTATGACAGAGCATTGAAAGCAGCTAGCCAAGCTCTGTCAAAGGTGCCTTTCAACAACAAAAAGTTGTCTTATTTACTATATGTGTATATTTAAGACCTGCAGTAAAAGATAATATGGTTTAACAAGCAGTTGGCTCACAAACTGGAGCCTGTACAGCCCATCAGACCTCCTGTCCTGCTGCTAATGTTGCTAGCTTTATACACCTTCATAACACATAAAAAAAATGACTCCAGGATTTCTTGGTAACCAATTTGCTTGCTAATAAAATACATGTAAACAACACATATTAAACTTTTTATGGAAAATGTTTCCCAATTATTCCTATTTTTTATTTTTATTTTTGCTAAGCTAATCACATCCAGCTTTTCTCTTTCTAAACTGAGCGCACAAAGATGAAAATTATTCTCTTCTCGTCTGTCTTGAGGAAATACAGCAAGTAAGTGATTTCCCAAAATACTAGTGTATTCCTTAAAGGATCATTACTGTAAAACCTGGGTAGAAATTGTCTCAACAACTCGTAAACGTCAGTGTTTTAGCCATGTCCAAACAGCAGCACATGTATCCAAGATTATTTTGAGCACTTGTTTTGACTGTAACTAGGCCAAAACAAGTCTTGCTGTTTGTTATAACCTGCTTGTAGAATTGTGTGGGCAGAAAAGGTGTAAAGCAATACACTCTCATGAAGTTTGGACCACACAGCAAAGTGTTTGACATTTATGTGTTTTTTGTTTTGTTTTTTTTGTTTTTTGAGGCTAAAATATTTCTCCAATGTTCTCTCGCAGTTAAACTCCAACAATCTGGAGCGACAAGCAGGTTAAGACAAAGAGAAATACTCACAAATGCCACTGGTTGTAACAAAAAGACTAAAATTCACTATTATGAGGCAACTTCAGCACCCACTGTGAGGCGAAGGAAGGCTAAGTATGCATGCAGGGACACACAGAACAGCATTAATTGGCTTTGATTATATGCACAGTGGCCAAGGAGTTTGTCAAAGGGGGAAGCAGCAAAGCCAGGACAGCTTCACAGGTTACCATTGGGAAAATAAGATATACAAAAAAATAGATATATATTTGTAATGATAATGATAATAATAGCTTTTAACCACAGACAAGGCAAAATCAAATATCCACTGACTCTTATTCTTATATTACATATACAATCAAGAGTATGGCAAAGTAGGAGTAATATGCTGAGTAGCTGTAATGTTTTGTTAATGTGTCCTTGATGCTTCCTCCTTCTGTAAACACCCTCATCGTTCACTGCCAAAAATATCAGACTTATTGAGTGACTTCATCTGGTACTGTACCTTGAAATGGTTCTCAAAAAAAAAAAGAAATGAAAAAATGACTCCCACATAAGTCAAATTTTAGAGCTAGATAATAATCAAGTGATGTACCATACTTTAAAATCCTACAAGGCTGAAATCCAGATGAAATGACTCATCATAAAGAACATTATTTTTGCAGCACGGCAGCCTCAAGACCACACAAGTCACACAGCAACCTATTAGAACCACTTTAGAACCACAACAATGAGCCTTTGTGAAATCATATGATTTATCATTTAACATTAATCATTATTCACAGGTTAGCTAAGTCCACACAGAGTACATTCCTCAGTATGTTTTGCAACATTTAGATGATATTCTCCAGTTACAGTGAGCGATAAAGGTTGAGATGTTTTGGTTGTTCATTTTTGTTGATTTATTTGCCGTTGGAGTTCTCATGGCAGTAGCAACAAAGAAATAAATACTCTTAGAAAGTCTCAAGAAAATCAAGGTCTAAAAGTTCATAAGTTCTGAAATAAAGCGACTAAAGTTAGAGAAAAATTAAAATATTGTAACAACTAATAATAGCAGATATAAAATAAAGGTAAACTTGCACTCAACATGCAGGAGGCACCACGTCAACATTCTTTGTCAAAAAAAAAAAGTTCTTGCCGAGGAAGAGCGGCCGTCGTTCCTTGTCTCCTTGTCCTCTGTTTTGATTGCGTCCGCCACTTCCTAGCTCCGGCAGGTAAAGCGGAACCAAAAAGCAAACGCCAATAGGTAGGCGATCGTGCAAACCAAAGCCCCTTCAAAATTCAATAAAACAAGAAAAAAAATCCTCCTGTTTGCAAAAACCAAAGGAGAACAAAGAGGAAAACGAGGGAGGAAATAGCATAAAAGTTAGGAAGATGGTTTCCTTTTCTTTACTCACTTCCTCTATCAAGCCCCTAGGCGTCGTGGTTAGAGGAGGAGAACAGGAGGGTCTCCTAGTTTTTCAGGTAATAGGGGCAGTAATAAGCACTTCATGGGTCAATTGCCTGAGTCTGCCTCACCAACCCCTTTGATATCCAAGCTCCTGCAGGACAGACAGAAAAACATGATAAAATGACTAATTGTGTGTATTTGTTTCTTTTAACAACAAAAAAAATAGATATATAATACAAATACATCAAAAACAGATGACAGAATATTGCCGAAATATCTCTCCAAAATGGTGGATTAACACCAGATGTAACACTACTTCTTCGGTGGTGCTCTTTCAAGTTCATCAATATTGTTACTCTGGGAGTGCACAATTAATAGAACTGCCGCCTGCCACTGTTTTATAGACTTTATTAACCTGTCAGCACGGTATTTCCTGGACCGTTGACATAGTTATAACACAGGACTGTAACAACATCAGGCTCTATATAGCCAATATCAATCATAAATCACTGGATGGGCTGATCGATCGAACAATTGAATCGAATCGAAACAGTCTCCCTCTCTGTCGCAGAAAACTAGTGTGGCTCTGCATCCACTGCACAGCAATGGATCAAACTCCATGTAGCTCTTACCAATCTGTCAACAAATGTCTGGATCGGGATTGGGCCTGATCCAGGCTGTTCAAGTTGTCTCTTAGCTAGACTGTATATGTGTCGTTCTGGGGCTCTGAGGCATGATTACCCAGCACGCAGGAGCAATCCAGACTCTATGTAGCTTCCATCAACCGTTACCAAAAGGATCAGCTCTTACCCTGATCCCACAAACTGGCTTGAACCCCATAATGACAACTGTAACTCGTGGGTTTGCATACTGTGGTTTGAAGCATGATCGCTCTAGAAAAAGCTGTGTCCTGCTCTTTTACCTGAGAAGGAGAGCTGTTGGTTCTGCTTGTGGGCTTCTCTCTCTTCACCCTTAGGTATAATCTTCAGCTTCATACTGCTGCTGCTCTTACTGCTTCTCACCGAGTCCTGTCAAGATGCCAACATCGTAGGAACATTGAAACAGATAAAGGTATTGTTTTGAGACAAATACAATACCAACAGATACATACCGTTTCCCTCCCACCTCCTCAGAGGCACTGCATGTTGAGCAGATCCAGTGGATGTCGTCAGCTTGTGAAGCTCGTGGCAGGGGCTGTTCAGAGTGTTCAAGCTCCTCTTCCTCCTGGGGCTCCAGGCTAGGGAGGGAGGAAGAGAGGAAAGGAGAAGGAGTTTTATTTATTACACAGTTGCAGTTTACGGAATTATAATGTTAAATTTATCCATGACAACAGATAAAATAAAACTGTATATAATAATCTTGCCTGGAACATTTTTGAAAACATCTTCATCCTGTAAATCTGAAAATTTACAAACATCTGCTCTGTTTTCTAACTCTTAAGGCGATGTACATTTGACACCTGTATAATGTGAAAATTCTGAATATTAAACGGTAAACATTGTTAACTTGTAAATCCATCCAGCGGATTGGGGCATATTACAGATTCTGCACAAACTAAAAAGTAATTTGCATATTTTATATTATCTGTGTCCTAATCATTTAATCTCATCTTTCTCATTGCAAGAAAATACAAGTTTGGGGAAGCAAAATCACTATTTGTTCATTATTTGGTGTTTAAGATAAAAATCAGTGAAAGTTTATTTCAGTGTAAAGTCTGAGAAAGGTTGAACATATAGATGAAGACATAAACATTTCCAAAAACAGATGAAATGACTCATCATAAAGAACATTATTTTTGCAGCACGGCTGCATAGCCTCAGACCACACAAGTCACACAACAGCCTATTAAGAACCACTTTAGAACCACAACAATAGAACCTTTGTGAAATCATATATGATTTATCATTTAACATTATCATTATTCACAGGTTAATACAAGTCCACACAAGTACATTCCTCAGTATATTTTTTGCAACATTTAAGATATTCTCCAGTTCAGTAGACGATAAGGTTGAGATGTTTCAGTTTGTTCATTTTGTTGATTTGTTGCCGTTGGAGTTCTCATGGCAGTAGCAACAAGAAATAAATACTCTTAGAAAGTCTCAAGAAAAATCAAGGTCTAAAGGATTCATAAGTTCTGAAATAAAACGACTAAAGTTAGAGAGAGAAAAAATTAAAATATTGTAACAACTAATAATAACAGATATAAAATAAGATGGCTGCACTCAACATGCAAGGAGAGCACCACGTAAACACATTTCTTTGTCCAAAAAAAAAAAGTTTGCGAGAAGAACGCCGTCGTTCCTTGTCTCCCTTGTCCTCTGTTTGATTTGCAATCACGCCCACTTCCTAGCTCAAAGCAGGTAAACGGAACCAAAAGCAGAACGCCAATGGTGAAGCGATGCGATGCAAAGCCAAGCCCCTTCAAAAAAATTCAATAAAAACAAGAAAAAAAATCCTCCCTGTTTGCAAAAAACCAAAGGAGAACAAAGAAGGAAAACAGGGAGGAAATAGCATAAAAGTTGGGAAGATGGTTTTCCTTTTCTTCCTCGCACCTCTGTCAAGCCCCTGGGCGTCGTGGTTAGAGGGGAGGAGAACAGGAGGGGTGCTCCTCACCCCTGGTTTTCAGGGTAATGGGGGCAGTAATAAAGCACTTCATGCAGGTCAATTGCCTGAGGAGTCTGCCTCACCAACCCCACCTTTGATATCCCAAGCTCCTGCAGGACAGACAGAAAAACATGATAAAAATGACTAATTGTGTGTGTTGTTTCTTTGCTAACAACAAAAAATAGATATATAATACAAATACATCAAAAACAGATGACAGAGATATTGCCAATGTCTCTCCAAAATGAATGGATTAACACCAAGATGGCTGCTACTTCTTCTAGAATTGGTGCTCTTTCAAAGTTCATCAATATTGTTACTCTGAGATGCACAATTAATGGAAACTGCCGCCTGCCACTGTTTTATGAACTTTATTAACTACTGCTCAACACAGTATTTCTGGACCGTTGACATGATTATAACACAGGACTGTAACAACATCAGGCTCTATATAGCCAATATCAATCATAAATCACTGGATCGGCCGTGATCCCGATCCAGACAATTGGATCAGATCAAAACAGTCTCCCTCTCTGTACGCAGAAAACTAATGTGGCTCTGCAGCATCCACTGCACACACAGCAATGGATCAGGCTCCATGTAGCTCTTACCAATCTGTCAACAAATGTCTGGATCGGGATTGGGCCTGATCCAGGCAATTTGGGACATCTCTTAGCTGAACTGTATAATATTGTCATTCTGGGGCTCTGAGGCATGATTACCCAGCACACAGAGCAATCAGACTCTATGTAGCTTCATCAGCAAATTCTTGGATCAGCTCTTACCCTGATCCCACAAACTGGCTTGAACATCCCCATGTTGACAACTGTAACTCGTGGGTTTTGCATACTGTGGTTTTGAAGCATGATCGCTCTGAAAAAAGCTGTGTCCTGCTCTTTTACCTGAGAGAGAGCTGTTGGATTTCTGCTTGTGGAGCTTCTCTCTCTCCTTCTTCCCCTTGGGTATAATCTTCAGCTTCATACTGCTGCTGCTCTTACTGCTGCTTCTCACCGAGTCCTGTCAAAGATGCCAACATCATTGGGAACATTGAAACAGATAAGGTATTCGCATTTTGAGACAAATACAATACCAAAACAGATACATACCGTTTCCCTCCCCACCTCCTCAGAGCACTGCATGAGCGGGCAGATCCAGTGGATGTCGTCCAGCTTGTGAAGCTCGGCGCTGAGGCTGTTCAGAGTCGACCGAAGCTCCTCTTCCTCTGGAGACTCCGACTGAGGAGGAGGAAGAGAGGAAGGAGAAGGAGTTTTTGTTTATTACACAGTTGCAGTTTACAGGTATAATGTTAAATTTTATCACGTAGACAGATAAAATAAAACGTATAATATCTTGCCTGGAGACATTTTTTGAAAACATCTTCCATCTGTAAATCTGAAAATTACAAAACATCTGCTCTGTTTTTCTGGCATCTTAAGACGATGTACATTTTGACACCCTGTGTATAATGTGAAAATTCACAGATGTGTAAACGGTAAACATTTGTTAACTTGTAAATCCATCAACAGTTGGGGCATATTGCAAATTCTTTCAAACTAAAAGTAATTTGCATATTTTGCTATTTATCTGTGTCTAATCATTTAATCTCATCTTTCTCATTGCAAGTAAGTTTGGGGAAGCAAAATCACTATTTGTTCATTATTTAGTGTTTAAGATAAAATCAGTGAAAGTTTATTTCAATTAATAAAGTCTGAGAAGAGTTGAACATATATAGACAAGACATAAACATTTCAAAAGCAGATAAAAGCAGGACAGAAAGGGAGATTTGCTCCTCTGCACAAAGGGCTACCATCTGAGAAGGTAAATTTCCTTACTGAGTAAATAAAGCTATAGCAAACAAAACCTGAACAAAGAAGATAAAAAACAGAAACTGAGATGTGGGGCCTCCAGGGTTGAATGGCTTCAGCAGAGACAGAGAAACAGATAGTGGAGAGAGAGAGAGAGAGAATAGACAAGAGAAACAAAGAAAACAACAGAGAGAAGACACGGATGAAATTGTAGAGTTGTACCAGTAGTTTTCCATCGAGCAGCATCTTGGTCTCAGCCTGGAGAACTTTACTGCTGTTGACGATTTCCACCGCTGTGCTGCGACTTAGACACTGAAAATACACAAATTAATAACTTGATTTTTCGTCATAAAAGCCAAAGATGTCCACTAATAAAATGTGGAATAAATGGCCTAAAGTTTAGGGTACAGATGATGTACGGCAATGTTTAAGGTCCAAGTGAGCAAATCTAAAAATACCAGAACAATTAAGTTATTATAAACATTTTCAATTGCTTTATTCATTGCTAGTGTTGAACTTCTCAAGTGTTTAATCATTACAGTTAATGACTTTACTACAACACAAACTTTTAGTTGGTCCACTTTACAAAAATGGATCCAAACATTTTGTATTTGTGAACAAACATGACTGTGGGTTTTTAAAGTGCTGAATTTATGAATATTGATGTGAGTTACAAGGACATTTGTAAATAAAAATGACCTGCAGACAAATTATCTTCCTGTGGAAAGTAGGAAGGATGAGATGACCGTTAATAGTAGTTAACATTTTTATGGTTATATTTTTTCTTTATATAATTTATTTAATTTTGAACACACCATACAATCAGACTGAGCAGCCTGCTGCGCCCTTGAACTGAAGTCGCTGATGTATTTCAGATTAACAGGCCGCAAAATTAACTGCCTATGAATTGAAATGAGACCCAAGCGTATTGCTGAAAATCTGCACGCTTTTACTTCTCCATTTTGTCAGTCAAATCAGCCATCTGTCCATCCGTCTGTCCCCCTTTCTCCCCCCCCCCCTCGGTGTCTTACCTCAGGGCTGGACAGTTTGGCCTCAGTAAGCACGAGGGCGGTGGCGTTGACGGCGTGAGCCAGCTCCTGCTCCACCAGCTTGTGGGTCTTGGCTGCCTCACGAATCCTGGGGAGGACGAGGGAGGAAATCATAGACTTTGAAGAGCTGTAATTATTATTTCAGCACGCTGAAAGGGCATAATTATGGTGATTATTCCAACAAGTTATCTCTGCCTGTTGATGGGACAAAAGCCTGGTTCCTTTCTCTGAGTATAGTACCTCCTCTGGGTTCAATTTGTAGATGTTTGGATTCAAAACTTATGACCACTGAATGACTAAATTTCACAAGTGAAAAGGCTTTATTAGTTAACAATACATCTTTGTTGCTGGTTGGACCACAACATCGGGGCCAGCTCTACAAATGCAAATTTTTGTGACTGACTGAGTGAGTGATCATGTTACACCAGTGGTTTGCCATCTGTTGGACATTTCCCACTGGCTGTTGCTCTGTCAAAATGATTTGAGGTGAACAGTTTCAGTGATGTTATTCCCCTCCTCTGATTGGCTTACCCTGATCTTCTTACCCCAACTCTAACCAATCATCACTCCTCACCAACCCAACCAACGAACGCAACAACAATTTCACATGTTCATACACGGTCCAACCATACACTCGGTTTTTACCTTGTCTTGTTTAATAAAGTCGTAGAAATTTAGAAAAGCCACTTTAAGTTAAAACTACACCAATCTGTCCATCTTCCTTCCAAACAGACATCTCCAAGTTGAGTCAAAGCGACTTTTTGTTTTGCTTTCACTGAAACTTCATACTTTAGTCTTCAGGAAACGTGAAAAGTAAAGAAATTACACCACGCTTGCCTTTTATTGAGCTCTCAAAATCCCCATATCAAATCTCTCTCCATTTCCTTTCCCCAGCCACAGGGAAACCCCTTTATGACTATTTCTCAACTTGAGAGATAAGTTTGCAAATGTAATTAAAATATTCATCATCCTGACAAGGGAATTGAGTTCTGAAAAGATCGTAACAAAGCAGACAAACTGAGAAGAAGCTGAGGGACAGAAATGGTTTGTAAGTGCGAAAAAGAAAAAGAAAATGGCTCATCAGTGCAGCAGAGAAAAACTTAGCAAATAAGCAAGCTAATTGCAGTGGGTTAAAAGAATCCCAAAATGTAGATCAAGAACCCCTTGTGACCCCTTTATCTTCTTAATACAAATAGATGCAGATCATCAAACAGGAAGCCTATGTGCTTTTTGTGTTTACTGTAAAAGTACATACTGTGGAGGTAAGATACTGAAAATACTCATTTAGATATTTGAAACAGTGAGAGACAGACCAAATTTTGAAGGGAGCTGGAACGTATTCTATTTATGGTAGATATACAGATGGATGCAAAGGTTGCAAAGGTTTGAACACCCGCACCCACCCAAAGTTATCAAAGCACTTTTAGCTTGAACAAACCTACACACTAATCTACATACATGAAAATCTACACGTCTGCTGGGGCAGAAAGACACAAGCAGCCCCCCCCCCCTCATATGACTGCAAAGGACCCACAATAGTGGTTTATCTGACGCAGGGGTGGTGTTGCACTGCTCTACGACTGATGCACTAACAGGATCTACATGGAAGAGCCATCAGAAGGAAACCTTACCTGCCACTGAATCACAAAAGTCTACGTCTGAAGTACGGAAAGCAACATCTGGATAAGTCAGGGTCATTTTGGGAACGAGTGCTGCGGACAGATGAAGTTAAAATTGAAAAACAAAAGGCGCAGGATTTGATGAAAAGAACACCTTGCCAACTGTTGAGCACGGGGGGAGCTAATGTTATTCTTTGGGGTCGTGTGGCAGACACAGGCACAGGAAACACTGCACGGATAAGTCGTCCAAAAAACTGAATCTGACAAGAGGCTTTCTGCTACAACAGGACAATGATCCAAAGACCTCAAAATCCACCACGAACGACTTCAAGAAACGGAACAGCCCTCACAGGCTGCTGACTTGAACACCACTGAAAATCTGTGGGTAGACCTGAAACATGCTGTATGAGTAAGACGGCTTAAAAATATCTCAGAACTTGAAGTGGTCCGTAAGAAGAGTGGGTGAAAATCTCTAAATCAAGAACAGAGTTACAGAGCTTAGCTGGCTACAGAAAGTGTCTGCCAACTGTGATATCTGCTAAAAGAGACGGTTACTAAGTACCGACATTTTGCACATGCCACAATTACTGTTACATTTTTTTCTACCTTTTAAGCTCGGTAACAGTGTGTTAACATTTGAAGAAAGGCTTATTGTTGGCTGTACTCACTTCTGTCCCATCATGTTTTGAAACAATACCTACCTACATACTTAATTTAGTTTTCTGCCTAGAATCGACACCATAGATACAACATAGCCACGCGTGATTGGTTTGCTTCCTTCTGCCTCAAGTGGTCGTACACACCATTTTAAAATTACAAACCCCACCACTGACTAACATTTTGTCAGCGTACAAGTATCAGACATCGGAGATGTGTGCTGGATCAAAAAGTTAAGGCGTTTTCAGACTGGAGGAAGAGGCTTTGGAAGAACCTCCCCTTTTTTATTGTCTGCGATGCAAAAACTGGCAACAACTGCAGTTCTTTCTTTCAGTTTTGAGGAGCTTTTGTAGCTGGAAAACAAAAAAAGCCCTTGAAGTTATGTAGAAAGTTCCACTAAAGAAGTCCAGAGAAGTGTTTGGTCTCAAACCCCCGGACCTTCATCAGTTAAAATATTTAACTTGACTGAAGCTGAAACATCAGTAAAGTGAGGATAACTTGTTTTTTTTGCTGTCAAAGTGTTTTTGAACAAGACTTCAAACATCACACTGCCGACACCACAGAACACGTGCAGTGTTTCTTACTTGTTGATGAGTGTGTCGGCCACCATGCCCAGCTGCTGAACCTGAGCGCACTCCTCCTCGGTCAGGTACTCCATGGACTGCTGGGAGTTGAGGCGGGGCCTGGTGGCGCGGTAGCTGTCGATCTTCCTCTTGTCCTCCCACGACTTCAGGGTGCTCTCGAACGCCTGGTCGCACAAAGAGAGAGAGACGGAGAAGTTTTTGGTCCTCTTCAACGCTGAGACAAGCACATAATAGATCTTAAAAGAAACGTCTGGTCGGGTATACAAGAGGAAAAACAATCTTTTTATCTGTAAATCTGACGTAACAGAACAGAGGAAAGAAAAATATGTTTCATTACAGCTGTGTATGATTTAACAACTTGGCGATAATCATGTCTCAGCCAGGCATCCAGCAGGGCTCACCTTAAACTTCACTGACACCATTTGACTGAGTAAAAGCCACTTTTAAGGAGAATAAAACCAGTGAGCCAACATCTCCTTTCTCTCTCTGCAGTACTTAAGGAGATGAAACCATGGAAACAAACTGCCCAAATGTGCTTGGCTCAAGAGAGCTCTTAAAGGTTTGAGCAGCGTGAAGAGAGAACAAACACAGTGGGTATGAATGTGATTTAAGAAATCCCGAAATAGAAAGAGTCAACAACGTGGGCAGAGAGCTGAAGCCGGGGAGCTGAGAGTGGATTTTCGGCTGCAATATTTATGAAAGGAAGCATATTTCGAGGTAGTGCTGTTGTTTTTCATACACATATAGCAGACACAACACACACACACACACACACACATTTTAATACTGTAAAAATCAAATAAGGCTGTTTTTTACTGAATAAATGCTAAAAATCTTAAATCTTTCCGACTATATTACACAGCAGATAATTCATATTCGAGTTGAATTTTACCCTGTCTCTGGTGAGCATCTGTGCCCGGTTCTTGTGGACGATCTTGACGATACCGGGTGGCTGGATCCAAGCCTCTCCGTCCACCTGCACAGGAACCCCCTCCTCCCCCAGGATGGTGATCTTGACCTGACGGCACTGAGGCGCAACAGAGCAGAAAACAGCACTTGTCAGATTGTTTTTTTTTCCCCATACACAGAGTGCTTTTTTTTTACTTTTTTTTTTTCTTTTTTAAACCAGCTAGTCCTCGCTTGACCTCCTCTGTCCTCTGCTCCTGGAAAGTGAGCTTTTTCTGTAAAAGCCCCAGGCTACAGTGGCACATTTTGGTGACTGTTTGTCAAATACAGCTGCTGAATAATTTTATATACTTTTGTTTAACAGGGTGACTTATCTGAACCATGCGACTGCTCTTCAGGCTTAAGAGTCAGCAAACTGCACTGGAGCTTAATGCCCGTAAAACAACAGAGCTGATTTATCTCCTTAAAAACAGGAGTTTGCAACCCAGCCCGTCACAGTCAATAAAGTTACTTTCTGTTCTGTTCCATTCCCCAAAACAAGCTCCCATCTCCTTTAACCAAAAATTAATTAAACTGTAGCTGCAAGACAGAAAAGGATTATCTCTCATTCAAGTATACGAGTAGAGAGAAGAACTTGTGAAATGAATCTAATAAAATTGAGACTGTAACTGTGATTATAAAGGTGAGTTCGACATGAGTGTTACCTGCGCGATGCGGTGGTGCTGCAGGTTGATGACTCTGGACATGGCCATCTGCATGCTGCCAAACACCGCCACCACCTCCAACTTCTTATCATCAAATGACGGAGCTCCGAAGTTCTGAACGTATGTGGGAGATGAGAGAACGAGACGTCAGCTAAATTACTTTCAATGTGGTCAGTTTAAAATATATAATGTCACTTCTCGATGGTTAAAAAAAAAATATTCTAAACAAGTTTTTATAGTGAAGACCCATTTCTTGATTTAACTGGAAAAAAAGAGAAACTTTTGAGTCAGACATGTTTTTATTTAGGTGCTACATTTACATTTTTTGCTATTGCTACATAGCCAACATTAGCATTAACAGCTGTTAACTTAGCAGTCTTGAAAAAGTTGAAAAAGTTCAGCATCAAACGTCAGTCTTTTACTCACCAAGAGCTGTCTCCAGTGGTGGAAAGTAACACCAATATCAACTCTTGTTTAGCTTCTATTTCTATTTCTTTTTTACTTTTGAGATTAGCATGCTAACCAGCTAGCCCCAGCCCTGTCAGAAAGTCTCATCACTTTCCGATAGCGACTCACTGTAGTGTTCAGACTAAAGTAGCGCTGCTCAGAGGGTGTATTTTAATATCTTGTATTGTAAATGCAATGACAGCTGAAGCTCTTGGAAAGCGACCGTCGCCACCACCTGCTCTTCTTTTTATTTTTTTTCTACTGCAGTTAGCGTGCTAACCAGCTAGCCCAGGCCCAACCTGTCTCATAATACATTGTGATAGACAGTCACTGTAGGACTCACAGAAGATGTATTCTAACCTCTTGTCCTGTAATACAACAATGGCTCAAACTATTGCTAAGTCAGTAGCTCTTAATGCTGAGGTTAGCTTGACTGGTTAACACGATGGCAAAAACTTGCATATGCTTCTACTTTCACTACACTCACATTATCCTCCTTGGTGCCTCCCCAGAAGTTGATACCGCCTGCATAACTGGGGATGTTGAGCACAGCCAAGCCCTGCAGACTCGGCAGAGACATGGGAACACCGTCGCACTGAAAAGAGAAACAAGAGAGGAAGTTAGACGGGCTGAAAAAAAACAAAAAAAACAGGATGTTAGAGGAAAACAGCTGATAGCAATTTGTTGCCCACAACAGAAGCAGTTACATTCTGTTCCTCATTCATTAAGAGAAATCAGTGTGTGTGTGTTTCTGACCTCCAGCTGAACTCTCTGCTCCAGGTTCTTGTACGTCTTCTGGACCAGCTCTTTGGTTCCCAGTACTCCGTACCACATCATGTTTTTGGTGCGACTACTGCAGGAGGAGATGGGGGAGGGAGAAACCAATCAATGCTGGTTTTGTTTCATTTGATTAAAACTTTATGAATCAGAGACTGATATCAGCTGAGTCACTGCAGCCGGTGACCGAAATGAACATTAGTTTTTATGACAATAGAGGTGATGCTGCTAATTCTTTAAATGTTTTCCACCACTTTTTATTCCCAATATCTTGAATGTCAGTTAACATTGAAACATAACAGTCTTTATAATAATCTGTAACAAGTTCTTTGCTACGTCCACCAGCTTTAATCATCACAATACCCATAAGCCTTGGGCACCGTTGCTATGGAGAAACAAACCCAACGAAATAATTGAATTTTAATTAATTCAGGAATTGACCCAGAATCCAAAAGTTAATTGATTTAAGCTGCAGACTGTATTGCCAATTTGTTCTCAGCACTGTGATCTCCGGTTTCCTCCGACTATTAGTTGCTGCAATGCACCCTGGGAGTCGTAGTTAAAAACAGATGTAACACCAACAGAAAACAACGTAAGCACTGAGATTAACGCAGATAAACATGACGAATATGTGTCAAAACTGAAAGAAGAGGGTTAATTATTTTCTAAATATGTGTGTGTGATGCTGGATATGGTTTTGCAGTTGCAACAATACAATTTGTCACGTGTGTGTGTGTGTCTTCGTACCTGCATTTTTTCGGGTGCTCATCTCTCTTGTTGTTGAACTCCAGGGAGATCTTGGCGTCCAGGCCGATGCCGAAGTAGTTGTTCATCACACACTTCTCTGAACATTGTCTACAGACACACAGAATATGGATTATTCATCACAACATCATGATGGATTAATAGAGGTGCAAAAACACATAGAAACAGACTTACACAGAGTCTTCGTTGAAGGTGACGGTGTTGATGCTCTCTGCTTTCTCAAGGACGATTGGGGAGGTCGGACTTAAGCTTCCTTGACCTGGAAGGAGGCATGATGGGTAAATGAAATGCCTTCCAAGTGCCCAACAAAGACATGAGTCAACTCCAAACCTTTTCTGATGTAATACAGAGGTCAGAGTTTTTAGACTCTGTCCCTTCACTTCATTTCCCTGCTGAGCTCAAACTTAAAGGGACACTTACGTGGCTCAGCATCCTTCAGCTCCTCGCTGTTCTCTCTTTTGATGGAGGACGAGGACGACATCCTCTGGACCTGCGTGTGTCGGTTCTGTTCATCCACCACTGAAATGATGACGAACGGTCGGTGAGCTGCACACAGCACGCCCATGTTTACAAAACAAACCAGATTTGACGCCTTATATAAAAAGATGCCGAGGTCAGACAGACTCCTCCTCTTACCTTTCTCAGCCTGCTCGATGATTTGCCTCAGGGCTTTCTTCAGGCTGTTGGCCCTGAGCATCAGCTGCTCCTTGGACCGGTACGTTTTGCCCTCTGAACCCGACTCGCCACCACTTTCTCCGGGGCTGGAGCCGCCGCTCTCCTGGCTCGGCACTGAACCTGCTGGCACCACCTGGGTGAAAACAGAGAGGGGAAATGTCCTCTTAGTTTTGTAAAACCTCTGTAAAACATCCTCTGGACGTTTTTGTAGAATTCCTTATGTTACCTGACTTCACCATAAGATTTTATTTCATTTTATGATCATACAGTTTCACCAAAGCACCAATATTTCACCAGAAAATGTCTCCTCATTCCTAAATGTTTGCCCTCCGGAGCCCTATATTCTGACAAAAGGTGGCAGCAGGTGATATATATTCATTCACAGGCACAACCATTGGAGAATGAATATATCCATATTTTATTTATCAAATATAAAATACACAGAGATGCTTGATTCAAAGCTAAAACTCTCCTCTCACCTCTCCTCTTCCACTAAGCAGGAGGTTGAAATCATTCTGACATTTTGAGGGTTGTATTTCTTTTAAAGTAGCAAAAATCAATCTGCGAATAAAAGACTCCACAGGGAACAGAGACGCAAAAAGCTGTGCACACTGTTTTGTTTTTGCAGCCCCTGTGAGGAACTCCATTGTTTTCACTTCTTACTTCTGTAAAGGATCAGGGGAGGATTTAAAAGCGGTCTCATGTTTCAGCTGAGGAGGAAAACTTTATATCGTCTCTGAGCTAAAAAAACATCATTCAGTTTATCTCAAGAAATAATACACACAGACTAAAACTCCAAATTACAAGTTTAATAATTGTAACCAGGATCAATAAAGAGCAAGACAACATATCCATGCATATACCTGGAGTTTTAAATCACAATTATTAGATTAAAGTGATTTTTTCCTTCTCAAACCTGTTTAATCTGAATGTTTTAGAGTTTTAGAGTTAAAACTACCTCATGTTCAACACAGAAGAGGCAAAAATATGTTGGGAAATGACAATATTTGTTAATTCAACAGTAAATAATCAATCAAATAAATGTGATATATCCATAAAGTGTTACATTAGCTTCACTTGCTTTATCATTAAATTGACTATTATCTTTAAACAAGCAGCTTCTGTGTTATTAGTCATACTTTATCACATTTTCCAGAAGGATAAAATACAATTTCTGGAGCAAAACACTTCATCTGATCCAAATAATGTAACACTACACTGATTGCTTTGACTATTACATATTGATTAGAACTGGTTTTGTTATTACCTGGGCTTCCGCCTCCTCGCTCAAAGCCTTGACGAGGGAATCGAGCTTCTCATTCAGCAATGCACACTGGGAGACAGACACAGAGAGATTTTTTTATTGTTTGTGCTGCTCCCTTGCTCACTTCAGAAACCATATGAGAGGAGTGGGAAATGGAGCACACATCAATGCCGGGCAGAACTTCTTAAAATCTCATCTGTGCGACTGCAGTAACACCTGAAACCAGCGTGAAATCAATACCCACCCTTATCCAGCACATAGAGGTCTTTTATTTGCAGAAGCAATAGGCAAATTTCCCGCTGGGCATCAATAAAGCATCACATTATTTGGAGAAAGACGGATAGGCGGGATGGAGCTCAAAGCGCTCTGACAGGAGGGTTTTGGCGAAGGCTTGAGCCGCCTCTGCTGGATGAAAAGATTTTCTCTTTTTGGAAATGTCTCACAAAAGCCGAGATCTTGGCAAAGCACTCTTTCTCTCAGCATGACTTTCTCTGCAGTTTCAAACTTGCAGGTCTTTTACCTGCTGGTGACAGACAACCGCTCCAACAATTCAGTTTAAAACTCCTTGACATCCAGTAAGAAATCATTGTATTCACTACTGCCTGATATTATCACATAAGTGTTCTGTATCAACCAGTGGCTGCAGAATTTAATCAGATGTTTTAATTCAGCCTTTTTTTCTCCATTCTATTTCGTATTTTTATTTTCCATTTAACCCTTTCTAACTAACATTTCCTTTATTGCTTTTACATTTGTCTTGATGCCTTTTACATCTCACATAAAGCACTTTGAATTTCCTCGCTGTTGAAATGTGCTGTACATATGCACTTGCCTTGCCTTTGGTGAATCAAAAAACCTCTCACCTTCTTCTCAGAGTCAAAACTCAGTCAAATCGAAACATACGACTAGAATTAGGGATTTTTTTTCAGTGACAACAGCATCAGAAAGCAGTAGCAGTTGTACTATGTTTAGACATTTTTCTCAGTATCAAGTAATCAGATGACTGTTGTCTGTTCATCCACGGTTACAGCACTAACGGGGACTGCTAATACGTAATGCTGCATGCTGAAAAAGTCTTTACATCTTTGGATATGTTGGTTGTAGTGTGATCTAGTTAGTTAAAATACCTTTATTGGTTGCACATGAGTCGAGATAATACAAACACTCTTTTATAGCAGGTGTACTACAAACGCAAAGGCCTGTGGATCAGATTATCCGGGTACAGATCACATAATACCAGGTGTAAATGAGGTCTCAGCTGCAAGTCTGTGCATAAAGAGAAAGAAAACTGAACAAAAACGAGTAAAGTACGAAAGGGTTAAGGGTTTTCTGAAAAGGAAAAGGCAGCACTTTTGCCAGAGGAGCGACTTTAACCCACTTTTTCAACTCTGTTACAAAATATTTCCACCCCTCTTCCACACTCAGCCTTCCAGCCTCTTTCAAACTCTTATGAAGAGTCAGATAATTGAATAGATAGAAAACACGGACCGCCACAGGCACACAACAGCAAAAGAGGGAATGGTGACACTGAACCTTCAACGCAACTATTTCTGTTTCACTCTCTCTATTATGTATACACACACACCTACACTTACCCACTAGTTACTGTTACACAAGCTCTTATATAACACACACGATTACACACAATAACCATTTACCTTCTTTGCCATCGCATCTGCCTCCTCCTTGTTCTCTGTGGCTCTCTCGTACGCCTTCCCCACCTCCGCCACGAAATCGTTCACCGTCCCACACAGGAACCTGACGGAGAGGTGGAGAGAGAAAGGGAGAGGAGAGGGGGGAGAGAGGGGGGAATGTTAACATGATTAATGCTGAAAACCAAAACACATTATTGGGTTGAAACGTTTCAGATTTGGTGATTCACTGGTACAGCCGCTGTGTTTGGAGATTACACACAAGCACACACACGCTCTCTTGTTTCATCGCCGCCTACCTGCCTGTCAGCTACGTCGCCTCCACACAGTCACTATTTACTCACAGCTGTTACATTGCTGCTGTATGACTCAGCAGGGAGGTTTCTCCAAACTCACACAGTCCTCGTGTGGTTATTGGATACTGGATCCCCGTAAAATGAATACTGCTAAAAAAAAAACCCACATGCTTCACTTCTTAAAGTCTTGTCCTCCTGCTCGGCTCAGCGGGTTCGCTCTGACGGGTTTTATTTCCAAATTGGATCAGAGGAAATTACAGATGTTTGACTACAAACTGAGGCTGGTCACATGCTCAGTCTGGTGTGAATGTGAAATGTTATTGAATATCGTGCAAATGTCCTTTCAAACTGAGGTGGGAGGAAGCTGCAGAAGGGGAATTAATCACTCGTGTGTTGCTGCTGAACAGCTGCAGGCGGTAGGGTATTGTTTGAAA
The DNA here is from genome assembly GCA_033238685.1 of Lates japonicus. Classification (NCBI taxonomy): domain Eukaryota; kingdom Metazoa; phylum Chordata; class Actinopteri; family Centropomidae; genus Lates; species Lates japonicus. Next base: position 1,275,114 of record BRZM01000070.1, on the reverse strand, counting down.
GGTACGGCTGCACAATGCAAAGGCATTTTGTTTTGGTTTCAAAGTTGATTGGATCTAAAAAGATGTATAAACAAATGTATATAACATCTAAAAAAAGTTACCCAGAGAGCAGTCTCTACACCCTGTAAAAGCTTCCAGATCAAACATTCCAGCTATATTAGTCTCTCGTGTAATTAATAAGGGTGTAACAGCAAGTCCAAGGTGAAAAATGTTCCCACACTAATCACTTGAATGTGCCCGGAGGGTCTGCAATCTCACTGTTACATTATTTACTTATTTATCTTTTACCACAAGTGTGATCAGTCAAATATGACTGGACCACAAATAGTCACGACACACACAGCTGGAGGAAAATAAAATGGGTGTAATGTGGAATATTGCTGTGGTGTGATCGTTTCAGTCTCAGCTCCTGAAACGTTAATGCTTCTTCATAAGTTATAGAAGCATCCAGAGGTCGTCAACACTTGTGTTTACGTACAAAGAGTTTTTTTAGTCATTATTGTCTGAAGTTAATGCAAGAAGAATTTTATTTTCTGGTGTTTCAGCTGCCAGGAAAACAGTCGCAATGTGCCGAATTCCTGATACGTGTATGCAATCGTATTTAAATAAATCATCTCAACATAGTAAATCTGGTTTGTATGACGACCAGACTGAAAACAATCCTCCAGTTGACGCGTGGCATTCCTTATTGAGTCATTAATAACTATCACATAGTTGTAATCAGCTTTATCTTTGATTTACTGCACTCTTCCTGGAGGCCTCTTCTGCTGTCTTTCTTTTTGTTATCATCATTTAATAAAACACTAACATAAAGTAGAAGAAGGTGCTCATTTCTAGCCTCCAGTTTATCCATCATTTATTGTTAAAATGTGACCCTGTTCTGTCAGTAACAGGTGATTGTTCATGGTTAAAGGGAACCATTAGAGCCTGACGGCAGTCTTACATTACTTCAGTGTCTTTTCTGGCAAGACGGCAACACATTTATCACAGTAAATCACATTATTACATGACGTAAACTCCCAAGATAGCCTCAATCTAAGATGAGAATAAACTGTGCCTATATTTCCTTAGATTTTAAGACATTAACCAAGGAACTTCAGGACAGACAGCCTTTTGTGAATTAATTCACATCAATTAGTGGGGAAATATATAAAGAAAAGTGTCGCAGTGAATTCGCTGACGCCCTCAGCGTTAATCGAAGCCTGTTCAAATTCCACTGTTGTGGCTACAAAAGCAGTAAAGACACACTCTCTCTGTTTGACAGCACTGGTGTTATGTTTAGATAAAAACATACTTTGAAGTGTGTCCTGAAGTCCCAGAGGTGTTTTAAATGTGCTGCACTACAATCAGCAGGTTAAAACACACACACACACACAACGGTGGAGAGAAGTGCCCTGTAATGGCCGCGAGACTTTTCCCAAAGGAAGACGACTAATGTACTAACGCGCTGAGGATGACCCCTAAATACTGATTCATCTGTCTCTTTCACGTACAGCCGGGCAGCACTTACTGTCCCCTCTGTATGTGTGTGTGAAAGTGTGTGTGTGTCCTTAGAGATGAGACCAAAGGGAAAGGGGGGGGGGGATCAATACTCATTGACCGGGCACTCACTCGCCTCACTTTCTCTGCTTCTTCCTCTCATCATCTGTCTTCTCTAATCTCTCTCTTCTCTTTTTTCCTTCCCCAACCTTCATCCTTCACCTTCTACACTTTTCTCTCCTTTTTTTTTATCCCATTTCCTATTTTTAGAAGGCATTCGTGGCACGTACTTGGCGGAGGAAATGACGTCGCTGTGTCTGTCCGAGTCCAGGATCTTGGCGAGGTGGGAGGCCACAGAGTCTGCATACTGAGTGATGTGGACCTGAGGGAGAGAGGGAGGAAACTTTTAGAATTATAAAAGGGTGGAGATCGCTCTGTGAGGCTGTACTAGCTACATGCTAACATGCTGATGTTTAGCAGGTATAACGTTTATCATTTTAGTTAAGTATGTCTGTGTAGGTTCACAGTCATCCAGGTCACTGCTGAAGGCAACTGGACTTCTTTTAGTTTTCTTCAAGAAACCTAAAAGAAGAAAAAAATCCTCCACCCTCAGTGCACCAACTCATGGAAACCAATGCAGAATCACTGGCCACAAAATGGCAAAACTCAAAATGCATATCCCTGGGTTTGAAGTAAGATTTAAAAAACTCACTCTTCAGGTCAACGTGAATCAGACTTGAAATAACAACATCCTCACAATGTGGATCGACTCAATACATGTGCTACTTGTTGGTCTGTTTCTGGATTTTGCATCAGGGTTTTAAAAATGGAAAAATATGACGTGGCCTCCAGGAAATTTCACCAAAAGTTTACACCAAAGTAAAAGCTCCCGAATGAATTCAAAGTAAGAAATGGGTTATGCAGATGAAGCCCTGCTGTGACCGTGATTTTAAAACATTGAACTACAAATCTAGTTTTGGTATTTGAGAGGTAGCACTCAGCTTAAAATTCAAAATACAGAGCTGCCCTTCCATCGATATCTACACCGCTCCCTGCGGTTGAAGTCTGATTGCTTTGGCTTCCAGCTGCCAGGCTCAATTGATTCTCAGTGGATGTTTTCCAAAATAATTTCTTGGCGCTTGTGAGAGCTGGTTTTGTGGGAGCTAATTTATGGATACCATCTGTCAAAAAAAGCAGACAGCTCCCTGGAAGCTCTGCAGAGTAATTCACCTGCAGGGGAGAATCCAGGCTGTCGTCTTCCTTCACGATCGGTGTGTGTTTATTGGTGTTGGGCACCTCATATGTCATCACGCTCCATCTGAAAGCACACACATAAACCGATGTCAAGCACCAGACAAAAAAAACCTTTATTATCAGCTAATCAGATTGAGATAGGAGACAGGAGACAGGGAATCGAAACACAAGCATTCATGTCCTCTCTATCTGCTGATAAAAACAGCAGATCAACAAAGTTCAAACTGAGGACAAAGACACATTTTAACACTTTTTATCAAATCAAATCACATTTTTCTTAAATCAAATGTTTAATTTCCTCTGAAAGACTCTCTCTGCCCTGCCGAAAAACCACAGAGCAAGACATTGAATCTCTGACCTCCACTGTAAAACCTTGCTGTTTTTACACATAAGCTCCTACTTTATCAACAATTTACAACTTTGACAAACACATATTCAGGCTCTTGTAAGCCTTAAACTTTTAAAATACAGCATGCCACATGTGGGCAGCTTTGGCCCTGGTGGCAGAACTGGTTCAAACTTGTGGCTGAGGGACAACTACAAGTCAAATATTCTGTTTTTTATGACAAAAAAAAAAGACGAAGGCAAAACATGTTTTTATATTTCGATCATATCTGTGCCTCTATTGCTTCTCTTCTTACTTCCTGGTTGTAAACTAAAGAGTTACCTACAGGAGACCAGGATTATGACTGTAATCAAAATGGCTGAAGAGCAGAAACCTTTTTATTTTGGGTACATTATTTTTTGACAATAACCGGTGAGTCTGTTAAAAGGTTAAATACCTGGATGAAGTGATAACGGCTTTTAGAAAGAAGTATTAAAAAAATGAGGAAGATGATGAAACTGATGATGGCACGAAATTAGCACGACATACTGTACATTGCTGAAGTGTGACACATGAGGTCAGGTATGTAGTTTCACATTCCAGTAAGTGATAGACGTAACTAGACTTATTAGAAAGACAATAAAGCCTCACTCTTTCTTCATTTGCCTCTGAAGAATATGACGCAACAGTTCAAAGCTCAAGGTGCACTGTAAAAAAAAATAAAGTCCACATTGTGAACTAAATGAAAAACAAGAAGTCCATACAATTCACATTCCAGCAGCCTACGGTCTTCATTTGGCTGTTTTACACCTGATATATATATATGATTATTTATACAGTGAGCAAGATGGTGACTTAAGAGGTAAATGGTGAAGAGTTTGAAAGGTTGAGGGTAAGAATAACTACTTACTTTATCAAAACAATGACTTTTCCAAACAATGACAGACAGAAAATACAACCTCAACTTCATTTAAAGGTGCTGTCTGTAAGTTTTCACTACATAGCTAACGTTAGCATCTCATGTTGGACTGACTGGATGCTACAGTGACTCATTATCGCAAAGTGGTACTACGAGATGGGCTGGGGCTAGCTCGTTAGCATGCTAACTTCAATGGAAGAAAAGAAGCAATGGAAATAGAAGCAAAACTTTAACATTGGTGTTGCTTTCCACTGCTGATTTTTGAACTTCTTTTGGGACCACGTTTTGGCGCCCACCCCTCTCCCTCCTTGGTCTTACCGGTCCAACATTTTGGTGGTGGCTCTCTCCAGCTTCTCCAGGATCTGCAGCAGCTGAGCGTCGTCGTCGCAGAGGCCTCCCCATCCCAGGACACGAGCCAGGTCGTTGCCTGTGCCCAGAGGCAGCACGCCGAGCTGGCACTGCAGAGGAGAGAGCAGAGTCAGTTACTTTTTTAACAACAGACAAATGTGATAATCAGAGGCTTGATCAATAGATGATCTACGAACAAATCAATGAATCACATTTTTAATTAAAAGCAGCACTAAACACTATTTTTGTCAATGAAAATACACATCTAATTAATCAAAATTAAAATTCAGGAAGCAAAGCCAACGTTCATCCAGGGGAAGCTGGAGTCACGTCAGTATTTAATTACTTCAGCGTCGTGTTTGGAGACAGTTTTCACTCAGCTTCCTTATACTGATATTTAGGTTCACAGGCAAGTTGCATACGTTTAAAATCTTTATGTTACTTTCTTTGAGGCTTTAAATCAACGGGATGACGAGTGAGTGCACAAGTCTGATCGCAAACGAATACCACATGGTATGGTAGTAAGATTAATTACTTAACAATCAAACTGAATACAGGATCTGTAACATGTTGTAATCACACAGACAAATACTGTAAAGACGATGATTATGGAAAGCAAGCTGATGTGTCAAAACGCTGTGAAATTTGTGGTATTACACTCATAATAATTCATCACACTGATTAATCAGACAAGTGTGACCTGACCTTAAATTATTCAAACTGATTTGATGTGGCATTTACAGTATTTATCCAAATTAAACGGAAATTTAAAATAAAAATCCATGTCATCCGATGTGGAGGCGTTCATTAATCCTTATTAATTCAATGACATTAATGAATTAGTTCAGCCACTCCACAGCCAGCTACGGCTACAAATCCCAGGTGACCTCAGGTGAAGGATTATGCGTTTTCATCGCCTCCTGAATGAATGTAATTCTGAATAATAGCTTGATTTAACAGCAGCACGACGGGTAGCTCGCTGCTTTCTCTTGCCCATCAGCTTTTTCCGCAGCTACCTTACACATCAGCGTTATATCATCATCCCCTCAACCTCCTCCTCCACCTCCTCCTTGTCCACCTCGTCGCTCTCACCTGTTTATGGAGGTTGAGTTTATCCAGCTCCGAGAGCACCCAGCCCACGCTGCCATCTCCTCCGCACACCAGGATACGAAACGTCACAAACTTCTGGAAAAGGCGGAGGCTGAGAGAGAGAGAGAGGAGGGAAAATTACAACATTTAAGTTTGTTAACTATTAACCTATTGATTATTTCACTTATTTCTCAACACGTAAAAACAGAAAACTGCTTGTAGGATCATCCACACTCCAAAAGCACAACGGCATCTCAGAATAAAAGCTCAAGTACCCGAGCTCTGGTCCTCCGTTCATCAGGTCAAAGACTTGAGCTGGGTTGAGGAGCTGCTTGAACTTGCGGAGGAACTTGACCCCCTGGTTGTCCCCGCTTTTGGAGTTCACCAAGACAAGGAGAGGGCTGGAGCATGATGCCGAGGTGGCCTTCCAAAAGCCTGGAAAAGAGGGTTTGATATTTTGACTGGAAGACGCGTCTAGCTGTCAGATTCAAGGTCAAACGTTGCTGTTCATGTTCAGAAAGCTGTACATGACCGTGGCTGTGTCAGAACTGTGAATTCCTGACGACAGATAGCTTTTTTTAAAATTCAAATCATGTAGGAACAAGACAAAAGCAGCCCTAAATTTGACAAATATGTAGCAAACACTACATTTTCTGCTGAAAACCTCTGATCGATCATGCTAAAATCCAAAACCTTCATTGTTCATTTGTTATTTTTTATCATAAATGTAAGGATTTGTGCGACAGCAGTAAAAGCAGAGGGTCGGTCGCAGTGTCAGACCCTGTTCAAAGGTACGCATACCTGAACTCTGAACCCACCGTACATGTAATGCTAAGAACAAAGTCTATATGTGTGTGTAGGTGTAAGAAGTGTCTCACCATCTGAGTCGATGCTGTTAAGTGCCGTGGGAGGGATGATTGACACTCGACATTGACCCAAGGGACACACCTTCCCCATTTGTTCTTTACAGCTACTGTGGACCTGCAAGTGCACGCACGCACGCACACACACACACACACAGTCAGTGGTCTCCATAGTAATTCTATATTTCAGTAGAAGCGGAAAGGTCATTATATTCCTCTGAAACCCACCAGATGTCAGTTCTATAACCTTTACAAATACCACTCTGATTCATTTGTGTACACGCCTGTGTGTGTGTGTGTTGTGAGGATTAGACTTTACATTATATGTGTTCATTTGCTCTGCAGCCTTTGCAAAGCAGAACAGTGAGACAGAGTTAAGTAACATCTCTCCTCAAATGTGTTAAAGGACGATTCCACTGGACTTTTCTGCAGCGGCGGAAACCATTTTACTGCAAAATTTTAAACAGTAAATTAAAATAAATATTTTGAAATAAACACTGTCTTATGTACTTATTTAGACCGTAATTGGCTTCATATACTCTCTTAATGGGTAACTGTTAATGGCCTCACACAGGAAAATGACCCTCCTCATCCTGCTCGAGGCAGTCAGAGCATCAGGTCAGGCTCTGCATCGCCTTGAGCTGATGGGAATTAATCAGCTCCATTTCATTGCTCTTTTCCTCCTCCTCCTTCCCTTCGGGATCTCAGCTGCCATCTTAAGTGCCGTCCCATTACTCTGATGACTTGAGTGAACTTTTCAGACCTTGAGTCTTCGAGGGGCAACAGAGCGAGATGGGAACAATGAAAAGTTTCGTCTCACCCAAAGTCACAATTTCCTGTGCATGAATCAACAAGCCGGAGGGATAGTTGAACGAAGAAATGTAAATTTAATCTCATTAATACACAGACTCACTCTGAGCTCTGCGTAGATCTTCTTTAAACATATGATCATATAAAACCTCTCCAGTGTCAGGCTTGAACTGGAACCACCTCTCAGCTCCAGCAGTGCTGTCCTTAATAAATTCTAACACTGATTTGACAGGACAGGTTTTTGACAGGGTGGGAGCTAAAATCAATCCAACTTACGATGGCTTTGCACCAGAGGCAGCGCCAGTCCTGCAGCCGTCGCACGCTGCCACAGTTCTTGTCACACACCACACACTTGGCACTGACCGGCAGGTTTCCCTCCAGCCACTGGTGTGGCATCGACACCTGGGGAGGAAAAAAGGAAAAACACTGAGAACACGAGACACAAACCGTGGATCATCTGAACTGATATATTAGAGCCTCATCACTCACCCCTTCCTCATCCTCAATGATGTCATTTCCTATGGAGGCCAGTGTGGTCCATTTGCAGTTGTTGGTGGAGCGAACTGCACAGCGCTTATGAGCCTTGAACTTACAAACTGCAGACAGACAGAATAATAAATTAAATTAGCAGAGATAATAATACAAGATGAAATGATGCTACATACTCTATCTAGGGTAAAAGGATATGACACATCAAGAACAAATGAAACGGTTCGTGGTAAATGTTGATGTTTGTTGTTAGGGGTTAAAATGCTTCTTGCTACTTCTTTACTTTTGCAGTCACATGCTCTAAATGCTTTTCTACATTACCAGAACTGAGAGAAAAGGGTCGAATATTCAGATTACTGCTCATAATATCTGTTATGAAAAAAAATATTTGCATTGGCCCTTTAAAGATGGATGCTTGTTTGGTTGCATCTTGTGCCTACGTACCTTCACAGGACAGGCCGTGGGAGGTGACGCCTGGCAGAGCCTCTCTGCAGACGTTGCAGAAGGTCGGTCTGGCGTGCGAGCAGGCGTACCAGTTGTGCATCCCGGAGAAATGCTCCATGTTGAACTGGCTGGCCTGGAGGGGGAATATGGAAGGAGACAGACAGAAACATCCAAACTCCATGTTAAACCAAGCTCAGGTCAGGAGGTGGAAACACAAAGGGACAAGACGAGAATCGTGAGAGGGCTACATCAAAATAACTAGCCTGAGGAGGAAGAGATATTACAGGATGAGGACAGTGACTTTTTATATTTCATGCTGTACTAAACAGCCAGAGGAAACACGGATACAAGGATAAGATAATGACTTCAGCAGAACATATTAAACTCTGTGGCCTCAGGAGGGAGACATACAAGAAGTTTAGACCATGAGATCGATGCTACAGTTGACCAGCCCAGGGAGAAAAGATGCCTAAAAAGAGGGCAGAGCAAGAGTGTTCATAACTCTGGAGATATCAAAATATAACGGATCCAACATAAGGATTAATTCTGAGAAGATGCTATCCCTCACCTGAACTGCAGCTGAAGTCTAACCCTTCAGGATCACATAAATTGAAAATAACTGGGGATAAGTCAGTGACATAAATTAAAATCCTAAATGCATTGTTGTAAACTGCGAGGAGCATTAAAAGTCTAAAACATGAGAGTACAAGCTCAGCGTGGATAGCAGCATGCAGTCCTCAGCTCCCTTTATAGCCTATTAAAGCACAGGCTCTGATTTTATGAGAGACATCAATCTGCTCACAAAGAGCTGGAATGAGAAGCAGATAAGAGAAAAGAGAAAGAAAAGAGATAAAGACAGAGGAGAGTATTTTCCTCCAAGAAAGGAGAAAAGGAGGATACTTTGTGTAAAGAGCAGATGGAGGAAGAACTGAGGTGTGAAGCATGCTCTCATCAAATTATATTACACGCTCCCGACTGGATTTTATCAAAGGATCGTCAATTTGGCCTATTTCTCAGTCTATTCTGGTGTCAGCCAACAGAATAAATAATGACGTCGGATGATAAAAAGAGATCGACTGAGGGAGAGATGAGAAAGTCACCTCATAGGTTTCCCATTTTTGGACGGATTTGAGAGCGCTGATCCAGTCCTCCATTTCCTTCCTGCTCTCGGCACACAGCATTAGTTTGCGAAATGGAGTGATCACCTGAGGAAAAGAGGAAGAAAATCAGACTAGAAGTGGAACGTTTTCTTTTAACTGGTATGAAAACATGTAGACTACAAAGTAGCTGATCTACAGCTGATCTAATTTCTTAATATCAGATCACAATGACAGTGCTAGCTAAAAATGTCATGGCAATCCATCACAGTCAATCTGGACCAAAATGGTGGACCGACCAACCAGTACTGACCTCCACAGGCCTGCGTCATTAGCGCGGCCGAAAATGATACTGACATTCTGTTTCTGAACAAGCTGTAGTTTGGGATTTTAAGGTTAAAGGGGCTACTTGTGAGTTTTCTCTGCCGCTGAAAGTAGTTTCTTGTCGGGAGCAGGTGGTGTTGACGGTTTCTTCCTGAGAGCTTACAATACGAGAGGTTAAAATATGCCCCCTGAGACTTCACGCTACAGGGAGTTTCTATTAGGAAGCGACGAGTCAGGCAGCCGGGGAGGTGCTGGCTGTTAGCATGCTAACTTCAGTGAAGAAAATTAGTGATAGGAATTAAAGCAAAACACTGCAGTTTCGTTTTACAGCTGGAGACAGCTCTTGTGCGTAAACGTCTCCTCTAGACTGAGTAAACAGCTGTCGGCTGTGTGGCAAGAACTTCCAAATAACTCCTTTAAAAATATCTGAAACCATTTTGTCTTAACTTGCCATAGAAAACGAATCCACTTAAATCCACATTTCCCACATTTTTGCAACCTGTTGCATTATTTACCGTGAAGCTGTTGTTGATGTTCTTGGTGCTGGTCTCAGCCACACTGGCGTCTGATAGGTCCACTTCATCAAAAATCAGAGACTAATGGGGAAATAAAGACATCAGCTTATTGTTTCATATCCATTTTATTTTCCCTAACACCTCTTAATTACATGAAAAACACTCGTGTATGTAATTCAGAAGCTCTGGTAAATGCTTGTACTTTTGGGACAGTTTGTAATTTTGGTTTCAGTGGTTTCACACAGTCCTGTACCTTGCAGTCTTTGGCATAGTAGAGGGTCCTCCCTCTGAGTTTGAAGTACCTCCTCTTCCATCTCTGGAAGGAGCTGGTCTGCTTTAACAGGATTCCCTCCTTCACACTTTTCTATTGCGAGACAAGAGTCAGAGGAAGGACGAGAGAGGACAAAAAGGGGAGTGAAATGGGAGGAGAGGAGGAAGAGAAAACAGACGTTAGTGCATCCAAATCCTCTGAATAAGTAAAGTGACAGCTATTCTTCCTGGAGTTCACACGTAAACGGAGGGAGATCAGTTTGGATAGTGTCACTAGGACAGCTTGTTTTTGTCAGACACACAACAGAGGCACAGAGAGATAGAGCTGCTCAGATGAGCAGAGAGGTGTTGGCTCAGTCTGTCAAGTGAGTAAACCATCACAAACATTTACTTAAAAGGACTGCGCGAGTGCTTTCATGCATTTCAAAACACATTCCAGTGGTTTTCTGAAATTCCCTGTTATTTATTTATGATCACAAGTGGGAAGAGTCAGAAATATTTTCCCAATGCTTCCAAAGAAAGCGCTAACTCATCTGTTAAATAACAAGGAAACTGAGTGTGGCCGAGCGTCAGTATGCAGGTAATGCTGTAATGAGGTAATGTCTTGTACTGCGATTGTGGAGCAATAGCGATGAGGTAATGAAGCGGGCAGGGCGTGCAGCCATCCGTGGCTGCATGGAAATTATTCACACGGCCAGAAAGCATGATTTGATTTGATACCATGGATTTGATTTGCTGAAACTCCCCACTGATTCTACTCCTTCATCCTCATCTGCGCCTCTGCTTGTCATGCACTCTGTCTCTCTCTGTCTCTATTTATGAGTGCATGCCCTAAGAGGACACAATGCACCATGGGTAATCAATTTGAGATTGGGGTCGCCATGGAGATCCTCATTTCTCCTCATTTCTCAAACGAGAGGATACCCGGGGCCCGGTGACAGACACAAACACACAGATACAATCTTGAATCTTAAAACTCTGATCACGTTAGCGGTGGCTCGCTCCATACCTGCCAGTTTATCACCTAATGTAGCAACATTCCCGCATGAGCAGACACGGCACATTTCATTAGATCAGCCCGGTGACTTTCCCGTGGAGATAACCATGTGCCTGCATCAGTGTGAGAGCGTGTGTCACCTGCATATTTTCATGGCAGAAACCAACGTCTGCTATATCAGGGGTTTATCTGGGATAAAGCTGGAATGTATTAACTAGTGTTTGTGTAGCCATGCACGATATATCCTCAAAAATAAGAAAGAAGCAGCAAAAACTTGCAATTTATGCCCTTTTCTTGTTAAAAAAAAATACAATAACCTGGGCTACAATAAGCATGACACATTCAATATGCTTCTGTAACACCTGAAAATGTGTCGTAAATTATAAGATGTTACTCAAAATGACTAATCACACAGCTCTTTTTCGTAAGCCTTCATGACAGATGACATGAATCAGCTCATATAATCACCAGATTCTTTACGTCACCACGTAATGACTCGACTTGCACAACCTGCACTGCCACTGAAATCTGTGGGCAAAGGTTAAAGGTCTTTAAGTCAGCAAACACGTGTCAAAGATGTTGAAACAGAAGTGCAGCAGAGTATCTTAACATACGATTACTTATCTTAAGAGGAAGTAAAATTCAGAGTGCTTATATTTTCACCTAAGTAATGTGGCTGACTGGTTCTTGGTTGTTTTGTGGTTTGTTTTACACATAAACTTCAGGCTGAAATTCCTGTGATAGAAACATCGAAAGCTCTCAGTCTTTAGGAGCACAAGGGTCAGACTTTTATTGATGTGCAACACAATTTTGCGACCACAGAACGATACGACGAACAGGCGAAAGGGACAGAGGGAGAGAGGTGGAAAGGATATTGGTTTCGTTATCTCCGAATCAGTAGCAGACTGTTAAATCACACTATAATAAAACAACAAAAGACAAGCAGTGACAAAAGATTTGCTGGTGCTTTCCATTAAACAGGTATGCTGTTTTTCTAGTGTAAACTACCAAACTTCCCGGGCCGGACACGGTCGACCGAGCAGGAGCAGCCGGCTCAGCACTAAACTTGGCAGGGTCTCCGGATCGGTGCACGATCCGGAAATGTGCCCTGCAAGAAAATCCAGACAGGGAGGTTCACCACCTGCATGACAACGACCGACAACCCGCGAGCTGGCAGTCGGACAGGAGAATGTGTGTGTGTGTGAATGTAAAAGAGAGAAACTGAAAGTGTGTGCGCGCGTGGGAAAGCAGAGAAGAAAACATTTCTAATCCCGATTCTGATCAACACAGCATACTCTGTTGAGTATAATGCTATTTCCTGATGATAAGAAACAACTGTCTTTAGTATAATTATATTAAATTGTTTTGTCAACCTTTCAGCGCATGCTGTCGTTTTCTCATTAACGCTACGCTAATCTACACTGTTTTGAGCTAATCTTTTAGCTTGTGCAGTTTCAAGCTATCATCATGGCAGGGGATTGAAGTGTCAAATGTTGGCTTGGTCAGATTTGTAGCTTTGTTTACTATTTCTTTGATTAGATATATAAAGATATAAATCAGGCAGCCTTTTGTAACTACGTTTTAGGCAGGAGGTCTTTATTTAACCCTGACGACTGAGCAATTTTGGGATGTTTTGTTTGGCTAAATTGAGAAAGAATAATAATAAAAACACATATTTTCAAAGTTAAGCTATCAAACTGTTGTTGCCGTCTAAGAATAGGAAGTCAGGTGTTGTTTCAGCACAGATATTGAAGATTGGTGACCATTTTAAAATGATAAACAGCCCTTTTGCTAGCTAGCAGCTAGCCAACTAGGTACTAGCTATTAGCTAGCAGCTAGATAGTAAAGTTGCTAACTGCTAGCTGCAGTCCTGTGCTTGTACTCAGTTGTGAGTGTCGCTGACATCTTGCACATTACTCTGTCTAGTACAGTAGTTAGTTAGTTGGTTTATTATTGGTGTCTTGCATTTTACAGTGGCTAGCATGACGGCTATGGTCTTTAGCAGTTTATCAGCACAGACAGAACAGAGGTCACGTCAGCAGACGAGGAAGGAGGAAGAATAAATTGATATAGACTGGAGGGAAAGTGAAATTATCTTGAATGACTGGTCTTGCTGTTGCTGCATTTGAATACACTATCATCCCTCCCTCTATCACAACCTCTCCCCATCTAGGCCCTTAGCTCTCTTTGTAATCTGTCGTCTCCCCTCTGCCTCTCTTTTGGCTGCATTATTTCTGTTTACACGCCTCCCCCCTTCTCCTCGTCTCCCTTTGTGTCTATCTCAGTGTCGCTCGCCCATCTTTCTTTCACTTTCCACTTCACCTCGTGTGTTTCTGTCTCACTTTCTCTGCCCTGTCTGTCTTTGCAGTAATGGCCTTGGCTGTCTGAACAGAGGGAGTAATAGAAGTCAGAGGCACCTCCAACCCAGTGATAAATCTAATTCATCACTCCATCGCAATCTCATTTCTCAGCTGCATGTGTGTGTGTCCGTGAGATATCCTGCCTTGTAATGGCTTCTTGTGCACTCACAGTGCATGTTTCTTTCTTAGAATAAATGTGCTTTTATACCCCGAGGGAGAGCGAATCTCATGCTGTTGCACTGTTAGAGAGAAAGAATAAGGAAAGAAAGTGAGGAAGTGGAAGGACTGGTGGTGGTGGAGGTGGTGGGGAAAATAAATAAACAGCCTGATGGTATGGATCATTAGCGAGAGGAGACGGGAATAAGAAACAGAGCTGTGACAGTGGCGAACAGCGGGAAGAGGAACAAACAACCTGCAACAAAAAAAAGGTAAGATGCAGGAATTCTAACAAACACGAGCCTCTGGAGAGTCAACATAAAAAGAGAGGAAACAAAACAACTGGCAATGCCTTGAGGAAGAGGAAGAAAGAAGAAAACACACAAACAAGAAGGTGTAAAGGTCTCTTTAGACTGAACCACCTGACACGCCGGAGATAACGGCGAGGTGTAACAGCCCCTGGTCCACCAATCAGGCTAATCCTAGGTTGCCACAGCAACGCCAACAGGAGCTGTCAGTCAAGAGGCTAATCAGAGTGTTTTTGTTTGACAAAAGCGGCTAATGACATAGCAACCGCTGATACAGTTGAAGGACGTACTGGAAGTTAGATCCAACTCAGGGTGTTGTAATCTAGGTGTGGAAACCTATAGAGAAGGTGGTGGCTGCATTTGAAGTAGCGTTTCACCAGAGGGTTGTTGGTTCAAATCCTCCAACCAGTTGCTAACATCTGGCTAGGCTAATATCTTTGAGGCATTTAGCTAAAACTGAATCTTCAAACAGCTCCTTACTTCTTACTGTAAAGCTGGTGAAAGCTGAATTAATATAATAAATAACTCAAAATCAGATTTGATCGAATGCTACTGAACCCAGCAGATCAAGTTTAATATCATTGACTACTAAAGCGCATGGAGCATGTGCAATTAGGGCGTGTCCAAATTCACTTTCGCTAATTCAACAGCGGAAAAAATGTTGCTTCGCCAGGCACATCGTTCAAAAGAATTGTACTCAGTCTCATAATTAATGATGGGTGTGTTTCGGACATAACTTGCAATAAATAAATCAGAGTACCTTCCATTCCCTTTAAAAGCCAGGTGCACTCGCAACTCTCGTCTGTGCTGCTGCCGGCGTAACCAAAGGAGGGAGGATTTGATATTTTCTAATGACGATTTCTACTTGTAGAGGTCGTTTGTAGCTTTTGAATGAAATCTAAGAATTTGCCCACAGTCTGAGTTAAAGTCAAAGTTAATCCCCATGCACAGGATTACCGGTGAAATTAAATAAACCAGACCTTTACATGCACATGTAAAGCGTGGCTACAACATGTGTGACCTTCTCATCACAGGTCCTCCAGGCCATTTCTGTACTTAACAATGTGTTCTTAGTCAAGTTGCCCTGATTGAATAATTAATTAAAAGCCTGGCTTCCTCCTGATTGACTGGGTGTACTGTGCTGAGAGGCATTATCAGCAGAGCAAACAGCACACGTGTTCAGTACATATGGCTGTATAAACACAACATATACCACATACAAAGGTCGTGTTCTGCACCAGGTTGCGGTCAAACTGTAGCCACACCCACGATGGTGTTATCTCCCCTCACCTCCCCCTCCTCACCTCCTCTCCCCTCCTCTCCAGCTAAGAGATGTTGTCAGACAGATCAGTGTATTCATTAGAGCAGGACTAATTACATCACAACAATCAGCCCCAGTAGACCTGATGTGTGCACACACACACACAAACGCAGAAGAGCTGTGAAGTGGATATTCACACAAGAGCGCATTAACACACAAATTTACTCATCTGCAAAACGCACACAGAGACAAACAAGAGCTCTGAAGTGCCCCCGCACACAAATCTGACAAATCACATACATGGAGTCCTGGGTGACTGACCGACCTTCAGCATTCACAGTGTAAACACTCACAGGAATTTGATTTGTTTCCTGGACAGTGACCTGCAGACCGATACCTGCACCGAAAGGCTGAATTCTAAGACAGTGTGATTTCATGTGATGAACAATAACAGCTGCTACTGATAAGAGCAAAAATAACTGAGCTATTTATAACAACTCACTTCTCTACTACTTTCAATTGCACTGCACCTATTGTTGGAGTTTACAGTAAGCCCGATTGTTTCTATGTCCTGCTATCAAATAACTGAACTTAAACGCTGCAAAGGTATGAAAGACAATACGTTTCTAACAAAAGACATATTTGTAGAGTGATTCAAGGTCTGGCTCTGGCTCTAGCCTACTGAGAACGCCAATTATACTCACTGTCAATTAATCTATTAGTCCTTTTTTTTAATTTCTTTAGTCTGTCTTCAGTCAGTCCCTACAAGGTTAATGCTGGAGATTGTTCATATTATATCAACAAAAACCTCATATAGCCTCATAGAGCTCCACTGTGCCACAAACTCAAAAATAATCTGAGAATGATCGATTTTGTCCTGTTTGCTATAAAGGTATAGTGCGAGCTGTTTTAGATGAATGTAAAGTATATTTGTGAACACTTTTTGAAAATAAAGATCTACATCTTCAGTGTGAATGAATGGGCCACCGAGCCACAGACAGGGTAGGGAAGTCAGACAGGACTGAGAGATGAATTTAATACGCTGCTGGTTTTGGTTGTTTCATCGGATTCGAGAGGTGACAAAGGTGTAAAAGTTTGTACTTCAACGCAGTGTGTCATCTTCCTATAGCGAATAAAATGGCAAACTGAAGACTAAAATACACAAAGACACAGTTTAAAGGCAAGATACGACCCTTAACCACACAATATGTTCATTTTGACCTCATGTTTTCATCCTTCATGTGGTCATGTGGATGTCAGTCTCTCACACACTGACCTCTTCCACCAGCTGACTCTCCTGCGACTTTCCAATGTGACTGGAGTCCAAATGGTCGTCGTGGCTGAGCTGCCTGTCGTCCCCCTGCCCTCCTCCGTCACAGCGGAACAACAGGGGCGCCATGCAGCACCCGCTGCTCTGACACAACCCCAGCATTGGCGAGCACACGCTGATGACCTCACTTCCTGTACTAGACGACCAAAACCTTGCGAATACGGCGCTAAATCGGTCGTCTATCACCCAGCTAGTGCTGCGAGAAGGCTGGATCAGGAAGATGGAGGGGAAGTTGCTCTTCTTCTCTTCTTCTTCTGGTGCTATTTAGACTGGCTTCTTCCCATCTTTTCTTCTTCTGTTACTTAAAAAACTCCTGCTATCTTTTTCTCTTAACTCTACGATCGCTCCCTCACTCTCTCCACCTCAGCTATAACTCTCCCTCCAGACCAAGCAGTTCCTCAAACAATACAATCCTACTTCCTCCCTCTCAAACTTCTCCTGTGAATAAGCCACGCCCCCTCAGGTGTGCTGTAAGACACACCTCTTTTACATAAGTGTGACTCTCTCTCTCTATCTTTCATACACACACACACACACACACATACACACTCAACAACCTGGAAATAAGGCGGAGCTTATAAATGAGCTCATCCCCTCCCTTACATGACACACACACACACCTGAGAGGAGTGGTGTAATGTCTGTGTGTTCATGTGAGAACAGGCCTATTTCCTTGAGGCTATAACTAGAACTCGAAGAACCTGTTTGATTGTTGACGAGAGCGCACACACACACACACACACTCTTAGGATATTGGCTGCTCCTGCTTAAACTCTGATTTAAGGCTGAAAAAAGTTTAAAAAGGTGCTCACACATACGAGAACGTGCACACACACACACATTCAGTCAACTCAAGTCAAAATGATGGGGAGGCTACTGGTGCACCACTCTGCTTAAGAGAGCAGGAGACATCACTGTGATCACACAAACTCATGTCTTGCCAGCCTGCATGAGCTGTCCTGACTGTGTGTGTGTGTGTGAGAGAGAGAGAGAGAGAGAGAGAGAGAGAGAGAATGTACATGTCTGTGCTCCGCCCACGCCCATCGGACTGCTTTCAGTGTCAGATCAGTGTCTCATCTGCCAAGGCAAATTACAGCAAGCGTGTGTGTGTGTGTTTGTGTGTGCACACGTATGTGTGTGTGTGAGTGTGTATGTTTTCTGCCAGTCGGCATATCATTCTGCCTTTTAATGAGCAGAAACATGCTGTTCCTGCAGACTCACTCACTGACACCAACTCTCTCTCTCTCTCCATCGCTGTCTATCTGTACGCCTCCCTCCATCCTTCCATCTCTCCCCTCAGCATTTTTCGCTTCCTTCCAAAACGTTATTTCTTTTTCTTTAAACCACCCCCATCTTTCTCTCGTGGTTAAATCAATTCAGAATCAGGTCAGAGAACTCTATTAGCAACTTTAATGAGTCATGTAGCAAAGTTCTTGATGTGAAATGTACCTGATAATAGTGGTTATCTCAATTGGACTGTTTGTGCTGCAGTGCTTTTCCCTCGATAGGCAGACAGTAAATATGGCAATACAATTCTATTCTTACACTACTGCTCTCTATTAATACATTTTAACATCACCAAGTTATTAATTACCTGTTTTGTAGCCTGTTAGCACCAGAAAGCTAAATGTGTTAAGGTGAGTATCAGTGTAGCTTACACATTGATTTCTGGAGGACATAACTAGGCGCCCACTGGGATTCCTAATTGTTTTTCTGAGCAAAAAAGGAAATAAAATCTAATTTCTTCAAATGATTATAGAAAAGAAATGTGTGAACTTCACTTGTTTTTCTTCAAAGAAACACTGAAGAAATCAGGAAGAATAGGAGCACAGAGAAAAGATAGAAACATACTCGATATTTTAAATTTTCAGATGACATTTGGATCTAGACCAAATAAGATACATTCCCCCACAGCATATTTGCACAACGACTTATACAGCTATATATCTCTTGAAACAAAACTACCTGAGGTGGGTCCTATCTGACAAATACAAACACACCGCTCTCACCCTCATAACCTTTTTTGAAATCTTATAAAGTCTTAAAGTCCCTAACCCATAAAATTGTACCCACTGTTTTTAGCACTCACAGATAAAAGCTAGTTGTGCCCAAAAACCAAACAAGGTGAGTTAACCTTCACCTCCTTAAAGAGATACCGCTCCTCCCTCTCATTATGTTATGTTTATGTAAACAGGGTTGGTTAACTGATCATTGAGGCAAAGATAAAACAACTTTTCTGCACGAGTTAACAAGTTAACAGAGTTGTAAAATCTTATCTTACAGCGTTATAAACATCTAAGCAGTGGAGCCTTTAAACTCACGGATGTACATTATTACTCTTCCAATACGTTTTGGGTTCTATTTTGCAACTTTTATAGTACATTTAATATTACTGCTTTTAAGACACGAGAGAAAAAGTGTATCACACTGTAAATATAATATAATATAATGGATTTCTTCTTAATCTTAATTAGTCTTTCAAATAAAAGTTTTCTTTTCTTTTGACAGAAAAGAGAAGACTACACTTGCTGTTTAAAATATATTTTTGTAAATGCTGTATAAAGTTTGGCATGCAGGATGCTTTTATATTACTGCTTAACTTTTAAGCTTTTAGAGCTTTTATTCTTTAAAATTTGCCTGAATTACTCTTTGAAATAATGTGTTTTGTGGGTTGAATATGCTAAACGTGACCATTACTAAGCTGGTGATTTTCTAAACAATGAGCAGCAGCTGTTTATTCGCATATTGGAACAGCAATAGAGACGCTTGACACTTTCAGTGTGTCTTTGCCAGGGCTAATTAAACAGACGACGCTGGCTGTAGCAGACACTGAACCCTGACCTTTCAACACGGCTGTGTTTTTAGTAATCATGAGGCTACACCGGCCCTGAACGGACATTGTCGGAATGCTACAAATGAGGCATCGTTCCCAATGTCACCACCAGCTGTGATTTTTACAAACGTTGTTGCAGTTATTCACTTTCTCCAGCAGATGCAGCAGACTGAGAAAGAGATGGGTGGGAAAGCAAAAGAGCAGAGGCGAGGTGATGGGGGTGCACGGGGAGGAAACAGCAAGACTGAGATGGAGTGAGAGCTCAGAAGGAGAGAGGGGAGAAAGAAACATTAGAGAGCGACAGAAAGAAAAGGGAAAAGAGGAGAGTGGCAGTCATTTGTTTTTGTCACATATGGCTTGGTTTTTAACTCCTCACAGCTCTCAGCTGTGTGTGTGTGTTGGCTTATAAATAGAAACACATACTGGGTTCCCTCAGAACATACACCCATCTCCACACACCAAACATAAAAAAAGTCATGTTTCGTAGGGTTTATAATCCAGAAATGATTGTTTTCATTTGTTTTGAACACCCTGCAGCACCAGTGACAGGTGGGTTACCACGTAAGACATCCAAATCTACTTCACAGAACATTAACACATCTAAGTAGCATGTTTAATGGCCATCTTGTCCAAGACACACGCTGATGCCACCTGGATCATCCTGATGCTGTCGAACCCCACCCATCTGGCGCTGGAGGGCTAAACAAACACCGGTATTGTTTGGTAACAACAGTTGAATTCCAGGTCTGGTGTTGTTAATTACACATATTTTCTTTTGCTTCCTGGACATTTAAACCCGGTAGCGCAAAAGCATGTAGGGTTGCCATGGTAACAGCCCGGACTTTCAAATCAACCTTCAAGCTTGAAACAAGGAAACAAACACACACAAACACACACGGTGAATAGTGAAAGTTGAATTTATCACTCTTTTCACCTGGACACTTTCTCCTGTTGAACGAACAGAAAGTTAACCAGGCTTCCTGTGTCTGTGTGTGTGTGTGTGTGTGTGTGTGTGTGTGTGTGTGTGTGTGTGTGTGTGTGTGTGTGTGTGTGTGTGTATTGCACCCACCCCCCAACCTCTTGCTGTCCTTGACAACTTTTGTTATGCAACAAACAGCAAGGAGCAAAAGCAAGACGCACAATTTGAAATAGGAACTGCTTGCATCATCTATCGTGCATAAACACAACGTCTGACCACACACACACACACACACACACACACAGAACAAGGCGTGGGAGGACTTTGCACCATGGCGACCACATCCTGTCTCATGTACCTCTGTGCGTTTATTAATAGACACACACACACCAGTGATATGCGCAAAAAAAAAACCTGCCAGAGAGAATTTGAGGACACTCGTACTTCAGATGGACAGATGGGCGGAGACAGTCAGACACAACACACACACACCGTCCATCTCCTCTCTCTCTCTCACACACAGATGCACACGTTTCTTCAAGTGCAGCCACATTTCACATTCGTATGTTAATGCGTTTTTGAAATATCATCCAGTTTTTGGCTTCTGCCTGTGAGGTTTGTGAACCGAAGGACACATAATCTGCTGGTGGTGGTGGTGGAGGGCGGGTGGGGGGTTTGCCTCGGAGCATACGGACCAAATCTGGCTCTGATGCTGCATAATCCTCACACAGACACAGACACACACACACACACACACACACACTGCTGAATGAACAGATAAGTCTCTCAGCCAGAAAGAGATCGACAGTGAAAGAGGTGGAAGGTTCTCCTCATGTGTGGACGTGATTAACATGTCGTCCATGTTGTTATTGTGATGTTAATCACGTTCATGTTTTTTTTGTGTGCATGTGTGTATTTTTAGCGTTATTAGTGGCAATCATGCAACTAAAGTTTTATTTGAAATGGAAGCAAGAGGGGGAGTTGATTAAAAAAAGGGTGGAGCAGGACAGAGAGAGGAGGGAAAAGGAGAAGAGAGAGAGATAGAATGAGGAGAGGAAAAGACATGATAGTTAAGGAGAGGAAAGAAGGAAGGAGGAGACAGGAAAGCAAAGGAAAGAGAAGAAACAAATAGAGGAAAGGAGAGATGAAAGGAGAGGAGGAGGATGTGAAAGGAAAGACAAGAAAGTAAAAGCTAAAAAGCAAAAGAGAGGAGAGGAGAGGAGAGGAGAGGAGAGGAGAGGAGAGGAGAGGATGCAGGTGGGGCAGGGAAGAAGGGAGAGTAAAGATGGGGAGGAGATAAGGGAAGATGAAATATGGGTGTACGTCTGTGTGTGTGTGTGTGTGTGTGTGTGTGTTGTGGCTGGTGATTATCCCTGATGATCACACAGTGCTGTTTAATCTTGTCTCCCCGTGCTCACACGCATCAGATGTGGTGGATGCCTCTGTGTGTGTGTGAGTGTGTGTAACAACGTCTCTGAGGAGCTAATGTGCATGCAGATACAATTTATTTGCAATTTCTTAAATAAATTTCAATACATTTTGCAGACATTTAAATAAATTAGAGTTTGTGTGTGTGAAGGTGTGCATTCATGTGTGTGTGAGAGGAATATGAGTGCGTACACGCTCTGCAATATTCTGTATTTATGTCCCTGTGCTGTCAAGCTGTAATGTCTCTTCCCACTGGAATCTGTAACACAGCTTGGGTATACACACACACACACACACACACACACAGTGAGCTGAAACAAAAACAAAACTACCTCTCTCTATCTCCATCTCTCTCTCTCTGCCATCGGTCGTGTCGTCATGGGAGACGAGTGATTTCCACGGCAACCTGTGGGGGCTTTTCCCGCCCTCTCGACTCATCCCCCTACAGTCTCGTTCAGAACATAATTGCTGCAGTAAACCGAATCCTGTCGCGCTCCTGCAAACACTGCTGACAGTTATATTTATTAAAAATCCCTTTAATTTCAGTCAAGGTGCGACCAAATCCAAAACCAAAAAATCTGGATTTCTTGAACTGTGTCTTCAGTTTGATTTTAGTTTAATTAAATTCTTTGCAATTCGAGAAAGTAATAAAGTAATAAAATGTAGTTTTTAAAGCTTTTGTATACTGCAGTTTACTGGGTTATTATTAGGCCAATGGATTATATGTCATGACCAAAAAATGGCACGTACATTTACACACATATTTACACACACAAATATTAACCACTGTCACCACCACACTTCAGAGACTTTACTCATATCACCTTCTCTCCAAGAGGTTTTGAGCAGCTCAGTCTTTGAGAGAAAGCACTGCATATATATATATCTGCAGTGAGTTTGGGTGTGTTTGCAAGGTTAAAGGTCAGGAAAAATACACTGTTCCTATAAAAGCTTCACTCTCACTTGTTGTTTTCTCCAGTCTCAATAAAAGCTCACCAAGAAGGTTATCCTGTGGTAAACTGTGTGTTGCCTAACTCAGATGACACATTCGTCTTGTGATAAGACGACTGCATGTCAGTAACCCTCTTTACTCAAGATCAGCTCGATATTACACACAAGAAATTTCACAATGAATTGCTTCATCAGCCACAGTGAGTATGTAATGCATGGGCTAAGCTTTGGTTATGGCCAAATGTTTCAAATTACAGCAGAAAAACACCACTCAGATGCCTTTTAATTGCCACTATCAGACAAATAGAGCCCCAAGGATGACACCACCTGCAAACCTGCACCCCCATAAAGCCACCTCAAAACTTTCCTCAGTCTAAAAACACAGAGTTGGAACATCTGCGTTCATTTCACACGTCAATCAGAAAATAGTTACTGATAAAATCTGATCAAACCAGTCCTGATGAAGCGGAGCTGAGCAGGTTTCGAGCGTTAAAATGAGCTATATGTAAGTTTTGGCTGCTGCCACACAGCCAATGTTAGCATTAACAGCTGTTTATTTTTTAAGTCCAGAAGAAACATTGCGAGTTCAGCATCAAACTTCATTCCTTTACTCACCGAGAGCTGTCTCCAGCTGTAGAAAACAACACCAATGTTAGCTCTTGTATTCTATCACCTCTTTTCTACTACTGAAGTTAGCATGCGAACCAGCTAGCCCCTTTCCGATAGCAAGTCACCATAGCGCCCTGAGGAAGTAACCACTGCCCAGGGTATTCTGACCTGGTTTTACAGCAGCCACGCTGTAGATCCATACTGTTATAACTGCATTGTCTACATACAAAGTGACTTCAGCCGACTACATAAGCACAGGCTGTAAGAACTGACAGATCAGAGCACAAAGAAGAAAAGCTTCAGGCTCAAGGAGTTTGTGCAGCTCCAATTCCTCTGTGCCGCTAAATGTGATAAAAGAGCTCGGAGCCTGTGGACTGGTTCAGTGACTGCAGACCGGGGGTCAAGTCACTCTGAATCAAGTCAAATAACATGAATCAGATGGATTCCTCTCGTCACTGCAAGATTATGCCTGTGTCTCTGCAGCTGGTAGGGACCGAGTCGGCTTCTGAAAGGACACCGCTTTTCCCTCGGCCACCTTAATTTTAAATAAAATTTAATTTCATTGCAAGATTGTTCCACTAATTCGATCCAGTCTTGACACATTCGTGTTGTTGTAAGCGCCTCGCAAAGAAACATTATTACTTTTTCAAGAGTGAAAGTGGAAACAACTGCTTATCAGACTGTTAAAAACGTCTGGAAGAGGTGTCTCTAAATTTTGTTTACCTCACTAACTTTTCTTTACATTACAAGTTAGATATCGTAACTTTCTCCTGATGCAATCAGTTAATCCAACAAGTACTGAAATTTTAAATTAACTGGCAGTGATTCTGCTCAGAAATGATGGCGACTAGATTTACATTTGCATACTGCTCAATTACAGATATGGATAGTACCTTTTATTAGATGAATATATTGCTGATTTACATAGAATATTAAGATGAAAACATCTCATTTTCTAATGTTCTACTTTTTCATTTATCAGCATGAAAGACACTAATTAATTTATTGTTTAAGATGAGCACTTCTCTTAATTGTGTCTGAAAAACAAAATGAACAGTTAGAAGAGCAGTTGGAGGTAAATCAATAACCAAAGGCCTAACTCAGTGAAGTGCACATGAGGCATTCAGGCACAACCTGCACGACCTACCCCTAAAATTTTCCATGAATCATAACCCGATGAAAACTGATATAAACACCCTCATGTTGCTACTGTGTGCACAGACACCTGGTTAGAATAGAAGGCCTCAGTCCGACAGAGTGTCGGCTTACTGGGTCAACAGACTGTAGCCTTTAGCAGCGTCACCGTCTCAGAGAGGTCTCAGTTTACACAGCTAAAGTTCAATATTATTTCTCAATTCTTCTTGCTCATGTTTCATGAAAGCAAACGTTTCAACAGTCTGGAAATCATATCTTACGCATGTGGGTGCCAATGACTGTCACTGTGTGTGTGTGTGTGGGATTTTTTATGATATGTTTCAGTCCAACTAGCAATAATAGTCCATTGTAATTCTTAAAATAAAGAGTGACTGTCAGGCTTGTAACTCTGATAACCTTTTTCTAGGATATCTACCACCATTTGAGAGACTAACCCCCAATGATTGAGATGCATTTAAGTGAGCATCCACTACATACAGGACTGTGGACACACACATCGTACACCCGCCATTAAAAAAACACACTGAATCCGAACATAATGAGTTTGATAAATCAAAAGAAGTGGCTCACATACTCCAGATAATGATGAGTTTCTGTGGATTTGCATTTTCAGAAGAGTTGCACTGCACTGCGTTCCTCTTAAATTCTAGCAGATGGCATATCTGTCATATCTGCCCAGTCAGCACCACACACCACACTTTATCTGCTGTGTTTCAGCTTTAGTTTACGATGCTTAAAAAGGGAGAAAAGACTAAAATAGATGCTCAACTGTAGATTTAAAAAAGATGGCTGATAAAAACTGTTGATAAAACAATCTGATCCAAACAGCCCTGTATTTTTAACATTTCTAAATTAAAAAATGCTGGGATCATTGTGCTATTTATATGCCCCCATGCGTATGTTAAGACAAGGTGGAGTTAGAGCTGATGAACATACATCTTCTTTCTCCGTCTCCTTTCCTCCCTTCAAATTACTCTACTTTCTCCTCACCCTCCTCTCACCCCTCCCTTCCTTTCCCTACACATTAACTCTCATTCTTTGCCTCAGATCAATATCGCTCTTCCACCTCATCCCTTCACTCATTCCTTCTCTATCCAGGGCATCTGCTTACTGCCCAGATCGATACCTCTTCCTCCTCCTCCTCCTTTTTTTCTCCACTGTGATTTCTTCTTTCTTCATCCCCCAGCTCCACTCTCCCCTCTCTTTTAACCCTCTTCCCTCTTTTCACCACCCACAGTCCACGGTCGATTTTCGATTCAGCCTTTGTGTGTTGCCCGCCCCCTTCTGTCGTCATTCCTTCAACCCCACCACTTCAGTGTTTTTCCTCCTCTTATCATCTCTTCTTTCCAGGAATTATGCATCCTACCCGTGTTCTGACATTTTCAGCATTACACAAACTGGTGCACTTATACATCTTAATTAGTTTAATAATACTTATGAGTCTGTGTCCGACTTAAAGGATGGTGGACTATTTGTCACATCAAAAGGGAGACAAACTGAATTGAGGTGACCCTGCTCTCTGCCCCGCTCCTCTGTCTATGTTAGGTTTTGTAATGTGATGGATGGAGCAGACCTCTGCATGTCTAGACCATAATAATCTGCTTTTTCACTGCACTGATTTGCCCACTAAAATTCATCCTGCACAGTCTGGTGGTCTAAACAGCTTGACCTAGAGGATTAAAGGAGGTATGAGCGATCTGAGCTTGGTATTGTAGGTGTGATTCTGATCAAAGTTTTGACCTTCATCAGCGTCTGTCTGTCTATGGGAATGCTATCAGTTCTGGAGGCAGCTACCTTGTTTGAGAATCATGTTTTTTTATTTTAAAAATTATACTAATTTTGGTTTGAAATATGCCTCAAAAACACTGTTTGCTGCAGAACAACCATAAGACAAACCAGACTTTCATTGCCATGATTATATACAGCAGTGCTAGGGAACAGAGAACCTCTTACACGAGTTCCCACAAGAATAGAGCTGGGGAGCATCTTTTTTGGGGGGGTGGGGGTTCCATTAGATACTGTACAGAGCTAGGGAACATAGGACCCTGGGAACATGGGGAGTGACCCGTTGCCAAGCTAAAATGTCCTGCAGCTGTCTTTTCACCAAACGTACAGAGATCTGCATAAAACTCCCAGAAAACAATAAACAAACTGACCACCAAAATGTCAAAGAGCAGTACTGGGATTCATACCTAAGAACCCACTGACTCATTGCTGAAAAAAGTAATCAAATTACTGTAACATACTACTAGGTTGTGTTGGTAACAGTGTGGCAAAATCAGGGAGTGCATTAGGTTCCTCTGCTGTGTGTACACTGCTTCACCATATACACCAAGTGTTGAAACACTGTACTGTGAGGACAAATTTCCCTGTAGGGACTTGCACAAGCAGAGTAGCTACTATTGCCAAATACATGTGCGTTCATGTAAAAGTGTGTGTGTGTGTTTGTGTGAGTGTGTGCCCTTTGGGTGGTTTTAAGAGGACTTCTCTCCCGGCTGTCATGCTAATGAAGCCAAACCTCTCCTCCTACACCTCCTCCGTCACTCTCTGTCCACTTTTCTCTTGTTCACTACTACACTCTCTCCCTCCCTCGCTCACCTTTCTTCAACTCTTTTCCCTCAGCTTCTTTCCTTCTCTCCCTCCATTACTCTCCCTTTTTGGTTTTACTGTTTATATAAAACTCACAAAGTTAAAATAACCTTAACTCTGCACGCACATGTAGTGTCCACAAGAGGATAAATCTACGCACATAAACACACACGCTGACGGAAACACATGGCCAGTGTGTTTTGACAATCTTCCAGCACACTGATGCTGTATTTGTTTAACAAAATGACCTTCTAAATTTAGACTCTATATGCCTGAGGAGGCTCTAAAAATGGAGACAAGCTCTTGTGTGTGTGTGTGTGTGTGTGTGTGTGTGTGTGTGTGTGCAGCTACTTTTAATATATCTGTATGAGTGTGCGTCTGTACTGGTACATGTCTGAATTCTTGTGGCTACAACAGAAATTCCTCTGGTTTTGAGTGTTTTTATAAAGGATGAAATCAACAACAGTGCCTGTGGTCATCATTTGGACACTCGACTGTGAGAAAAAAGCCTCGTCTTGCTCAAATGTTTGTGTATAAGACTGTAAAAGTGTGTGTGTGTGTGTGCTTTCACTGAGCAGTGATGAGTACACCTTTGTTGGCATGAATATTTCATTGCCAACTTCCCTTTTCTTCTTCCAACCACATCACAAGAGTCCAGTGGTGGATCAGGTGCAACGGCATGTGTTCAGCTCTGACAGTGGAGGTGTAGAAAGCTAAGGATTACAGTATGTGTGTATTTTTATACGTTAGCTGGGTTATTCTATGCACTTGTGTGGGTGGGCGGCTGCTGGTCACGTTATGTAAATTGGAAACATGTTGTGTAACCACGGGAGGAAGTTATGCTACTATTGCTGCCTGTTCTACTTAACATATGCAAAACAATGGTGCATCAGATTGAATTTCATTGCATTTAAATAAAACATGAAGCATGATTTCATTATTTTATGTTTCTATTTCAGTTTTACTGCAGTAGGTTTAAAGTCACCCTCCTTTCTTCATTCGGATAGCTGGATGATGTTAGACACTAGAAGTCCGTTTTCACATTCATATTTGTATATAGGGTTGCAAAGTGTTGAAAGTTAAGCTGGGGAATTATGGTTATTAAGTATTAAGTTATGGTATTAAGTTGGAAACTAAAACTAAACTAAAATATTTTACGACTGACGCTGGATAATGAATAGAAACAGACTAGATGAGTCGATGAACTCTTCTCGATCAGCTGCTAAGTCAAACTCTAACCTGCAGTCTTTCTAGCACCATGATAGCTAGCCTCTTTAACTGTCAATGAAACAGTGCTAGCTAGCTCACATTTATTTACCGATTAGCTAGCTACTGTATAAACACATTTTATTTTTTGCTCGTTAAACTGTAATAGCACAGATCAAATATATTGAGCCCAGTAATATCATCAAACCTTACTTGACTGGATGTCGTCCGGGGGCTCAGATGCAGCAGTGTGGTTTCAATAGGTCTGCTGCAGGATTCTGTGCACAGTGCAGGGATAAAATTCAACTGAATTTACATTAAATCAGGTTGTTTTAAGCAAGATTATGATGCACAATGTTTTTTTTTTTCAACTACATCTAAGTTCGCTGTTACAGGCTAACCTGCAATATTACAAATTTCTAGTTTATTCCTGTTAATTCCTGTTAATTCCCATATATTGCTGTTAATTCCCATGGAAAGTTTCCAACTTAGAAAATTTTGGAACCCTATTTGTATATTCATAGATTCTGAATCACCGTAAATGTAATTTTTATCATCTCTAACCAGTTAATTGAACTTTTTTGTCAAAAAACTATGACACACAAACTATAAAATACTCCAAGCAGAGGTTTTTTAATGTCACAGAACCTGACTGGAGTGGATCTTTTTATTTGAAACAAATGAGCAGTGACTCTGTCATAATATTATTGTTTCTATATGATATGATTTGGGCTCAGTACTTAATTTGCCCTAAATATTATACAAATACATTATACAGTACAAAGTTACCCATAGTAACCTTTAGTTCTTTAAAGCCAACAAAATCAGTTAAACTCAGGTCTGGGCTTTAATTCTGAAGATCTGTCTGATGCAAGTTTTTTTCAGTTCTGATGGTAATGAGAAATGCTTTCAAAGATGAGATCACTGCCTGGAAATGTATACACCCTGCAAACCAAATTTACCACCCTATCAAATATTAACACTTGTTTTCTTGTCAGCAACCACTGCTGCCCTTTACTACTCTAACATTCAAACAAAGAGTGAAAGATTTAGAGAATGAAAGGGAAAAAAAGGAGATGTCGTTGACCACTAAGAGAGAAAACAGAGGTAAACAGGCAGATGGAGATAGAGGTGTGTTCCTGTTTGTCTCTGTGTGGAAACAACATGATCTCTTCCCCTCTGTCGCTTGCATAACAGGTGGGTGTACGCATACATGTGTGTGTGCGTCTGTGCTAACGTGGGTGTTAATGCGATGCTATATGTAAAGCATGTATCTCTGTATAATCATGTGTAAGCAAGTTTGTGTGTGTGCATCCTTGTGTGTGTGTGTGTGTGTTAATCTGACAGGCAACAGATTGCTGCGCAGCACATCTATACGCTCACACTGACAGACTACTGCAGTGACCGATAGAAAGAGAGAAAGAGAGAAAGAAAGAAAGGAAGAAAGAAAGAAAGAAAGAAAGAAAGAGCAAAAATGGCAGAAAGCAAGGATGAAAAGCAAGGAAGAGAATAAAAAAAACATAAGAGGAAAACAAATGAAAAAGAAAGCAAAGGAAGTGAGAAAGAGAAAGAGTCAAAGAACAAAAACAGGAACAGAAAAAAAAGACAAACCATTAAAAGAGGAAAGAAGAAAGAAAAGGAACTTGATGTGTAAACAAAGAGAGAGGACGGTTGGGGATTTACCATATACAGTAACAGCCTGTTTCTAGAATAAGCTCGGTTTCTCAAACATAGACATGGGACGACAAAAATAGACTTTCTACAAAGGAGTTCGCTGAGTGGTTAGTGGTGGTGCAGAAAGCATGACAAACTTGTGTGTGTGTGTGTGTGTGTGTGTGTGTGTGTGTGTGTGTGTGTGTTCGTAGAGAAGCAGAAGACTCTCAGCGCTCCATCTGTGAGTCTCCGAATCCTCCGCCTATTTGTCAGACTGAAGGGAATCCTGCGACGTTGCAACAATAACACACGGCTGCAAACGCGCTCACATGCTCGCAAATGTGGGGGATTTTATCATGATCTTATCATGTGCTCGCGTTTACTCATTCATCTACAAACATGTTGCATGCACACGCTAAAAATAAAAGCACACTTGATGCTTTACTGTAATTCAGTTGTGAGAAACTCTGGTGTTACAGATAAGCTGCTTACGCACGTTTTTTTAACTAATAAAAGCAGAACAATGAGTTATCTTGAAAGAACTGTCAGTGTTTCTGTTAGTGTTACCCCTGAATGTGAACTTCACCAGAAATTCAGGTGAGAAACAGGTCACTGCCAAATTCAGTTTTAGGTGTTGCTTTAATTTCCATAAATGAATGAGATCATCACTGAGGTGGCTGGCAGCCCGCTGTGGCTTATTTACTAAATAACTTCTATCTGATCTATCGCTTCCCTTGTAAAGCGAACCGGAAAGTGCTGCCTAAAGAAACTTGAAACTTCATGAAACTTGCCAGGGAAAACTGCCACATCATGACTCGTGAGCTGATACTGATGTGTGAAATCGGTGGAATGCCCCTTTAAGACGTGAGAACGCTAGTTTCAAACGTGACTGAGGAGAGAAACTGAATCAAAAGGCAAAGACAACAGCCTTTTGTCATTGCCATGGGTAGACAGATCTACAGATTAGTGTCGCGAACACAGCTCCTCATTGGGTTGTGATCTGAATCAAAAACATTTGACAGATGAACTAGCAATGAAAATAACCGTTATTTGTTAAGCCCTAGTGTCAGCGATGTTGATGTTCCTTCGGTGTTGAAAGAAAGCTTAAGCGTTCATGGGAAATGTAGTCTTAAATTTGAGCTCAGCAGCAGATGAGGAGGCTACAATCACTGATTCTAACAAAGTATCTATGATGATTAATATGAAAACCACTTTGTTGTACACTGTGCGTATTGTTTGTTATGCTGCTATTTATAAACCGTATACTGTATCTGGGATAAAACATGTTGGTGTTTACATGTTCGCACACACACACACACACACACTTAACACACTGAAGAAGCCACATGCAGGTTGAATTCCCATGCTGCTATCCTCTCTGTGTTTACGAGCAGATTTACCACAGTGCTCTATAAGTGAGGTGTGAGTGTGTGTGTGTGAGGAAGTGATGTACCCTCATTTACACACACACACACACACACACACACACACACAGACCTACTTTAAATAGAAAAGAGCCTTTACTAACTGGCCACCTCCCTCCATTACACCCAAACACCCAAACACACATCTCTCATTTCACACACTCACTCCCCATGTCCCCCTCTATTCTCATCTCCATCCTCCCCTTCTCCTTCTCTCTCTCGCTCGCTCTCTCTTTCTGTCCACTCCTCCTTCTTCTCCTTCTCTCATTGCTTACAGTGATATTTGATCGTCTCTTTGTTTAGAAAACACTGAGCTCCCTCAGCCCCGCTCTGCCTTTCAAAGGATGTGGCTATTTTCTTGCAAACATCAGTTTGTTTCCTGGTAAAACCCTTTGTACATGTGAAGAGGTTTGGGTGCGTATTTACGGGTGTTGGGAGGGGAGGTGGTCACTGTGTGTGAACTGGGTATGTGTGTGTGTGTGTATACAAGGCTAATCTGTGTGAGTCTGCGTGTGGCTTCATTACCCAGATTGAAAAGCTGAAAAAAGGGAAGAAAAAAATAAATAAACAGGGGTATTTGTTTTCTTTCTGATAAGTTGCCAATACCTCTAAACTCTGATATGATTCACTGTCTGGCTCAGCGTTGAGCTTGATGACTAAGGAGAGAGAGAGAGAGCGGCAGACGCAGAGGCAGCGAGAGACAAAAGGCCGAGTCAGGGAGCGAGATAGAGATGGAAATGGAGAGAAATTGGCATTCGTGCGACTCGGGGCTGGGTAAGCGCTCCTTCCTAATATGATTATAAATCGTCTTGTCCTCATCTTTTTGTGCCTGGTGTGTCCTTGGCCCGAGTCAGAGGGGGGAGGAAGCCTCGTTCCAAGCCTGAAAAGCCTCTGCAAGCCAACTAAGCTAAGTGCCCGGAAGGAAAAAAAAAACCCAAAAAATTAGAAGCACTGCTGGCTGAGGTTAAAAGGACACTTACTGTAAATGAAAAAAAATGGAGAGCATCAGCAATCAGAGTAAATGCAACAGGGCGTATCAACAAAATGCTGCGTTTAAAAGCAGGACTAAGCAAGATCTGCATGATAAAATCTGCCGGCCTCATCAGCTCAAAGTGGACCTGGATCAACACAAGGAGGGTCCCATCTTCGCTAATTGAGATAATGTAGATTTGCTTAAATGAAATTAAGGTGTCGGGGACGGACGCCAGCAGGAAGTCAGGAAGCCAAAGTCACACAGGAAGCACAGAATCTACAGAAACTGAAAGCCGATGAGACAGTTCAGTGTTTTAGGCCGATGTCTTGTTTTGGCTGAAAATTAAAAACACGACACGCGAATTTGTCTCCTGATCAGCAGCAGGCGAGCGTCCTCCACGCCCCTCTTCACCTCCTTCACCCTCACAACAAACTCCACTTCTCCTCACTTGTGCTGTCTATTCAGTGGGAGAGTGTAAACACAAGCGAGGCGCACGCCAACGCAGCTTCATGACAAATACGAGGTCTCTGCACCCAGAGCGCAGGCACTCGGACTTTACTTCAGTTCTGTCTGAGCCATAAACCACTGATCTCCAACAGGGAGACATGGAGTTACTGAGGAGGGGAACATGCTAACCCAACGGCCCGAATTAGCATTAACAGAATTAAAATAACATCAACATCTATTTGTGTAGAAGCTAATTTGCTACAGACAGTTACGCATGAAAGGCTGGTGAGTGCAAAACCGGAAACACTCAGGCCTCTTCCTTATCTGAGTTTGTTCATCTTGAAATGATTTGCATTGTGCAACTGCACCTGAAACATGACGCTGCAACTTGTGTTTGTGTTGTGTAAGCGAAGAAAATGATTCTGCCATGCAGAAGAAATTTGGAAATTCACCTCATGTTGCCACACCGGCTTTTTTTTCCTCTCTCTTTGTAGCAACTCAAAACTTCTCCAACTGTTTTGACCTTGACAGCAGCTGTTTGACAAACAACCCCCAAGACTCGTGGACTCAAGGTCCACTTACTGGTTTTTTCTAGAGCTTTTTTCTAGAGTTTGCTTGGTTGCCATGTTTTGATTTTATCTATTGCACTTTTAGGGCTCTGAAACTGTGCTGGTATGAAAAACTAAACAACAAAACTCATTCTTAACATTGGAAGAAGCTGTTTAACAAAGCAGTACCAGCTCATTTTCTTCCTAGAGCTTTTAACCATATCACTTTTGTTGAAAACTCTGACAAAAGCTAGTAAGCTGACTGTAATTTGGTATTATTTAGCCAAAATGCTATGTCCTAGGTGATGAAATCCCTAGAGACGACTACATCCACTAATGTCAAACAGTTGAAAGCTCCAGAGAAACGCAGATTAAGTCAGGATTGTTTTGTCAAACTTTATTTCTGCAGGGAAGTAATCTGTAAGAGCTGTGGTTTTGCTAAATGAGGGATACTTTTAATTGTTTTTGTTTATGCTCAACACATCTTCAGACTCATAATAAATCAATTCTAATGAGATTGTTCCTTTTAATAGCCTGAGTCATTTAGCAGTGCAAAGATTGCACAATGTAGGATTCACAAGGAGAGAAGAGAGAAAGGAGAGAAGAGACAGATAAAGATATCTATCTATTCATGCATCTATACCGATTTGTCTGAATATTGTATCTATCAATTACCTCGACCTGTATCGCTCTTTCATTATGACAAGAATCTGTCTCTGTTACAAACCTCTCACAGACAGACACACACACACGGCTGTATAAAAATAAAATGTGTTGTTTTTAGACGGAAAGCCACATCCTTCCAGTACAGTCACCCTGACTGCCAGCGTACTCTAGTTCTCTATCTTCCTCTCTCGGTTTTACTCAGACTCTGTTTCCAGTAACATTCACTAATAACTCACAATGGTTTTTGCAATCAAAGACCCTCTCTGACCTCTGTAAAGACAACATCCGACCCATCAGATCCCTGAATATATTCAAGCTGAGAATACGCTCCTTTCTGTTACACTGTTTCCTGACTCTGAGTGTCCTTCTTTGACCTTTTACAACACAATATCTAAACAACTGTGGTGTACAGCAAGTGATTTGTGACAGAGGCCTGGGCGTGGCAGAGGTCCTGTTTTAACGTGTGGTCACGGCGCAGGTTAGACAGTCTATTATTTGCATGTTGTAGCACGCCACATATCAACTTTATTTGGCAGCAGTAGCTGAGGTTATTTTTAACACTGAAACAGCATTTTAATTATGCATTCAAACAGTGTTTTTAAATCATATATCAGGACTCAGTGAGGACCCAAACACTTCTGGCGCAGTCTACAAAGTATAATGTTTGGCAATATGTTTTTATTACAGTTAATACTCTAATTATAATCACTAAAAGTTAATATACGGCACATGGAAGTGAGGATTATTAAAAATTGGTGGCAACAGAAGCATTGGTACCGGTAATAGCTGAGAGGTAATGGGAAAAACTATCATGAATATCATGAAAAGTTATCAATACTAATAGTAGCAGTAGTAGTAGGATAAGAAGTGATACAATTACTGTATGTATCTGATAGAAAATACAAACTATTGTACATCACAGGGAACCCTCCTGTGCTTTACGCTGTGCAGGAAGTGAAGCACACGCCTACATAGGTTGATGACATACAAAAGGTGTCTTCTCACATCAGGCACTTCCCTTCAGCTCCAACTGACTTTATCATTGTAACTTCAAGAGGGAAGTAGCGAGTTGTACTGCGTGGCATAAAAAGCTGCACGATACTGATGTGAAAAATGTGTAATCATTAACATGTCTGCATTTTAAAAAGCAGCTTTAAGTCAGTAAAGTGCTTTTAATGTTGTTGAAAGAACTGGGTTTAATATCAAGGTTGTATCGAACAACAAATAATCATACTATGAAATCTATTCCTGATTTTTATCCTGTTCTCTGCCAGTTTTCCTGTGCATTGCCCCTGTCACTTCTGTCTATCGTTAGCCTGTGGAAAAACACCTCAGAGACTCAGCACCAGTCACTTCTACCTTTACAGAGATTAGCTTAAAGGCAGCGGTACACAGTGCCATCTGACCACATCTAAAGACCAGACACTTGCTTTTGGAGCTAAAAGCCTGCAGAGCACCAAGACCTGATAACACTTCAAATGGGGATAAACGGCTTTCATACAGTCCATCATTCATGGTGTGGAACTGTACACACAGAGAGTGACGGAATCGAAATTGAATCCTGCTTTGCTTCTGAACCTTTGCACACCTGGCCGGAGAGTCAGACAGACTTTAGCCGTCTCCAGTTCCAGTTTTCCAGGAACAGCGTTCGACTGTCTGCCAGTCGCTTAAAGGACAGTGACTGGGAGGGTCACGCTAAACCCACGTGAGGTCGGTAAAACCTCACTGGCCTCCCTCACACAGATGTGGCCAGCTGTGTTTGTAAGAAGCCGGAGGTACGGGTCTCTGCAGTTGTAACTTTACCCCTGTGCCACCTGTGTGTGTACATGTGTGTTTACTGTATAAGATACAGCAGGTAGGCAGCAGCAGAAGTTGTAATAATCATAATAATTGTAATTACTGTAATTGTAGGAAGTGCACTAAAGGAAGTAACAGTAGTGAACAGAGCTGTCTCTCTCTCTCTCTTTGTGTGTTTTGTATGTCTTTGTATGACACACACACACCGACACACACACGAACACGGGTGCAGTCTTTAGCCTGCATCAAGTGTCATTAACAGATGCGTCTTTTCATGCTGCTGACTCAGACGGTTACTCTTCATGTGGTACTTCAAGTCAGGGGGTGTCACAGTGCACAGACACACAAACACACAAACACACACACACACACACACACAAGCAGGTCAAAATAAACAACTGCTGATTTTGCAAGCTGCAGTCACTGAGAATAAACTGAATCATAAGATTTATCTGATTTCTCAGGACAGCAGTATTACAAAAGCAACATGTTTTTGTGCATGTGTTTGTCTAAGTGTGTGTGTGTGTGTGTGTGTTGTGGTGACTGCCTCTTGCTTCCTGTTAAAAAGGTTTCAAGAGAGAGAGAGGCTGACAAAAACCCAGACTGAGTCTATTTTTGGCCATAGAAAGAGAGAGAGAGAGAGAAAGAAAGATGAAGAGATACAGCGGGGTTAAAATAACAAGAGGTGCACAGAGGCGTTAAAAAAATCATATTTTTAAAAAGAAGTTAAAAAAACAAACGAAAAAGGGGAAGAAGAAATGCAAAGTAGTGAGAAGTGTGAGTGTGAATGTGTCTCCTCCCGTTTGCTGTCCTGTTTTAAAGGCCAACACCCTGACAGGATAAACTGTACCCTGTGACAGCAGCAGAGCATCACAGGAAGTGTTGTGGCCTCTATGTCTCATTAATAGACGCATGTTATGGTGACTGAACAACGTGCAGCGCTGAGTGGTAGTGCATCTAAAAAAAAAAAAAGGAAACAGTGATCTTGTTTTGCTCGTTTTTCAAATGAATATGTCTTATACTTCCTTTAGGTGTTTTTATTTAGTGCAGCCTTCACTTCTTCTCTCATATAATTACTGTTTTTTCTGTGCCAAATGTATTTCTCATTCACTTTGTAGGAGTTCAGTTCGCCATCATTTTATACTACTAATGAGATCAGGACAGACCAGGATAATCTGAACTTAAACTTAAAGTCTGACTTTACTAAACCCAACATTTAACCATTAGCTCGCCAGGCTAGACTCTTCTAATTTTCTTAATAACCTTCAGAATAACAAAAAATCAAACCAAACTCAAGCCAGGAAGTACAACTCTACTTTTTCATGACCGCACAAAGTTTGTCTAAATTTATCGCATATTTTAAACAAACGTCTAGAAAATTAACAAACAAAACAGCAAATAAATGTGTTTCTATCCACCAATGCTCACGTTTTGAAGTATGTGATTAATCTGCCAAGTTGATTGTTGCATTTTGTTATTTTCAACACTAACTTTTCCACTTTGTGATATTTTCATTGCGATTTTTTTATTAGCAAACGGAAAATGTGCATAAAAAGTCAGATTGAAATGCACTTACACGCTGCCTGGTTACCAGGTTGTGTAGCACTGTGACGAGCAAGAAGAGACAGCTAGCCACTGAGCTAGAGGTTTGCTCTCTGATGGATTCATTTTGTCAAGGCTGAAAAGCCGCACATTGCACCTTTAACTACAAGGTGTTGCAGATATTATGGAGGACATCAGTAAAATGTACTTCCCTGCTTATTTTGACAACACAACCTTAGCAGCTGTAGCTAGCTGAAGCATCTGAGTGAGTATCATCACTCACTGACACAGAGAAGATTTCAGTTCAGATCCATGAGACAAACATGTCAAAACTCATGCTTTGTGTTGTCAGTCTCCATTAGCCAGGAGATAGTGGAGAGGGAGACAAGCAGTGATGAACAGTACATGTCCATAAACACACACACACACACACACACACACACACCTTCCACTGATTGATAACACACGTTAGCACATTAGCAGTTCTACACACACGCAGACAAATGCACACCTGTCAAAACTGAAACGTGTTCGCTCATTAGTGATAACACAAACACACACACACACACAGCTGTTACTGATTGAGAGCACACAGTAGTTCATTAGTGACTACACACACTAGAGATATTGTTGTCTCCTCATCATTAGCACATTTCCAAAGTGAGTGTCACTATGTTGGACACAGCCGCTGTAGATAACTCATCAACTTTGTCTCTCTGTCTCTCTCTCTCTCTCTCTCTCTCTCTCACACACACACACACTTTCCTTAATGGCGTGTTGCAGACCGAGGCCTAATGGCGGTTTACACTTTGCAGGCACAGGAGGGAGGAGGCATGACAGGGCAAGATGGAGGAGGAAAAAGACGAGGGGGTTCAAAGTGGAAGGATGAAAGAGTGAAACAGCAGGAGGAGACAGAAGAAGAGTGAAAAATAAAGATCAATACAGTGATGTAAAGGCAGCTAAACTAAACTTAAGCCACTTCACCCTCCTTCTGCTGCTGATATAAATCTTTGTGACGTTTGTGTACAACATTTATCACAGTGGCAGTCACTGTGATGTGACATAAGGGGTGAGACTCTTTCAAGGGAAAAAAGTGAGAAAAAAGTGTCTGACAGATGCATCAACCTGACGTGACACAAAATGATCACAAAACGATGTTAAGACACGAGGAAGCCTCATTAAAGCAGCTTTGGAAGTGAAACAAGAGAGGAATCAAAGACTTCAGCATTTACACATTTTCAACATTTAGGCTTCTGTCTGAACACTACTGACAACACATTTGTCTTGAGATGATCTATTGTTGCTGGCTATTGTTTGTCCAACATTTTATCTACAACACATAACCTAAACAGACAGCAGGTATAGCTCAAATAGTTATTTGTAACTATCAACAAAGTCCCCTGGGAAACACCTCAATAAAAAGAGGTTATTTGGAGGAAATGGCTAAAAATGTAGCTGAACTGATACAGGATATTTGAATGATGATATATCAGCTTTTTACATTTTTGTTTCCTGTGAATTTGTATTTAACAATTATGACCAAGAAATGTACTGAACAGAGCAGTTTCCTGTTTAAAAACATGTCACCACGACTGGATAAACTTTAAAATGGCTTAAGTGTTTTTAAATTATCTTTGGCAGCTAGTACAAGCTAATGGGCTACTACAGACTCTAACTAAAATCACACATGCATAAAAAAAAAACACTTGGAGGAAAATGCTGATACGTTTCAGCCTGGTTCTTATTCTTATACCTGGGCCGACTTTGACTGAAGGTCATGCTAACTAGTTTAGTTTGCCAGAAATTTGCTGCAAAAGTAAATTACGACACCATTAGCTATGACAGCTAATCCTGGGTGCTAACTCCTCGGTCTACTCTCAGCCAGACTCAGCGACCAGTATTTTAACTACGTACTACTTACGTAAAAAGCTGTAGGTGGCTCATGCTCGTGCTTTGCACCTTCTCCAGAGCTTTTAACCATTTCACATGCTCCTCGTCAGCAGATGGTGGCTGCTCAGTAATAACAGAACAGCATGTGTTTAAACTTTCCATTATTCTGGCACTTTTATGACCTCTCTAGAACAAGTCACACTTTTTAAGCATCTTCCATTGGTTTAATTGATCACAAATAATGTGAAAAACCAATTTAGGTCTTAAAGTCTGAGAAAAAATAACAGTAAAGCTTTTTTTCCCACATATGACTTCACCCCGATCTTAAGTATTTTGATTAATCTGAATTTAAGGAGGTAAGTTAGACTGATCATGCCTGTAGGGAAGCTAGAAAGACAGAAAAATGTGCCAGAAAAAAAGACACTGTCACTGAATGAGAAGACAGAGAGAGTTAATAGAAACGCAGATATGAAGGGGGGAAAAGAAGAAAAAATACGAGCGGTGTCGGGCAACAGAGTGGACACATGAAGGGAGGACAGGATGAAAGGAAAGGAAGGAAGGACGGGGTGATGAACGACGGAGGTCAGAGAAGAGAGAGAGGGAGAGAGATGCATGTAGAGATCAAGGCAGGAGACATAAAGCACAACCAGGTGGCAGCAATGAAAGAGAGGAATTGAAATAAGAATGGACACAAAAGATAAACACTGAAAAAGACAGTAAAAATAGAGACAGGAACTGAAGTGACGAGTGAACGTGTCTCAAAAAAAGGGTTCCTCTTTTTAAAAATACTGTAAAAGACATTTTGAGTGACTGGTTTGTTTAAATAAATCAGTCTTTTGTTACTAAAACTGATTTGGCTGTATTTTATTATCCTTTGGCTTTTAACTTTTTTACATTACACTACAGTCTTCTTTTACAGCATGAGATCTTCATTTTAAAAAAACGTCTCATGTCAAACCCTTAAAAGAAGTGAGTCTAAAACACTGCAGGTGTTTTTGGTCGAGGAAATACGTTTGTTTTTCTCCTGAAAACATTCTTTTGTTCCGAGCTTTTGAAGGACTTCCTACTTTCTTTGAATGTAAAGTGGAGGTTTTTGAGGACTTCCTGCTTTCTTTGAGTCCTCTCATTGGACCGGCTGACGTCTCGGGGGGGACTTGAGGTCAAATCAATGGAAACTAAGTTGGAAGGCTCCAGTTAACGAACACCAGTCAGTGGGAGACAAACCGACTCGGCATTTAAACTGTCTCTGTGTGTGTGTGTGTTTGCCTGAGTACACTCATGCATGTATGATTAACAGCCAATGTGCAGTAATTTCATTAAAGCAAATCAATAACACTCGCTGTGTCCACTGTGGATCATGGCAAATTAGCCACTTTATCATAGATTACCTATAAAGAACAAGCAGTGGTATTGGAGAACGCTGTCGCTGCTGCTGCAAAATATGTATTCACTGCTCGAACAACATTTAAGATATGACGATTAATATTGTAAAATTAGGTACGTAATTAGTGAATGTAATTAAACACAAATGCATTGACAAACACCTGCCTTGTTTCTGTGTCATTACATTTTGCCAGCAGCAGCTAGTTTTTAATGCTCCTCGGGGAAGGTTTGTACTTCTGTGGTGTCAGAAATTAACTTTTTGGCTCACCTGCCAAAGCTCCAGTACCTGCCAGGAAACACTTTTAATTAATGGACTTTTCTTGTAATGGCACAGTTTCAGTGCAAACCTACTTTATGTACAAGAATAAGTCAACAGGAAGGCACACAGGGAGAGATATAGAGTCTTTCTAATTCTTTAGAGCTGGAATTTCTTTCTAAAACTGTGAAGAGAAATTACATACATTTAAAAGACTCACACAATCCAGTTTAAGCAGCCAATTAAGAGCCTGACTGTCCTTTAACTTAGACAATTAGCTCATAGCCACAGAGAGTTCATCAAACAGTCACAAGACCAAAGACGACAGATTAGAGGTCCCACATCGGGTCAGGTCCAAATTCTGCTCAGTCTAATCAGGTCAGGTCGGGTCTTGTTTTACTGTTGCAGGTCTCAGGTCTGTGTGTTAACATGCCCAATACTTGAGAGTACACGGTATTAGCTCTGAGCTCAGGACTGTGACGGCTGGTTATTTTGATTTTCAGCTAATTTATTTTCTCTAAATGTGAAGTTAGTCACATTATCTGATCTGTGTGTGACTTGTTATTCCTTTTTTTTTGTTCAACTGAAATGTCTGAAATTTAGATAATCCTTTTTATTGTTGTTGTTTTGTTTGGACCCCAGGAAGCTAAAGAATAAAGACTTAATCTGGCATTTACCTCAAAAAAAGACTTTCTACCAAATGAGTAAGAATAGCTGTATGACATCCCCTGGTTTAACTCAGTTCCACGTATCGACAAGACGCAGCGGGGAAGTGCTCTGAGAAGTAACGACGAGCCAATAAACCAGGAGAGGAAGAAGAAAGAAAGCCAATTTTAGTGAGTCAAAACATTCATAAAAAGCCTCTCGAATGTTTTATAAGGTAGAAAATGCAGAGAGCATGTTTGCTCAGCCTTAAGGAAACGTGTTTGGTGCAATCTTTCTGCCAGCGACTGAACAACACATCTTAAATAGTCAGGCCGCCTCCTCTATACTCCTGCCAACCTGTTGTGATGGTAAATATGGGTATTAGAACCTGCTGTTTGCTGTGTAGATTTCTTATATAACTGACTCTGGATCTGGTCTCTCTGCTACTTTCCACTCTCTCTCCATCTCTCTCTCTCTCTCTCTCTCTCTTCCACTTACTAATTTTCTCTCCTTTGCCTATCTCCATATTCTCTCTCTTTCTCTCTCCTCATCTCTTTCCATCACTCCCTCCATCTCCCTCTCTCAGTATTGACCCACACACTATTGCAGCTGTATCACATCAAGCCAAGGGCATAAATCAAAGTGTGCGCACACACACACACACACATACATAACACTGGCCATCCCACACACTCATGCACTCTCCTCAAGCCATTTCTGTTTACCGTCCCACACACACTCACACGCTAACACACACATCTATAACTCGTCCTCATCGCCATTGCAGTGAACACCCACACAGATTTCTGCACCAGGAGGGAGATGCAGATAAAAAAGAACAAATATAGTGGGTTTGATTCCAAAGCACGGTGCAGGAAATCCACAGGAATGGGAAAAAAAAACTGAAGTGTTACCTGTTGGTCACCACTCAAAATGCCAGAAATACAACTGGTTATATAATCTCAAGTGGTGCTCCTGTTTTAGAAGGAAAACTGTTTGGTTGGGAAGCAGAGAAAACTTACGATTTATTGATTCCTCTCATCTAAAAATGACATTGAGGTACAAGCACTCCAAAAATGGTCATAGGAAAAATAATATAAAAATAGGGAAATGAGAAAAATAATAGGAAAACAGGTTGGATATGATAAAGAACAGGTTGCTGGTGTTCTTTTTAATTATATTTGGATTAATTAATTTTTTTTAGATCTTATTTTGGAAGGGGAAACTCTCCGGAGACTGTTGGAAAACACCCAAAATGGAAGAGAAATAAGATGAGATCTACAACAAAGATCAGGGGAAAACATGTTGAGAAATGAATAAAAACAGAAAAATGATAGGAAAAATAAATTAAAGAGTGCAGGG
The DNA here is from genome assembly GCA_033238685.1 of Lates japonicus. Lineage (NCBI taxonomy): Eukaryota > Metazoa > Chordata > Actinopteri > Centropomidae > Lates > Lates japonicus. Next base: position 1,232,200 of record BRZM01000070.1, on the reverse strand, counting down.
AAAAAAGAGAGAGAGAGAGAGAGAGAGAAAACATGCATCTAAAGGAGAGAGAGAGAGATAGAAAGGTAGAATAAAGAAAGAGAGGAAAGGTGATGTCTTGTGCCTCACATGGAAACAAACATAATGAAGGAACTGCCCTTCTCTATGTGTGTGTGTGTACTTTCGTATGCACGTCCATTACAGCTTACTCAAAGCCACAGCAGTGATGCCACACACACACACACACACACACACAAATACAAACACACACAATTCACAGAAGCTGTTTGCTCTTCCGCCTCATTCTCTTCCTGTGTCTCCTTTATTTTCCACAGTAAATGAGAGCAAGGCAAACAAGAGGAGGAGGACGACAAAAGGAAAAAGAAAGAGTGTGAAACCTTATGTAATAAGCCTGGAGGTAAAGAGGGACAAAAAGAAGGAAAGGTGCAAGGAAGGAGACGGAAATCCAAGAGGCCATGAAGGAAAAGCTGATTAAAGAGGGACTTAAAAACACAACTCACAGTGTTAGGACGACTTGTGGCACAGGTGATACTTTTAAAATGACTGACAGCAACAAAACCCTTAAAGTCAGTTTCTCAAACTTGACATCACACATTCATTTCCCACAACTGCTTCCTGTGGCAAACAGTGTTTTACTGTTGATCATCCCAGCAGTCCGTTAGAAAATCAGAGTAGTTTAAAAGCCCATTCCAGGCTTGGTTGCATTTAGGATGTCAGTCCTCTTCCTCTCTCCTATCCTCCTCTAACTGTTAAGTAGCAAGCTAACAACCAGCTAGCAAACGTAATAGCTTGCTGTCAGTCACCTGCTAACTGGAGAGCTTTTTCTCCTGCTCCTCAACATCTCTTTATAGACTGAAATAACATACAATCCTGTGAACAAAACGCCAGGGGAGACTAACCGGCCCAGTGCAGGGAAAACAGAAACTAAAAAGCGGTTGTGACTGACTAATGCTAGCAAGGGCTAGCAGTTAGCTCGCCAAACTACAGCAGTTTCCCTACTAGCCCTGTGAGTAGTCTCTATGTCTACAACCAAATATGTCACAAAGAAACAAGGCCACAACTCAGTTGAACTAAATGGAATAAAAAGCTTGAAATTCACCAAAAACATACCTCTGGACCAACTTAAAGCTTCAAACATGCAGATGTTTTAAGTCAATGTTGAAAAAAAAAATCCCAAACAACGTGCAGTAGACAAAGATAAATAAACTTTCATATTTAAAGTCTTAGCATACTGCACGGCATTTAGCATCATGCCGTTTAAGTATTTTTTAAATGGCTTATCAGGATTATCAACATTACTGAGTCGACAGTTGTTCTGCATGGATGGCAGTGAAGGTAAGAGATAAGGTAACCTGACGTTGCAGCCAGGCACATAGCATGATTTACTGTTACTGGAACAAAGTGAGAGCAGTTCCTGCTTTGCTCTGTAAAGCTGATTTTCAGGCCCGTGGCCATAAGTGTCATAAATGTACAATAGAAATACCTATGATGGTGTTAAGTGTTTGTACTAAAACAAATAAAGTAAACAAAAAGCTTTTATCCCCTCATGATTCGCTCAAAACATGGCTATCAGATGCATGGCTGTATTGATTACCCATACTGGGCTGTGAATTATGCTATGCTCTGCTACAGTAAAGTGTCATATATCTGGATGTAATGTGCAGTATGATATTGACTGGCTGTTACATGTAGAGCTGCAGCATATTCTCTGGATTTATGGTGATGGGTACACAGAGTTGTACTTCTGTCTTTAAGGACCTCCCATTTACTGCATTTAGTCCCTAAAATACTATAAATAATGATCTCAGACTGTTAATATGAGCTCCAACCATTACAGTAAACACTAATATGGTACCAAGTAAAGTTAAGTTTCTTGTGTCTCACTCTCTCGTTTTGTATCAGTCACATAGTCAGATTAATTATGCATAAACATCACTAAAATTAGAAACTGACATCATTACTCTGATGTGATCTCTGAACAGTAACACCATCACTGCTGCTCTCAAGTCCGACATCTCAGCATCTGGTTTCTATCTGCTGCTATTGGACGAGACGTTAACTGTCAGAGCAACAAGGAGCACGATCTACAGGCTTTTTATCTACTTTTACTTCCCTCGGCTTCAAGCTGAAGCTGATTTTATCTTTATCTTAAAGGCATTTACAACAGCTGAAACTCTACGTGAGCGTTTTTAATGCATATTTACATACATTTTTTGGGGGAGCATTTTGCTTTTAATCGATACAATACATGAATTGTTTAGAGGAAGACAGGAAATGTGAGGAGAAAAGAGATAACAGACAACATGTACTTGAGGTGGGTGAATTGTGGTTTTTAAGATACATGTCTCAGCGCCCAGGCCACTGTGACAACCGAAAACTATTTTTTCATATTAAAAACAAACCATAAGAGTAGAGTAAGTCTTTTTTTTTCCTTCTGCAGAACTGTGCTGAGTTCTTACAGCCTCTGCACAAACAGGCTGGTGCAAGCCTCGGTTCAAAAACACAAACTGATTCTCACACAGATAACAAAACAAGAATACACACGCACAGCAAATCAATCTCCATCAGTCTTGAAAACCAATCTATTCGGTACAGTCCATGGGCTGGGTTTTACAGAGTCAGCCAATTAGCGAATCTCCAAGGTCACATTCACTTTGATTACAGTGCAGACTATAAAACAGCAGCAACAAAACATTTACAGTGCGAGTGGTTGTTGTCTATCACACACACACCTGGCAGAGCAGGGCTGAGCAGTGGAAACAGCTTCAATTTCTTGGAGCAACTTTTACTACCCTGTGCACCAGTGAAAATCCAGTCTAAAATCATTATAAACCACAAATAAGTCTATTTGAAAGTTTCAAAATGTGCCTGATTGTGTGAAATCTCAAAGAGTCAACTGCAAGGAAAGACTTCAGCGAGTCTTTCTGACTTCTGGTGAATTTGCTCCACTGATGCCCCAGCATCAAAAAGCTCCTCTCTAAACCCAAAGATATTTAATTACGACGAACATCTCCAGAGTGAAATAAAAATGACGTGCCCAGCCTTCGTGGGCTATCGCTGCATCTGTATAATTATTTAGCGACTCGCCACCGAGGAGCTGAATTACTCTAATAGTGTCAGGATGTCAAGTCACAGTCAATAAGAATTAGCACCCTCTCTAACAAGTGCGCCAACAGACTGCTGCCCTAACAAGTACGGTAACAGGCGGGGGACAAAATCAGGTGAGGCATGACCTAAAGGCAGGGTGGCTCTAATGTTGTTGAGCAGTAAACAACACACACGTACTGTGAAGCTTTTTAGCACACATGCAACCAAATACGTTAACACACACTCTTCTGCATACAAACGCACTCCCCCACATGTACACAAACAAACAAAGGGATACACAAACGCACTAATCCGCTCAAGCCACCATTGTCACTGAAACATAATCCTGGAGTCGATGACTAGCTTAATCTAAGTCACATGACCTTAGGTAAACACAATCCAATCAACACACACACACACACACACACAACTTATAAAGAACTAATCATAGTATTGTGAAGTTTGACTGACAGCTGGTGAATGTAAGATCTGGAGCCACCACTAGCAGCAGCTTCTCTCGGCCAATGGGAAGGGAGCTGCACGATGACATCACTATACGGAATGTGAGGTCATTTTAAACGTACTTTTCTGCCACATTAGGAGAACTTGGTGCAGTTTGTAAAGCTATCCCAGACGTTCTGTCATCCACATAACTTCAGTGTAAACACAATAAGACTCAAGGAATACATTTAAAATTCCTACATAATATAGACCCCATATTTTTGTGTCACAAATACTTTATACTATATTTAATCTGCTTCATTTAAATTCTTTTCTTATCCTTTTTCATCTATGTTCTATGTGTTTAATATTTTCTTTAATATGATATGACGAAATTTAAATTTGTTTTGATAAATTACGCATTTAGTATTTAAAAAACATTAATTTTCAACCGGAAAACTTGCTACTAAATGATAAAAAAAACTATGCTAAAAGAGGTCAAAATATTACTATGTGGTCATGGCTTTCACCCATAATTCTCTGAGCCTGAAACCGTGGCAACCTCCTGTAGTTTCCTTATGCCCTTATATGGGACACACACATCACATCACATCTCAACACAGTGCATTACAGCCATGTCCGATGAGATTAACCGATCAATACCAGACTGATATCCAATACCATTATCTGCTCCAGGAACAAATGTGGCATTATGGGATGGCGTCCCCATGACGACAGGGGTTACCGGGTATCCCATGTCTCCTATTGATCTGGAATGTGATTTACAGTCGACAGGCAATGAGAATAATGGATGATGACTTCAAAAGGTACATGATAATAATTTGGGCCAGTGTCATCTGTGTGTTTGCATTTCACTACAGATATTAGCTCATCAATAATTAATGAGTCAGATTTGTGTGTCTGTGTGTGTGAGTGTTTTCCAGTAAGAGGCTAATATCACACCATCAATATCTTACAGTAAAGCCGATGCCAATACGTAGCCACGAGAAGGCAAATAACAGGAAACTGTCACGGTGTGATTACGTCCTATCAGAGATTTGTACGCAACTTGTCGTCATAGCGTCAGCAAGAGAGGGAAAATGATGCAGGCAGGAAGTGGACTGGGGCCTGAGCAGGAAGTCAGCTGACCTCACTCAGACGAGACGAAGATAAGATCAAAGATTTGATTCAAGTGTTGATAAAGTTACACCAGAGAGATGAGGTCTTTGGGGGGGGGGGGGGGGGGCTCGAACAAAGTAAAGACGCAGATAAAGTGAAAGATCCCTCAGTGGGCTGACTGACGTCATTAACAAGTTAAGGAGTTCAATCCCCTTGAAAAGTGTGTGATAGCCCTGTGTGTGTGTGTGTGTCTGTGCGTGGAGCTTTAGATAAAAGCAGGTGTCCTTCAAACGGCTTCAAATCCACAGGCACGCATCAATTCTTTGGTGAAATGTTTAAATTTTATATTAGCTCTTAAATAAATCAGAGGCTCAAATGTTTAATCAGGCTCCCCAGAGTGGCCCTGATGAAAAATTCCATGACTTTTCCATGACTTTCCCTAAGTTGGCTAAGAGCACTTCCATGAACCTAAGAATTTTATTCCTCCCTGGTTTGCTAATATTGTTTTTTTACCTTGGAGGAGTGTGTTAATATGTATTAAAAAAAGGCTCTCCAGAGGGTAACGTGTTTCAAAAACAGCTAGAAATCCACAGGAGGTGTGGAATAAGCTGTGAAATAAAATGATCTGATATTACCTGACGCTTCCCAGAGATTTTAACCATTTTCCTGACCTCTCATGTGTCAAACCTGTCAAAGTTCAGTCATATTCCAGAGGCTCTTTGACCACTGGGAACCATGTTTAATGGATAAAACACTGCAGAGGTTTTTATAATCCCACCGCCTCCACACATTCTCTTTCACTCTTTTCCTACCTTGGCCCTTATTTGTCCGGAGGTCGACACTTTGCGGATCAGTTTGTGCGACGTTTCCTCTTGTTCCCCATCACTGTCTGATGACTCCTCTCCAGCTTCTCCAGCCTGAGGAAAAGAGGAAGAAAGAAGAATTACTGACATGTCTTGTCAGATAATGGTCAGATACTAACACATATAGAATATCTGGAGCCCTTAACAGTGCAAATTAATTGAACTCACCACTCAGAAATCACACATCAGTAACCAAAAGTCCCTCTTCTTAGTGGGTGGTGGATGTAGGGGAAAGGTTCAGCCATAGATTGGTGAGTCTAGCTTCCTCTGCCTTTTGGCACTCTTTCTCTCTTTATATTAACACTGGCTGTAATTCTGACCACTGTGTGAAGTGTAAAAGACTTCAGCTGCTTCTGTTTACTGATCTGCAGCTACCAAGTTTCATACAATGCTGTGGTATCTTGACAGGAAGCAACAATTGGTGAAAAAACTTTCAAATGTGTGGTTCCTGTGTACTTCAGAGCAGAGCCATAGCTATTTTTATGCTTTTAAAAACACAACAGTCATCTCTTCATGTGGCACCTGCACTAAGACAGAATTAAACTGTCGTAATTTTGATAACCTAATAATTCAAGTAGTTTTTTATATTTAAATTGGAGAGATTTACTGGTTTCAGCTTCTAAAATGTGAGTATTTTTTGGTTTTCGTATCCTTCTATGATAATAAACTGAAAACCTTTGGGATTTGAACTATTGCTCGGACAAAACTAGACACTTGAAAACATTACCATGGGCTCTGTGATGGGCGTTTTGGATTAATCATGATCATACCTTTGCAGAGACCTGGACCTTCAGTAAAATTTTCTAATAATGTTTTTTCCATGTTTAGTTAAAAGATTTTTTGTGACCTGAAAAGTAGCTACAGCCCTGCTTCACAGTCACAATGTATTTATCCTTGTAGTCTTTCAAATTAAGGCTAAAGGGAGGTGAGCGCCGATTCAACTCTTCAGCCACTCTGGACTTTGCAGCGTAGAAACTCTGCCTTTGACAGCTCTCTACATAAACTGCTATGGGAAACTGAAATGCACAGAAATAGATTGTGACCACTAACTTTTTTTTGATAAACATGCTTTTTCACACGAGTCCTACCATGACGGAAATGAATGGGTGTTGTTTGACTTGTTCATTCTGATGCTCACAGTATGAAACAGAGGGGTTATGTTTTCATTCATTGCTTCCTGTCCCCTGAGAGGATCTGACCGATTACTTTTCAGATTTAGATTTCTGCTGGGGGTTTTTTCCCCAAGTCAAATGCATTTTAAAGATGTAGAGTTGAGCTTTTATAACCTCTGCAAAATTTACATTACAATATAATAGGGTTCATACATGTTGAAGATTTCAGTGAAGTTGAAATGACTAATAATCACCACAACTCCCATTTTAAAAAGCACAAACCCCCTCCTCTTAGACTCAAGGTCAAATTACGATGTGGAAAAAGTTACTGAATGTGACGAAAAAAACATATTTTCTTCAGCTGTGCAATTAACATGCAAGTTCCATACAGGTGTAAAGGAAAAATGGTGGGCTGCCTTCTTTTGTTTATCATAAAAATCCTGGAGGTGGGTGAGGATTAGCTGACATCTCGCAACAGGCAGCATCAACTCACGGATGTAAAAGTGAAACCAACGCCTCATCTGGGCAAAGAAACATTAGAACCTGGTCTTTGGTAGCTTTAAATAAACACTGGGTTGAACGGTACTTACGATATGAGTCCTCTCGGAGTCCGCTTGGGGCGATCCCAGCGACTCCCTGGGCTCCCCCACATACAGGACGTTGGGGTTCAGTTTGGACGCCATGATGAGTCACGAGGGCGAAGGAGGATGGAGTGGGAAGAAGAGGGAGAAGAGAGAGAGCGAGGAGACACAGGTGTGAAAGATGTAGAGGGCGGACGAGAAGTTTGTCTGTTGCGGAGGAAACGAGGAGTTGTGAATAAAAGAGGAGAAGAAGAAGAGGAAGAGGAGGAGGAGGAGATGGGAGGGAGGGAAGGAGGGGGGGAGAGAGTGGAGTTTAGCTAAGCAGAGAAAGAGAGGATGACGAACGGGACGTCAGGCTCCGGGACGCCACACTCGTCCTCCTTTTCCAATCTCTCTGTCCAGGGCCAACTCTGGAAAAGATGAAGGAATGAATTATTGATCAGGAGAGAAAAGCTCACTTGAGTTTGTTTTTTTGGGGGGGGGGGGGTGTTGGCAGCTCCTTCGCTCGAAGTTGAGAACATAACTGTCCTTCCCAACTCCTGCTAATTTTTCTTTCTGCTCCGTCGCACTTTTTCAGCTTCAGAGCTAGAGAGACGCCGACAGCCGCCTTTCTTTTCTTTGTTCCTCTTTACTACTTCCTGCGTTTGTGATAGAACACTTGAGGTTAACAGTTCAGCCCTTTAGGCAGAACACACAGATGATGATGATGGTGGTGGTGGTGGTGATGATGAAGGTGAGGACAATGACAAGGACAAACAACAATGATAAATGATGATAATGATGATGGTGATGATGCGGCTCATTACACTCTGCATGATACAGCTTGCCATGCAAAAACACCAGATATGGGAACGTCTGCATGCTTCACAAACGCACATAGGCGCGCGGAGCAGGTTTCAAGCCTCCCCCCACCCCCTCCAAAAAAAGTGAATATACTGTATATGTAGTCTATGTATGTGTGCGCGCGTGCAGGCGGGCGCGCATGTGTGTGTGTGTGTTTCCTTGATTACGGTGTGGACACGTTATTCAAAAACCTGTCTGCCTCCCCCACCACCATTAAACTTGAACCCGTAAATGTTAAAAAAAACAAACAAAAAAAACAGAGCCGGGTACAAACACTGTGCACGTGCGAGCGGGTTTCCACCCTGTTAAATTATGTTTATGTGGCTTTCGGGGTTTAAAGAAATGAATTAGAAAAAAAGGAAAACGGATGCACAACAGGCTGTCGTGCGCCTCAGCCAGGGCTTGATCATTCATTCCGTCCGTATCGCTGTTTACTGTAGGAGCTCTCGGCGGACACGCGAAATAAATATTCAATTTAACTCCTGCATATTCGTCAAACGGGCTCGGTCGGCTCAGCTGTCACAAAAGCGAAAACATCTCATCAGCGACCTGGACGGCCACCGTTACCGCGCGGCCACCTCCTCTGCACAAATAAAAACCCTCTCTCTGTGCTCTCGTGCTGTCGGTAAAATATGGATATTATTTACCTAACGCCCCGTTAATTTCTTCCTCCTTCTCCTCCGCCGGAGGAATAATCAGCGGCGGTGTCTCCCGGTCCTGTCGCCCGGCCTGGGTCGCTCGTTCAGCCGGCGTCGGGTGCTCGCTCGCGGGCGGCCGGCGGTCAGTAGCAGCGGCGGCGGCAGCGGCGGCGGCAGCAGCAGCAGCGTGCGGGTCTCTCCGGTGGTGCTCGCCTTGCAGAGAGAGACGCGGTCATACGCATAGCGTCGGAGCGGATCTGAATCAGGTAGGAAGAGGAGGGAGGGAGGTGGGGGAGGAAGAGGAGGGAGCAGGGGGCGAGACAGACAGAGAGAGAGAGAGAGAGAGAGATTTGAAAGCGGCCGTGTTGAGTCGCCTCGAATCGCTGTTCTGAGGTTAAACGGAGAGCAAATAACGCGCACACGCACGCATGCGCTCGCGAAGAAGAGAGCGCGAGGCAGACACAGGCCTAATATACACACGAGGAGACACAGGAACACAAATTAACGCACGAGCACCAACAAAAATGGACTAATGGGGAGAGGAAACAAAGCAGTTAAAGCAAGTTTGGTTGAAATCTGCTACCAGGCTCACACTGAGCACTTGACGTTAGGACACTTCACAGGAGGTGTGTGTAGTGTTACAGCATTTCCAAGCATTGGATTTGGAAAGTTAAAAATCGATTAATATCACATTAAGGTGTTGCTTTTCATCCAAGCGCTATACCTGCAGACTGACTGGTGTGAAAGCCCTGGATCTGACAGTGAAGATGTTTGTTATTGTTAGAGGAGCTCTGCAGAGGTAGATTCTTGTGGAAAGAATAAATCCTGAATGTGTCCTGATGTGTCACATAGTTACAGACACATAAGAACGCTGCCTTTACGACCAAAGCTAACATGAAGATAGGGTTAAATGTCATTCTCTGAACTATTTCCTTTGTGTTTACATGTGTTTCCTGGCTATTGTTCAGTCAGTTTCTCACTATATTTTGCATTTTTAGAACTGATATAATTAACAAAATAATTTAACTGGTTTTCATACAGAATGTTTATTGAAGCACTGACTCATCACTGAATCAAATAAAATTTGAATAATGAAATAATTGATATATTTAACCTGTTTAGGCCACATAAAACCCTACAGCTCTGAGGGAAGTCACACCCACACTAAGGCCATGACTTGTGATGAGTAAGTTTGTTTTGTCTGGGACCTTTGGGGGGGGGGGAGTATGTTTTTTCATTGTTTTACAGTAGTTTACATATCAGTGATACAAACTGCAAAGAAGTCCAGCTGGCAGCAGCTGAAACCTAGAGACACAACATTCCTCCTGCAGGCAATAACACATATATTTGTCTTAAAAATCTGTCCAGACTTGCTTTCTAAACATGTCTTTTCACTTATGAATCTGCACCTTTGCGTGCAACTGCAAATCCTGCGCGCTGATTTCTGCTTGAATTTCAGCTCGTTCAGTAGAGTCCACACCTAATAGAGAGATAGAACTCCATTAGAACGGGAGAGAGGGAGAGAGAGACATCCACATTAATAAGGCAGGGAGTGAGAGGGAGAGAGCGACGTGTATGCACTAACACAGATACAAGGGTGGAGAGACAGACATTTACACAGACACACACACACACACACTGGCACCAGTCAGTGCAATAGTAATTTGTTTACAGTTGATTAAATATTCATGCTGAATTAGCTGTGAGCCTGCCAACAGTGACTTCATTTACACTGTGTGTGTGTGTGTGTGTGTGTGTGTGTGTGTCTCCTCAGCCAGCCTCAGCCTCCACCTGTACATGTGTGTTGTAAGTCGGCTGTCAGTCAGCAGCATGGAAAAAAAAAGGGCAGACACGTGCACGGTGACGAGCGTGCACACACACCTGCTGGATTCCCCTGCCCATCAGGTGATAGTGTTACTGTATTCAGGCCCTTTCCTCTGGTTGCCCTTGACAACGGTGAGAAAGAAGGGCGAAAGGATGGAGAGGGAGGGAGGGACAAAGAAGACCAAGGGGAGAAAAAAAAAACACAGGAGCAGAGCAGGTGTCTGTAGAAATCACATGTAGAATGTAGCACTTTTGAATAATCTGCATTATTTTCTGCATTAATCACCCATAAAATGTGCATCCAAGTCTCCCAGAATCCAAGGTGATGTCTTCAAATGTCTTGTTTTGGTTGAAAAACTGTTCAAAACTTATTCAAAATATTCACTTTGCAAACAGGGAAACAGGAAATCCTCAGGATCCAAAGAGTGTTTGATATTTTTGCACAAAAAACAGCTCAAACACCGAATGAAAATGGTGAAATATCACACACATAATCGGTCAGTTCACTACTTAATTAATGAACAAGTCATTCAGCTGCAATGACAATGTTTAATGGTGTTACTTAGCATATTTATCCCACCAAGTGACTGCTATTCTTGCAGGGTGAGATAAACCATGAGCTTGTTGTGTTTTTGTTTTTATTTCTTCTTGTCTCCACAGGCTCATAATTTACAATTTTCTCCAAATCTGAGAGGCAATGAAAGTAAGAGGGGGTGAAAGGAATAAAGCAAAAAGAAGAAGAAGAAGTAAAGCTCTCTCGCTCCCTCTCTCCCTCTCTGTCACACACACTCCTTCGGGCTCTCCCAGGGAGCTGCTTACAGGTTGTCAAATTTCCTCTCCTCCCCATCCAAGTAGCGCACAGCGGGAGCAGCAATCAGAGCTGAGCAATAAAAGAAACTGATAACAGAGAGATAATTAACAGCTCCGTGTTACGTATCAAACTGAGGCCAAATTACTGCACCGTCATTATCATCATGCAAATAGGAACATACTGTCGCACATCCTGTACTAATCTTTCACAAGCCGTTAGTCGTAGCCCTATATTTATCTCTTTTATAATGTGCAGCTAGCACATTGCGGCAATTGCTTCTGCTTTGTATTCATACAGTTATTACTGCTGCTGTTTGCAGTTTTAAAATACACATTATTCAGTGGTTATGTAAAAGCAACAGATTTAGCAAGACAGCTAATTTGGCTAAAGCTACTACTCCTTTTCTGCTCTCGAGTTTTTGGTTGCATGTATTTATTAACCTCTTCTTCTTTACTAAATTAGTCTGAGTTGCAACTAGATGCTGCTTCAATGGACAAACATCCTCATGTTGGTTTTTTTAAAGGAACAGTTCATTTATTCATTTTCTCGTCAAGAGCTAGATGAGAAGATTGATGTCACTCTCATGTCTGTATGTGAAATGTAAAGCTAATGCTAACAGCTAACTATGGAACAGGTGGAACAGCTAACTTAGCTCTGCCCAAAGGTTAAAAAAAATCAACCACCCCTAAACCTCACTAATTAACACATTATCTTGTTTGTGTAATCCATGTGAAATTTGAAGTGAAAAAATTACACACTGTGCATTCTTTCTCATTTAAGCTAGCTAGCTGCTAGCAGTAGCTTCATAGTGAGCATACAGCTAAAACAAGGATATTAATTATTAACTCTAAGGAAGTAAGTAAGAGTGTTGAACTATTCCTTTAAACCTGTGATTATTGAAAACAAGTTGTGAAGATTACACTGGCATATTATCACCTTTTAAATTGATATGGTGAACTTGTTTGCAAGATTATACATTCAGCAGTTAAGTAGCAACATTAGCATTCACTTAGAGTTGGGGTTGTAGTGCATGTGGATCCAATATTCACTCTCTTCTAGCTCTGTTTTTGGTCTCTACCAACTCCTGAATATCTGGCCTTTTCTAATAGCACCTGCCAAATGCTCTGATATGTTCACCAGCTAGTTGCTAACTCTTTGCTGTCAGTGCTGAACAGAGATGAGATGAGAAAGACCCAAATCCCAGTCTGAATTCTACTGTCATTCATGTTCTCACCACCCACAACCAAACTGGGCTCCTACACACTTACCTCCCCACACACATGGTCTAAAACTGCATGAGGAACGGTTACATCAGATCTTAAAATAAGCCTGCACAAAAATATTGAAAATGAGCCATTTAAGAGTGCTCACAGATGTCAGATACTGAAGCAGCCTCTGTGGAAAAGAAAAAAAAATAATTACACAACTTAATCTCTTTACTTCCGTTGGTGACATACTGTTAACAAAAACAAGCCTGAAAATAACATACCTTAAAATAAAATGCTTACTGCTCTCAAATCCTTTTGCTCACAGTCATGATTCTGGTCTCTTCTGAAAGATAAGACTTTGGACTTTACCACCAGAAAGTCACACTCAGTCCATGTGATACTGCACTAAATGTACACTGGCAGACAACTAAAAATAGTTTTTTCTCACCTTTTTTTCAGTTCTGCTTTTACACACACGAAATCAACAACGGTTGTGGCAGGGATATTGGGACCTTAAAATGGTTTACACAAAAGGAAATGTGAGGCTTTTTTGCTTTGAAATAATGTATATTTTAAAGATGATTTAACCACCTGCCATGCCCCAGTAAATCCAGGTTGCTGGTGGTTAACTTGTGAAAACAGCAAGTCATTAGAATTGACATTGTGATTAATAAATAAATATAATTAAGATTTCACTGGTGATACCAGATAAAATACACTTTTTAAAATGAATGTTTAATATGGGAATTTAAAAACACATGCACCCAGGAGGGTTTTTGTTCCCTCCTTCCACTCAGCTCTTAATTGTTTTGGAACTGACCTCCTCATTACCTGTGCATCTGAAGGTTAACAGACTTGGCAAAGCACCAGTATGCTTTTAAAAGGTCATAAAAGGTCGTTAATGGGTCGGGGGAACATTATTTCTATTGATCTGGAATCGACCGGGGGCTTATTGATCGGGGTAATTAGAGGAAGTGAAGAGATAAATGAAAAGATGAATGGTGTCGGGGTTACTCTCCACTAATCTGGGATCAAGCTTGTCACAAACAGTGATGTGTCTTACACTGTTAGCGGGGTACATGACATAGTCTGGTGCAGTTCATTTACCACCCTGTCAATGTATGCACCATGTGTTACTATGCTGCCACCTAGTGATTTACTCCACCATTTTAAAAAAAACTAATCTAGAAAATGAACCTCGGTGTGAACAGACTCAGCACGCAATGAAAAAAAAGAAAGACAGAAAAAGGGCTGAGAGATAATGAAAAAAGAAGACAGTGAGTGGTTAGTGGAGGCATGATAAGTGGTGGTGAAGTCAAATGATAAGCTGTTTAGGAGCATCAATTATTAAGTGTAGTCTGCGATTTCCCCTTTGATCACTGAGACGGGGTAATCACTGGTAACGCTAATGAGGCATGGGGATGGGAGGAGGGTCGAAATAGAGAAATGTGGAGCTGTGGAATAGGAAAAGAAGGGGAAGAAAGGGACTTTGATGGGGGTCAGAGAGGGGGAGACGGTCTCTTAAAGAGGGGAAAGGGTGAGAGACTGTGACATACAGAGAGTATTATTTCATTATTCACTGCCATGATAAGAATTAGACTGATTATTTTGGTTATCTGAAGATTCAATCAACCTCTCACAGCTGTTTACCTCCAAAGATACAAGCTCTTATTAAATGTATGGCAAGTTAGATTCTGTTTTTCTACCTTGTCAGGAATAAAATGGAGTAAAAAGTTAACTAATGTGAATTATTTTAATATTTTTGAGTTAAAATACTCGCATTTTAAAGCTGATATATAATTAATTTGACTATCTGCTATTAGATAAATCCACTCCCAATATATTGTTATCATATTGCTATCATTGTTAGAATCCAGAATGTGCTGCTTTGTATTGAAAAGTGATGGATTAAAGGTATAATTCCACATTCAGGTGCTGCTGAATATGAAGCTGCAGCCAGCAGCTGGTTAGCTTAGCTTAGCATAAAGAAAACTCAACTTTCTCAACAGATTCAACAAACAAGATATAACAGGTTAATTAGTGAGCTTTAGAGGAGCTGGTAGGTGGATTTTGTTATGTCTGGACAGATGTTACAAGCTGTTTGCACTTGATATTTAATTTGGACTGATTCAGACGTCAAAGACATTCTTCAAAAAGGGACAACAATCAAACTTTTGATGATGTATTAGATGTGGCTGAGAGTATCCAAGGTTCATTTAGTAGCCGCTCTGTCGCTTTTTACTATATCACATGATCTTCCTCAGCTCATTTTCCTTGTCATGGAAATGGAAATGTTTGTCCGTCTTCCTGAGCACTTGAAGGACTTCTCATCCACATTGGCTTAAAAAAAATCTCCTGAGGAAGATTGTGTATAATCGAAATCTCCAGAACAGCTATTGAGTGGACCTTGTTGTGAGACTGTTCAATTTATTGATGCTCTTTCTGTTCTCAGTGGGTGTCTCAGACTGTAGGCGTCTCCATTGCAACGGCACAGACTGATTAAATGACAGATAAACAAAATGACACTGGATGGAAAAAAAAGTGACACTGTTCATACCTTTACAGACAGAAAAGGAAAAGACAGGAAAATTAGAGCGATAAACTCGGCACTATGGAGACAAGAGGAGAAAGAGGAGGGAGGAGACGAAAGCATGAATGATAAAGCCAACTGTAAAAAAGAAGAGAAACAAGGACAGAAAAAAAAACAGAAAAAGGATGTACAATATATAGAGAGAGACAGAATGAGGGGGAAAAGGCAAGTGCCTCCACCCCTCTGCAATCTATTGAAGCTATAAATACCACTGTGGAATACATAGATCTGGAACATTTGAGTCATCTGCCATTTGAAGTCTAGTCTAATGCAGCAGGCCTGCTTTGAACACCCATGCTGAGCCACAAGTGCCAGACTGCACGTCAAACTTTGATAGCTTTGACTGAATATTACAGGTGAACGTGGGGAGGAAAAATTAGGCGAGTGCACTGACAGCGTGACGGAGCTGCGGCACAACTTAGGAGTCGATACACAAACAGCAGGGACAAAATAAGGGAGCAGTGATGGACATAATTTGTCCACAGCACAGACACAGAGACACACACACACAAACAAGTGAGAAAACAAAGAGGCCATTGTGTGTTTGATTGGCCAAGCTCTTCACCATATTGGTTTCCATGAGAACGCAAGACTGAGTGAGCAAACAGGTGGTAACCTCAAAGAGCACAGCAACACATCCTGTTAGCTTTTACAACCAGGCTGTACACGCAACGCAAACACAGAGCTGCTAATGAAGCCACATGCTGCAATGAGGGTTTACAAAATCACACCCACCATCACTGTCTGTCAGTCACTGCTACTGAGAAGCTACTGATACATGGTACGACAAGATGAGGAAAAGTACACTTGTAGTAGTACTGGTAACACTAGCAGTAGTACTGGTAGAGTAGCAAGAGCACCATATTCTCTGCTACAGTGCTGATGCCTTAAAGGTGCTATATGTAAGTCTTTGCTACCGCTACATAGCCAACGTTAGCATTAACAGCTGTTTACTTACCAAGAGCTTCAGCCATTATTGCATTTACAAAACAACAGGTTACAGCACTATTTCTTCATCCTCTCATGTTGGACTGAGGGCAGACTGGACGCTACAGTGACTCACTATCACAGTGTAATATTACAAGACAGGACAGGCCAGGGCTAGCTGGTTAGCATGCTAACTTCAGTTCAACTCCCGCTTTTGACGAAGAAGAAGAAGAATGTATTGACTAAAAAAGAGGCTATATCTAGGTGTGCTGCGTCAGTTTTGATCCAACTACAGTGACATTTATGTGGTTACTTCAAACGCATGCAAAGCCACTGCAACACAATTTCAATATGCAATCACCTCGCTACATATTAAATTACATTCAAATGAAAAGGGACTGACACCATACACATTTTTGCTAACTACAGATGAAAATTAATGTGCTGCAAACGGTAACAATGTGCCAATAAGAGAGTAGAAGAAGACCACAAGCTGGTATAGAGAGCGCATGTTTTAAAACATTCAAAACAAAAGCTTTCCAAATGCTAATACAGCGAATGCACATTAGCACGTTTGCTTAATCTTGCTAATGAATTAAATGTGTTTCGATGAGAAATTCTGAATGGTAATAAAACCACACTGACTGGTATTTACAGTGATGGTTTCGAGATAAGCACAGAGGTGTTAACCTCAAAGAGTTGTAGTGGTTTTCTAAACCTCCACTGGGAAACTCATTTACCAGGTGGTATGATAATGATGTGAGGAAAAAAAATCTGAGCAGCAGCAGCAGTGTGCCACTATTGTTTGTAGCATTAATAGAAACAACTGCTCATTAATCCTTGGTAATGCCACCTCTTTACAACATTAACGCCGGCACTGCTGCAAAAGCAGCAGCACGAAGCACACTCACACAGTGAATTAAAATACTATTTCGCTGCCATTTCTGACAAGAATACTCAAAATCTGGACAGCTCAGGTACAACTCCATTGTGTTCACTGTGAAGCATCATTACAGTGTGGAGAAAATGACCACTTCACTTGCTCCAAACCTCTGGGTCAAAGCTATCTGCACTTCTTCCCTGACAGGCCATCGTCTGCTGTTAACTACAGTATAATCTGTCTGCTCAGGGTTCCTTTATTCTGTGTTTCCTAGCTTTCCTGCTTTATTCATTATTACACTATTCACATTACTGCTGTATAATCGCACAGCGCTAAATGTGAATGGAAAGTGAACAGTGACAGTGTTGGTTAGCTACAAGCTTGCAAGCTGACATTTATCTAAACAACAAATCAATCACATGTGTCAGTGGTTAAACAATCAGCTCCCCAGACAATAAAAGCACAGACATTAATACTGAGCTGCAGCGAAATGCAAGTCACTGCATTTTTATTGTACTACATTTCACACAGAATGGAAATCTAAGTTACTTTTTTGCAAGATGTACAACAGAAATAGGGGACAAAAAGTTAAAAAGTTAAAAAAAGTTGCTTCACAGTGCCAAGATGCCAAACCCCAGGATAAAACTGACAAACTGTTTATCATGATGTGTATTCAGTAAACGTCGTAGAGTTAATAAAAATGTGATATTCTTCCCTCTGCGGGAAACCTGATTTCCTCCACTCAAATGACAGCTACTTCCTGACAGCAGTACCCTGTCCCTACCCATTGCACATGTGCAGAACAAATTGGGTTTCAAGTATGTCTTAAAGGAGTGCAATACTAAATTGGTGGAGTTACAAAAAGCTGTTTGAAGCACCCTTAAATCTTCATACACACACACACACACACTGGGTGCACACTTATACTACATGGCAAAATAGTGGGCACACTGTGTACCTTTGGTCTGTGGCTGTTAGTGCTGCATACAATGATATTTAAGACAATAATGTGCTTCGAACTTTGTAGCAATGATAATGAGAATTTCCTCCTGCACAAAGCCCAGTTGCCTGCACTGACACCTAAACTCAACCCTGCCCAACATTTTTTGGATGAACTGGAACTTCAACTACCAGACTTTATCATCGACCTCACTAATGTGACTGAATGGGAGCAAATCCCTGCAGCCAGGTTCCAAAATCTTGAGTGCAAGGCAGCAGATTAACCCCTGTGGTTTTAGAAAATTAGATGTTCAACAATCACATATGGGTTCAATGTTTAGGAGTCCACATATAAATCTGCACATGTGAAATTGTGACTTGCAGACAAATAAAGAAGCAGCATGACAAAGAATAAAATACAGTTATTTGTGGTTTGACAGTCATTTGTAAAAGCTACTGGGAAAAAAAACCACAACAGAAAGGACAGAGAAGATGGCATAATTTACTGGAGAGTCTGAATCACTGTGACCTAACATCACAAATCTAAAAGCTCCACATGTTTCTTTCAGACAGATGGCAGATATCAGATTTCTGAGGAGGCACATGTCTCAGTTTGAATGGGCAGACTGTGAATCACTCGTGGGAAAAATAAATAAGCTCCCTCTAATACAAACAAACACACAAAAGGTTGCTGCATTTGAATATTTTAACGCCCACAAAATCTAAATCTCATGATGGAATATTATAAAAATCAACAGCTATGTGAAGATGGTTGTTTACAACTAAGAGACAGTCTCCGTGGTTGTATTTTAAAAGTCGAATATTGAGGTGCAGGTTGTTTGAAATTTGTATTTGGACTGAAGCTCTTCAGATTAGATATTTTTTATGTTTAGTATTCAACTTTCAAAGCAAGTGGCACAGCAGTAGGTGTACTGTATGGCTGATGCATCTGTGTTATGTAACCAGGGAAAGTGGGGTGTGTGTGTCTGTGTGTACGTATGTCCACATGTCACACACCAATTAGCAGAGTGAGAAAGTTGCAAATTAAAACAAAACAACAATAGCTCATATATACAGCATCCACTGCAGGAACAGCTGGCCTGTTACGCAAGCAACAACTGTTTTGTTATTGTAAGTGTAGTGTGTGTGTGTAGGCGCACAGAGGCATGTGTGACACAGAGCAGCAAAACTGTGTGAGATCACACCTTCCTACACACGCACACTAATACACACACTCCCGGGTAAACGGTTATATAGGGAGAGGGACGAGGAGGTGGAGGAAGAGAGAGAACAAAACAGAGATGAAGAGAAACAGAGGGTAGAAGACTGAGATTACAGGCTGGATCTCAGCCATTTACTGTATGTACTGATTAATATTTCAGCCCATATGGGACATATTGTTGGCTGGCACTGATTCCCCTCAAAGGATGAATCCATATCTACACAGCAGTGAGTGAGAACTTAACAGTTTCATGGTTTAGCATCGAGCTAAACTCCTCAGCTTCCTCTACTTGGTCTGAAAGTCCGAACCAGCCAAAAAAAAAAAAAAAAAAAGTATTTTCACGCTACAAACGAACAAAACCATGGTTCAGTTTGACCGACTTGTGCTTTACAAGTGCTTGACAGTGAAATTGAAAGCACAGGATTATTTGATAGATGATTACAACCAATTAAGTACACAGACATAAACAGCATGATATAAGTAAATTAATAAAATCTGTCAATAGATACCTAAGAGGTTGTATTCTTGCTGAAACCACCTGTGGATGTGTTGAAATTTTTATTTCAGGCTCAGTTTGTTGGCTTTCCACCTACAGTCTGTTTGATTGCAGCTAAGGCTCCAGGCTTCAGGCTGACACCAGAGCCACCAGAGAAAGATATTTGTTGTCACTGTATTATCTGTTCTGTTGCTGCAGCCTCTGTGGGACGCTGCAGTGTTTCAAATCCATATAATGCACATGAATCAACAAGACAGTGTGTTCAGTGACAGTGTTCACTCGTCACTGTGTGTCTGTGTAGCAGACTGTACAGTGTGTCAGGTGGTAAAATCAAAAAACTGTTTCAGACACTACTTTCTTTATGTTAAATCACTGACATCAGGATTAGGATTACGCTACACAATATCATGTTTTGTGACATTATGTGAGAGCGCAAGAATTCTCATTAGCATCCAAATGAACACACTATGAAGTAGACTATATTGTGTTTACTGGTGTAAACTATTATGTTGCTAAGCAGCTACAGCCGGTGCATTGGTTGTTTTCACATCAACAGAGACTGCAGCCAAGGACACTGAACTGGCATCAAGAAGCTTTATATTAGCTCATATCATATTATTCTGTTTTCATATTTTTAGAACATTTTTTGACAAACAGTTTCAAGAGCAAATGTCCATGCTGCTGCCACAGTGCCACAGTTAACTCCCCTCACTGATGGCCCTCTCCTCTGCTGCGTTCCTACACTGATGCAGTATGAATGCAACTGTGCAACCTTTAGAAATCAATTACTTTATAAACAGCAGCTGTGGAATGTCAGTCAAATTGATTAGCAGCAAAGAGGAAAATCAATTGATTGAAAAGAAATAGCTCTGGTCAATGCTGGATACAGGCTGGGGGGTGAGGGGTCAAACAAACCAGTTAGCCACTAACATGAGTAATGGTCTGGAATGGAATTGATTTAATTCAACCAAAACATTTTTAAAGACCCTCAGAAACTGAATTTTCTATTTATCTGACTACATTGTGTTATTTCTTTCCAAAGCTAAATTATAAAGTGTTTTCATCATTTTGAAGTTTAATTTTGGACAGGCAGTTAAAAGACAAAGGCCACATGGAGGTTTTTCTTTAGCAAAACTCTGAAATGAATGTCAGACTCAAGTGTTTTTATGTCCCTTTCATTAGCAATGTTTGAAATATTTTACATTATTAAATTAAAAAGTGTGTGGGCCCCATGCTGTGTTGTCTGCAGGACTGGGACTATGAGCTGTCGCTCTTGATTTTCAGTTGTTTTTCCCAGCCTTCATGTCAGGACATTCAGAGCATGTACAAGCCAGGCTACAGACCCCAAGTGACACACATTTATGTCAACTGACACGTAGCTTTGATTTTGAGGAAATATGAAGAACGACGCAAACACACACATACCGACACGTACGCACACTGCCCTCATCTATCAGCGTCAAAGCTGTTCATTCTATGAATAAGAAGAAGGCGCTATTTTTATCTGACATCCCAGTGTGGCTCTCAAGTCGCCGATGTTAACAGTAATTCGGACTGACAGGTGTGTGTGTGACTGTGTGTGTGTGTGTGTGTGTGTGTCAGACAGCAGTGGTGTGGCTCAGTGGGGTCCTAACCCACAGCTGCTCACAGTGACAACAGCCTGTCTGACTGCATCACTGTTTCACTTACACACACACACACAAACCCAATTTTCTTCCATCTCTAACTACAAAAATACTTTACATCTAAAAGTACAACAATAAATATTTTTATATATACAACTGGTCTAATGATTAAGTCGCACATAGCAACAAACTGTCAGAGACTCTGCAGTTCTCCTCAGTTTTACAGAACTTTTTAACATCTTTTAGTTCACTCTCACCGCTCTCGTCGTCGTCATTTCCAGCCATAGCCACAAGTTAAGAAACCAGACATAGATATCTCTCATCAGGTGGCAATCTGCCTGGAGGCACATCTCCAGACGAATGCTAATGTTGCTCCATGTTTGCTGGATGTGTAAAAAGGCCACTGTTTGCTAACAAGTTTGCTACATCAGCTTAAAATGTGATTACATGTCAGTGTTTATTGACAGGTTGCTTTTGCTGCCCCCAAGTGGCCAAAGAAATTAACAAATACCGCTTTACCAACACGCGGTTCTCTATTCTATTCAGTCATACTGCAAACCACCAAACCTGACACCAGACAGAACTGAAAACAGCTGATTGCTCACCTGTTTAAAGGTACCTTTACATTCTTATAACTAGTAACTGTTTGTGGTCATGTGAATTATAACTAATGATAATAATGATTTTAGTTGCCTTAACTTGGACAAATTTAAATCATACTCATTTCTTAAAATGATTTCTTCCCTCAGTGTCCGTACATTTCAGCTGCAGTGTCATTAAAGCAACTAAATGTCATGTAATCTTTTGTAGGAAACTATAACTGAAGTCAGGCAGAGATGGAAGGTTGAGATGTAATCTGCGTTATGTTGCTTCTCTGTTTTTACACAGACTTGATCTTCACAACTTAACTTTTTGTACAGTTTCAGCCTATTTCAGGAAATATATTTCTTCGATAACTGATCATCTGTGGGGTTAAGTCTGTCTGTTAATAAAATTCAAAGATATGCGGGCTTGCAAACCATCCAACGAACACTGCAGCCCCATAATTACTATCATGCAAATAATATACAAAGTGAAATGATCAAATTGACGCCATATATCCAGCCGTTCTTGTTTCCTGTGTTTCCACTCTCTCTGCTACAGAGCTGAGAGCCAAGTATGCTACAGAAAACCTGGTCTGTTGTCGGTAAGTGGTGAGATAGTCTCCAGTTTTATTTATAGGTGTTACACTGACTTTATTGTGTTTTCAGTGAGGTGTTATTGTATGATGCCTCCCTCATCATTTATTTACCTCTCTTTATGTCTGCCTCCGTCGCATTTTACACCTCTCTGTCCATTCCTTTTCCCATAATCTTTTTTCTCCTTCTCTGCCCTGAGAGCAACACTGTTCTCAATAACTCAGTCTTATATCTACGTCTTTTTTTCCCTCCTATTTTCAGTGTTTCTCACACACACACATACACACACACATTGTGGGGTTCCTTGCTGGATCTTGGCTGGTGACAAAACACCACTGCAGCTCTCTGCAGGAAACTCCTTCAGACACATCACTCACAACAGGGGCCACACACACACACATTCAGTCTTGCTACTTGTCTCAACAGGAACCGACTGGAATAGTAGTACCTCTAGGCAAGAGGACATGAGTGTGTGAATGTGTGTGTGAATGCATACATACAGTATGTCACTGGGCGTTGCGTGAGTTCCTTTGTTTCTGCTCGTTGACCCCTCTCTGTCTTCACACTGACTAAATACCATGTTGTGTGCATGTGTGTATTTATGGTGATAGCCCTCTGGTGCCGACTGCTCCTCTGTGGTATAGTTTCCCTTAAGGATATTGGCAGGAAGTCCATCAGTGGGGACCCATGCTGGCTGCTCAGCTACTGATGGACTCAGTCAGTCTCTTTGTTTTACATGTTAACACAAAAGATGATATTGACTTTAGTGGTAACATATAGTTTTATGGTTCATGTTCTGTTTTCTTTAGTTTAATGTCATGTTTGTCTTTCCTTCGAGCTGTGCTGTGACATTATACATTAATGAGTCACAGCGTGATTTCCTCCTCAAGGCTCTACACGGATAAATGGCAATCTTTCTGTGAAATGTTTGCCTTAAAATGTGCATGAGTTCAGAGCAAATTCATTCTACAAAAATCTTTTCATATACGGGAAGTAGAAAGCACTGCTGCTGTCAGAGAAGGGCAGGGCCACAGTTTCTCCTCGGGGGTTGAATGTCAATTAATTGATTAATTAGACTAAAAATGAATGGCTATTGTTTTGGTAATCAATTAGAAAAAAGCCAAGAAGAGAAGTTTCAGTGCAGATCCTTTTGTGAAATTTAACTTAAACAAAACACAAAGATCGGTTAAAGACAGATGATTTTGTTTTGTTTTGATCTATGAGGATGCACAGGATGTACTTGTTAGTAAAATGTCTTCTATTTATGTGAATTTCCTCTGGCTGGAAGACTGTGAAAAATGTACGTTGTGCTTCAGGAAGAGGACGGTTTGTACCAGACTTCATTTGTAAAACTTTGGAGAGAAGAAGACATTCTGTTTCAGACCAAACAGTAAAATAACCTGAACTTTTGTAATGAAATTAAATATCTGACTACTGCAACTCTACCTAACCCACTGGTGTTGAGCACTCTGTGTGCATGACACAAAAATACAATACAATTCTCGTCTGTGAGTATTTGCTGAATTTATTTATCTTACATAATTAATAAACTGAGGATCTTTGGGTGCTAATTGGATAAAAACACAACCTCATAACCAGAACAAACTGAACCTCTGGGACATTCAGATTTTCACAGGGGATCTGGATTTTAAACCACTATCAAGACAAGAAACCTGATCACACATGAGCATTAAGATGCTTAACAGCCACAGCTTTGATACTAATACACACACTCCAGCCTGAATAGAAAAATAAAACCTCACTCGCTGCATGAGTTAACATCAGTAAACAGTTTTATAACTCACCATTAGAAGAGCTGCAGGCGACATGTGTCAGTGAGGATCCAGCTGAACCTTCATGACGGTTACTAAAAACCAATTTCCACACATCGCAGTAGACGCACCAAGTGTTAATCCACTCACGTTTCCGTGTTGTCCATCTCGCTTTTGCTTCCTCTTCTGTTTTCCCGTGGACCGTTGGAAGCTACGGTTAGCCGCAGGGCTAACGCTAATGTTAGCTTAGCTCTCCGTCGTGACTTCGTCCTCCTCCTCTAACAAACCGTCTCTCTTCCGACTCCGAGCTGGACATTATTTATTTTATTCCTGTTGAACTTCCTTTTACATTTAGCCACTGTCTTACATAGTTACTGTTAGCAGAGACAGTATAACGGGTAAGGACGTTGCTGTTAGTTAATGCTAGCTCCCAAAATTCTGTGTGCGGGACTCTTAACCTTTGACCTCGTGGGTCATCCGTTTGACAGGAAATGCGCGAGAGTTGATGAAAAAGTCTTGCTTAAAATAAACTGAAAATCACAATTAAATTATGGTTTTAAATATGTAATAGTAGATGTAAACACCAGTGCAAAACATACATTAATTAAATAAGAAAATAATCGTTAGTTGCAGCCCTATTTTTTATCAAAACCACACATACTACATGGCCTACACAAATATATATGTACTGTGTATGTACAGTAATATTTATATATAGTTTATTATGTCTTTGCTCTAAATGGCTGCTGTTAAATTATTTAATTAATTAGGTGGGTGTCTCTGGATGATGTTTACCATTACTTTTAGTGTGTGCAGTCTTGTTTGTATGGAGAGCTGCTAGTGAGTGCACAAACTCAGCGTCATTATTTCTTTTCCTCATTTTTCTTTGTTGTCAGAAAATTAAACAGAGACATTTTACAGGTTACATGTGTTAAAAGTACATTTAAACTACAGAGGGTGTGTCTCTGTGCAAGATTTGCTGTTTAGTGTTGTACTTGTGCACCTTTTTTTTTTTTTACTTCACAGATACTGTGTGGTCTGATCAGCCATTTTCATGCAAGCAAAAGAAATGTGATCTTTTCAGGTCAAATATAAATTAAATTTTCATGTGCTTTAGAGGCATTTCAGATTGCAGTTTCTGAAAATGCATCTCACTGATCGGATTTCAAGTGTATTTTTCACCTCAATTTGTCCCAGTGTACAGTGTTTAGTATTTGACAGCACATAATGCAAGAAACATGGAGGAGAAATTCAGCTCATCAATCTTTGTGATTTGAAAAATAAAATAAAAACAAATATGTAAAATATTTAGGTGGGTTTTTTGGGACACAGTGTAAGCAGACTGGTTTTATTAGGATAAGAATAAATGGCCACTGTCATTGATATAGTCTGTGAGCACTCGTAAACATGAGAGCACATGGCTACACAAACAAAAGAGGAAAAAAAAAAATCAAGAAAAAAGTCCTGGATTAATGGAGTGGTTGGTTTCCCAGCCAGACAGAGGGAATGATGAGGACAATCCAGATGGGTCCAGAGGTAAGAGGCCATCTGGTGACTGTGGCCCAGACAAGAGCTACTACAGCTGGGCAGCATCTGGTCACTGTGGCCCCTGGGCTCCATCCAGAGGACTGCAGCCAGAAACTGGAGGGCAGTCACTGAAATGCCTGCATCTGAGTCAAACCGCTGTGACTAAAAGGAATGGACGGATGGATGGATATAGTTGGTGGGTGAAAAGAAGTGGGAGCCAGGACCAGAGGGCATGTTGCACTTCATAGGCAGATGGACATAAGAAGTGAGAAAGGGAGTACAACAGCCAAAATGTGAAAGTAAGACTGCACTTTTAAGGTCTGAGAATTTTTGTATGATGGTGTTACTGGTTAGAATTTTCATGTAGACCTGTCAGAGCACTATTAAAGCCACAAGTAGCACAGTTAAAGGTTGTTGGCACATTTGATTTGCCTATATTTCCCATGATGCTCTCTTCTAGCTCTGTTTTGGTTTTTACCAAACATATCTGTTTCTTTAGCTGCTCCATGCTTCATTATGTTCACTAGCTAGTCAATATTTATATTATTATATTGATTAGAACAACTTAAATTAAGAACAAAATACCCTGGAGGCTTTTTGCTTCATCTTTCCCTTCATATCTTTTCCAGCACTGCCACTGCTCCCTCCAACAGACTGTAAATGAACACTCTTTCTTTCTTTCTTTCCCTCTTTCTTTCTCTCTCCGAGCATCTGAATCATTCCAGGGTACTTTCACAGTGTCGATACTGCCGTCATCATCATTACTAAGCCACTTTTAAAGACCACTCTGCTGCAATAACACACCACAGTGAGATAATGACCTACATGTGTGCACAAACGTGCTCACTCCCACTTGTGCAGGTGGACTCTTAGTCAGGTACATACCTACACAATAAGATGAGGGTTCGAGAAACGAATCACAGGGAACTGGAAATGAAAATACCAAATACCAGGAGATTAAACTGAGACTATCGATTGTTTTGCTCATAGCAGGAGGACGGCTGTTCAAAGGTTACATTTACACTCACTGCAGCAACAAATGTTCTCATCTCCTCTGCAACTGTTTCATCAAAGCAGAGTCATATTCCCTCCAGTGTGATTCAGTGTTAGCTTACCAAATAACTGTGGTTAAAGCCACTATGTTTGGAATTTTAAAATTTGCTGCCTCCCAGTGATAATGACGAGAAAATTCACAATCGCAACTGGGAACTACTGCACAACCACAAACATATATATTTAACCAGCAATGGAGCTTTGTGGTTTGTGTTTGGCCAGCAGGTGTCTGTTAACTCATCTTATAGTAGCGCTAAGGTTAACATGTGAGCACATCCGAAAGGGCTACATCATCATTCATTCAGAATCGTGTTACTAGCAGCAGTCCTTCCAGCTCTGTTTGGGTCTACACCAACTCAGGAAGGAAATATCTGGTTCTTTAGCAGCTACGTTCCTAGCTTACTTTGTCCACTTTGTTGGTGGGATACAAACAGCTGCCTGAGTTGAAGAGAGCAGTCAATTTAGATCTTTACCCTAAAATTGTGGGTTGTAAAACCAAATGTCGTTCAAAGACACTAAAAGCTTTATAAAAACTCAGAGGAACTGCCAAAAATAATTCTCATTACCTTCATTTTCATCATTTTGCTTATATAAAAATCTTAGCAATTGCAGCTTTAATGTCTAGTTTATATTGAGGGTTGGATCTAACTGAGACTGGATAAAGCCATGGACATGAGCAGTCTGGAATTTGCTTTAGGTGGCAAAACTGTGAAAAAAGATACATCTGTGTGGAGTTAAAATGTTTCAACTCAAACTTAAAAAATATTTAGGATTAGGAAATCCACAACATTATCATAAACTGAGGAAAAAGGAGATGGTCTGGAGAAATCAGGATAAATAAGTTGAGTTTTGAAATCAGGCAGACACCCACTCTGCACTTACACCGTAGGGTTAGTTGTAATCTACTATAGCTGCTGCTAACACTGGTTACATAGGCTGTTTGTGTTGAATAAGCTGCTTTACAAACACTACACTATTAATATGGTGAAATTTAGCACATTAAGTCTTGAACATTGTTAGGTATATTTGTAATAAAAAGAGAAAGTTTTGAGTAGAATCAGTGCAGCTCCTCATTATTACAGTACGTCATTTCAAACTTCACTTTGACAGTGAAGAGACTACATTTCCATCAACCAAAGGCTCTCTAGTGCATCAATTTGCTCTCTTACTCTCTTTCAGCCTCCCTCTCCTCTTGACCTTTCACTGGGACCTTTAATCAAAGCAGCAGAGTTATGGCTCCTAGAGCCATTGCTAACTACGAATCTACGTCCTGACAGTGCTGCAGGGATTAAGGCGGGTCCTGAAAATCGGTGTCCTCCTCTTAATCCTGCAGCCGAGGCACTGAATAATGCTGCATGTTTCTCTCCATCGGGAAAAAGAGACTGCAATTACTGGTGATTCCAGTATGTGATTCAATCTCATACACAGTGCTAAGACCTTTGTTCTGTTGAAAGAGAAACAAAGAAAACCCGCCGCTGCCCTGTAAGTGATGCAGGATCCCTCAGTCGCATTAAGATCAGATGCGTCACTACTCCGAGTTTCGCTAAAAACTAGACTGGTGATGCAGCAGTTTAGACTTTCAAAGTTAGACACTGATTTTAGGTTAGTTGTTTGGAGAAGCAGAGTTAAGGTTAATTATTTTTATTGAAGTTTATTGCAAAGCGTTTTATTACTGGTAAAAAATATTCTGATTAAGAATTGGGTCCTGATCGTGTAAAATTAAAGCTGCTCTAATCAATAGTTCTCATCAACAATGTCAAATGATAAACATTTAATATGAAAGGGCCTCTCATTGTTTTGGTTTACTGCCCACAGCTTTACTGTTTTGATTCAACTCTCAGCTCTCATCAATCATATACAGCTGGGAGACAGCTCTTATTAATCAGCTCCCCCAACCAGGTTGTAGGCAAAATAGAAAAGTAGACAAAATTAGCATCTAAGAGGTGAGCGTAGTGAGGATTAAGCTGCTTTGAAGGCCAGATTTTCAATAAAGCCTTAATACATGTGGCGACACATATGGGCTCAGCCTATGTGTGCGCGCGTGCACGTGTGCCGGCGTGAGTAATGCAGTGGGATATCCAGCAGCGCTGCGAGATTGCATAACCACCACCACCATCCCGCCATATAGCTGGTTTGACTGTCTGCAGCAAACACACACACATACACACGCACATGCACGTGTATGCGCGCGCACGCTTTCCCTCGCGCACATGCACTTGCAAGACGAAGCGTGAGGGAACATCAAAAATGCTGTTGGAAATTTCAGGAAATGTTCTTTGTGGCTGGTTTTTTTTCACACCTTGTGACGCAATATGTAAGGCGGGTGGGTCAGTTTCACCTTTAAGGAATTGTGGGAGAAAGTGCAAACTCTGTCACGCGCTGTGCTTTTGACTGTTTGATGCGCTACACTGTTCCGTCCCCCCCCCCTCTGCCCGCGCGTGAGTCCGGTCCCTCCGACCTTGTGCGTCCGTGTGTGTGTTTGCGGTGGTATTTTCACCCTGCCA
Organism: Lates japonicus; assembly: GCA_033238685.1. NCBI lineage: Eukaryota > Metazoa > Chordata > Actinopteri > Centropomidae > Lates > Lates japonicus. The sequence goes on along the minus strand of BRZM01000070.1, from coordinate 1,202,960 downwards.
CATATTTACAACTCAACGCCATAATAATAATAACAATAATAATACTATAACAATAATAATAATAATAATAATAAATAATAATAACGAGGTATAAATAACAAACTAAATAAATTTAATTGAATCTAAAAGATGCGTAAAACTCCTTCGCTGAAGGTGAATTTATTCATTCATTCTCCCTCTCCGTGATTCACACACCGACCATGATGACGGTGACCGGAGGAGCGGAGACTTCTGACGTCAGACGAGGAGAATGACAAGCGCGTCCACTGAGGGGCCGAGGATGTGCAGCGCGAGGACGGAGCTGCCGACAGAAGGCTAATAACCATGCCAACCGAGGAATATAGCGCGCGCCGCTGACTGGGGAGAAAAAAGGGGAGAACGAGAAGGGGGGGAAACCCTGACAGAAGAAAATACAAGAGATACATTCACTTAAAGTGGCGGATAAAGGACGAGAGAGGCATCCTGGTTTCCTGTAGGGGGGAAGAAGAAGACAAGGAGCTGGTAATTTTCTCTCCTCTTTTTTGTCTCTGTGGCGTGGTCTCCCTTCCATCCCACTGTCTCTCTACATCTCTCTCTCTCTCGCTCGCGCTGGCTCAGGCACTGCACTGCTGCAGCTGAATGAAACTGATCGAGGTATTTATTGCTCTCTTTTGCTAAAACACACACACACACACACACACACACACACTCTGGGGCTAAACAGCGGTTTTAACAGCTCGTGACAGGTCAGGTCGTTGCTGGTGGTTAAAAAACAAAAAACAAAAAAGGGGATGCTCCGGGCTGCACGAGCCCCTGTTACCGCAGGGCTGCACGAGCCCCTCAGCTGCGGGGCTTGTGGCGGTGCTGCTGCTGGTGACCTTCCCCCGGCCGTTTGCAGTCATTGACGGTGTGTGTGCGTGCGCGTGTGCGTGCGCAGGAGCGTGAAAGCTGGAGAGAGGAGTGGAGAAAGAGAGAGGGAGATGAAAAAATATAGGGGGGTGAAGGAAGGGTGTGTGGGGAGGTTGAGGTGGGAGGTGTGAGAGGGGAGAAATTTTTTTGTGAATGGAGCTCCACATCCCTTTGGCGCGCGCGCGCGCGCGCTGGCAGCTCGAGCTGGCTGAGCTAAAATTAGCCCCGTGCCGGATTTTTCTGTCTGCGTGCGGCAGCGGAGGCATATGTGGATCAGAATCCGAATTAACGAACTTCTAAACGCACGCACGCACGCACGCACGCACGAATGTCTGGGCACGCGCTCATACACGCCACCGGTGAATAGGACAGCAGCTACCACCGCGCCGTGCCCCAGGACGTCATGCACCATTTTTAGAGATGCTCTAAAAATAGAATTTCTTGATTATGGTTTTGACCGTGAGGAAATTGAACATCTTCGTCTTTGTTCGGCATCTTTTAGGTAGGAATGCAGCAGATTTCAGCGTCTTCAGAGGCTGTCGATTATTTAATTGTGTTGTTTATTTTCTGTGTGTGTAGGCTGCCTGATGTGTCACGTTGCTTTGAAGCCAAAATGGAAGAGATACAACTGTTATTTATGGAATACTTTCTCATCTTTGTGCGTGTCCACACCTGCTATTGTGCCGCTGCTAATTACCTGTCAGCGTGGTGCGTGGGAGCTGCTGGTGACGTGCGTGCTTGGGGTCAAGTGCACGGCTGATTTCATGAATGAATGAATGAATGGGTGGGTGGATGGATGGTTGGGTGAATGAAGGTGAAAACACGTCTCCTTTGCCCCCTTCATCAAAAGGGGGGTAGATGTTAACATCTTCCTTTTCCTCCTCCTTTTCCTTCCTGCACCCCCCCCCCTTTTCGTTTCCTTCGCCTCTCCTTCACTCACGCTCTCCTCTTCCTCGTCTCCACTTTCTTGTTCATCCTTTCTCTCCGCGACAACCATCGTTGCTCTTCTCCCTTCATACGTCTCTTCCTTCTCTCTCATCATTTGTTTATTTTGACTCTTCCTTTCAACCCTTTCCTAAACTTTTTCCGTCCTCACTTTATCTCCTTTTCTCCCTTCTTTTCCGACTCCCCTTGGCTTTCTCACATTATCGACTTCTTCTCTCCTCTCTTCTTCTCTTCCTCCTCCATTTTCCCCTCTTCATCTCTTACCCTTATCTATTTTTTCTCTCATTTCTTGTCGTTTATCTTCTCTCCTTTCACATTTCTCTCATCTCTCTATGACAAACTTTGTGTCAACATGTTCTCACCTGATCAATTCCGCCTACTTTCACCTCCATCCTTACTCATTCCTTCATTCCTCCTCGACTCACTTCTCCTTCCCACCTCCCGTCCCTTTCATTTACTTCCCTCATTTTCTTCCTCCCTCCCTTCCTCCTTCCCCTGTTTCTTTCCTGTTTCTCCAGCTATGATTCTCTCCCTGGCCGCCGCAGCAGCCATGAGTAGCGGCAGCAGCAGCAGCCTCAACTCCTCCTCCCCCCTCGACCCTTTCGACTCCTCCACCTCCTGGAGCCTGGCCGAGGACCCCTCCAACTCCTCCTCTGAGCCCGTCGTTCGAACTCTGACCCCTGACCTCCAGCCAGCGACCACTGCCGTCGCCATCCAGGAAGTCAGCCCCTGGGATATTGCGCTTTGCGTGACCGGGACGCTCATCTCCTGCGAGAACGCCCTGGTGATCGCCGTGCTGTTCTACACGCCCACGCTCCGAGCTCCCATGTTCATCTTGATCGGATCACTGGCGGTGGCAGACCTCCTCGCCGGCCTGGGCCTCATCTTGAACTTTGTCTTCACCTATCTGGTCGACAGCTCGGTGGAGTTTGTGACGCTGCTGTCGGTCGGACTGCTCATCTCGGCCTTCTCGGCGTCCGTCCTCAACATTCTCGCCATCACAGTGGACCGATACCTGTCGCTGTACAACGCCCTGACCTACCACACTGAGCGGACAGTCACCTTCACCTACGTGATGGTGGTTTTCATCTGGGTGTCGTGCCTCACGCTCGGCCTGCTGCCGGCGCTCGGCTGGAACTGCTTGAAAGACGAGTCCACATGCAGCATCTGCCGGCCCGTCACCAAAAACAACGCGGTGGCGCTCGCCGTCACCTTCCTCCTGGTCTTCGCCCTGATGATGCAGCTCTACCTTCAAATTTGCAAGATTGCCTTTCGCCACGCGCAGCAGATCGCAGTGCAGCACCAGTTTGTGGCCATCTCCACCACCAAAGGTGTCTCCACGCTGTCGGCCATCCTGTGTGCCTTCGGGGCGTGCTGGCTGCCGTTTGCCATGTACTCCATCGTGGCTGACTCCAGTTACCCTGTAATATACACCTACGCCACGGTCCTCCCGGCCACCTGCTGCTCTGTGATCAACCCCATCATCTATGCGTTTCGAAACCCGGACATCCAGAAGTCGCTGTGGATGGCCTGTTGCGGGTGCGTCCCATCCAACCTCTCTCTCAGACCCAGGACCTCCAGTGATGTGTAGCAGGGAAGGTTGGTTTCCGTTTGGCATGACGCTAGAAACCGAGTCAGGGTTGCAGGAGGGAGAGGATGGGACGGGAAACAAGAGACGGAGGGGAGAAAGGTTGAAGGTTAGGGCCCAGGGAAGAGATTTCCTCTACTCCTCATATCAGGGCTGGTAGGGCTGACGGCGAGCGCACGTCTGGCCACGGTAAAAGTGGCGAGGGGCGTAGGGAGAGAAGGAAGGACAGTGCATGGTCGACAAAAAAATAGAGCTAACAAAGATCATGTCCTGTCTGTGGCTAGGGGAAAACCGAGGTGGCGGCGTGAAACCAACTGCAAAAGAATGATGAAAGTATCCTCGTGGTGGTTGTGGGAGTTGCAGGAGGCGTGTCGGGCGACTGACCTCCTTTAGGGCGCGAGAAGTGAGGCCTACTTCTCGAGAGTAGCATACACGCGAAGGTGGGATTTAGGAGGAAATGTCCTAAATCCCCATAGGACCTGAGCTTGGGCAGCACTGCATGGTTATGCAATCAGAAGGAGCGAAGCAGTCTTAAGATACTGTATGTGTTTTCACCGATGTGTTTTGAAATTAAGTGGTGTGTGGATAAAAAAATACAATGAGCTAAATATACACGATGAATGACCTTGAGTATTCTCAATGAGCTAATTTTGCAGTCTTCTGATAGGAACAAGAATATTTCCTCCCTTGCAACATATTTTAACATCTGTGTTCCCTTGATCTGATGCAAATTAAGTAATTAACGAGTCTGTATACAGAGAGTGCAGGAATGATTAACTCTTATGTGCTGAGACTGAAACTAGATGCTATGTGTGATCAACAACAGTAGTCTACTGAGCCCATTATGAGTTTTCCCAACGCCAACAGCACAATTCACAAAAAAAAAAAGAAACAAAACTGGAGAAAAATGTGTCACAATTGAGAGGAGAAACAACCACTAATCACACGCCATCCCTCCTCAAACATTCAAATCCAAAACAAAATCTAATCTACCAGGCTCCTAATGCATAGATAACCCCCGCCAGTTTGCAAAACCTAGAGAGGGATTTCCATATTTAGGCCGGCGTGTGTTGTCCTTGGCGTGATGAAATCAAATCTGCTCCCCCGTCGGAGAAAAAAAAAGAAAAAAAGAGAGTTTCTCAGCCAGCCCCTGCGCCGTGACTGTGAAGCAGAGAGAGCTGAATTCAGCACCAAGGACAGCGCCACTGCAGAGCGCTGCCACCCTGGGAATGCTCTCTGCTGCGGGGGGGAAGAGAGCGCTGGAAAGTAGGCTACGCTGTTCTCTACACCATCTTGATAGGGAGTGTGAGACGGGCTTTACAGGCCCATTTCATCCTGATTGGAGTCTATTTTGCTCATTTCTGAGCCATTCGGTGTTAATGAACTGTTTTGTTATGCATACACGACGGCTGGAGGTATTTTTAAAATCCTTTTTGTTGTAACTTTCAGGGTCATTTGGCCTCATTTAGAACAAAAAAAGAGGCAAAAACAAGACATCCATTAGATGTCTAATTTGGCCAGAAAAGGTGGGTAGTGTCACTGTGAATGAGGGAGGCTTTTATCTATGAAATGCTGCATTAAAAAAACAAAAAACAAAACATTTTGAAACTACTATTAGTTTCTGCTTGTAAGCAAGACCACCTGGGGCAAATTCTGGTTTTCCTCTTCACAATTAATTCTTCAAAGAGTAGTTTGCCCTCTGCCAGAGGAGCAGAGCTCAATCAAGTCATTATAAAAAGCAAAAGATGGTTTTACCAGTCATACGTGTGAAATGAAGGCAAGGCTTCTTCGTTGCAGAATGATTAGTATGTAGTAACAGTATGATATAAAAAATGACTCCAAACATGCTCAGATGGTCCTTAAGCCTCCGTTAGTGCGTCTATGACCCTGTCCTTTCTCTCCTCTGATGTCTTGCCTCTCTCGCATCTCAGCAGTACAAATTATGCATGAGGAGAGCAATGTATGGCCCCGCGAGCATCGGTAAAACATGCCTTGTGACACGGGCAAGGTGAAAGCACCTGATGTTTTTCTGAGGCAAGCAAGGACCTCGACGTTTATCTGCATCCGCATGACGCCGGGTCAGCCATGCGGCTTTGAATTTAGAGACAGCATTCAAACTCCATTGCCCGATTGATTATCCATTAGTGAGAGCTGAGCACAATCCATACTGAACAGGTCATTTTTCATCCACGGAGCATTGGGTCCAACTTATACTTGGATATTGCCATAGTTCTACAAAAGAAACTAGACTGAATGGTTTTTACATTAAGGCATAAAAATACATTTTCCATGCTTATACTTACTCCCATAGTCAGGAATATATTTATCATATATTTAGTGGAAATTCCTCTGGCCTGAGCTCTACACCTTCCATTTTCACTCCCCTACTTGCAGCCTGTCAGCACTAGCTGGATGTTCACTGCACACACACATAACACACTCTCATCCCACCTTGAAGAAACAGCGCAGCTCTGCCCCGGGGCCCTTCTGAAGGCTCGGCGGGTTAATGAGAAGCGAGAGAGGCGAGGTGACGCAGCGTGAAATAGAAACGCCAGGCGAGATGCGCTTTAACGCAACCTCGGGTCACGTCCACCACACACCCAATCAGGATGTAGTTATTCCCCCACTGAAAGGGCATCGTGTAAGTTAAATCCAGCTAATGTTAATAACATCTCGGTAATAATGGCACTGAGAATTGGCCTAATGTACAGAGGACGTAGTGAACACTGTGAGGATGAGCTAGAGAGGGGATTTATTGCCAACCTCTATCTGCATTTAAATGATCTAGGGAGATAGTTTTCACTCTCCTGTTCCTCTGCACAACCTCAGAGAGAGGTACCGTGACTAAGCTATTGGCATGCTGCTAATATACATGTGTGGGAGGTGTACTGGCTTTGGGAAAACAGTTAATGGAAAGTGTTTGGGCTGTAGTTTCAAACTATAAAACTAAAAAACATACAGTAGAGTGTTTCTGTAATGACAGGGAGTCACTTCCAAATTCAACGCTTTCTACCAAATAAACCACAGGAACAGATGACAGCAAAGAACACGTAAACATACTGAAACTTTGAAAAATGGCGCACATGAGAAACAGGTATTAAGATCCTAATTTTTTTATTGTGTAAATTGAAACATAGAGTAGAAGTGTTTTCTATTTTTCTTGGCAGCAGCAAACAATCAGTTGTTTTTGCAGCAGTTGTTAGCAGAACAACAGCTACACTTCTCTCTGTCAACAATTTTGTTTGAAAAGACAGAATCTCTTGTGTCTTTCTTTTTAAAAAAAATGTTACTTTAGTTTTGGCCTTATTGGAACAAAAAAAAAACTCTTTCGCAATAATTTCCAACTGTATTTTGCTGTGTACAAAAAGCCACAATGAAGAAAAAGAGAGAGAGACAGACAGAGGTGGTCGGCTCTGAATGATTTGCAGAATTACCCCATCTAAATGTTTCAAAGCAACAAATAGCACATTGTACTGTATATGAAAGAAATGTGGCTGGGCTGGCTGGGGATTTCCAAGATGCATTTGAGCCGTAGTGAATCATGGAAGTAGGACAAACCTAAATATGAAGCAAATGCTCCATTTCCATTTATAGGCGTCTCGCAGACTTATATCTTGCAGTATTCCATGTTTTTTCTCTCTAAAATTAGCTTTATTTACAATTAACAGTCATTTCCTTAATGTTAGGTGACTTGTTTAAGGGTTTGAAAGTAAAAAAACAACAAAGCAATGGTTATCTGAAGGTTAAAGGGTCACACCAGTTAAAAAAGTTTGACCACCTCCCTCTCTCACTCTCTCTTTTTGCTCAATCACTGCATTGATGGAACTGTCTACTGGTAAAAGACTTGCATCAATTATTAAGTGAAATACTTTCAATTACTCTGAAGATGGAAGCAGGAAATGAACGGAGTTCGGTACTTTTTGGCAGGCTTGGTGAACTGCAGAACTGTGTGTGTGTGTTGGGGGGGGGGGGTGACTCACCAGCGGTGCTGGGCAAAAGTAATCGATTCCAGAGAGTTAATTGAATCCATTTCACACAGGAAACTGATGCAGATCCTGTTGGCGCACAGTCCTCCTGTATGCACAATGACGTGTGAGACTTGCTTAGTCACCTGTGTTTGGAGATGCTAGATGGGACACACAGAATAAATACATCATATCCGGCACAGATTCTCACAGACAACCACTGATACCAGTGTTTTTACTCTAAAAGAAAGAAATTTAATACTGATGGAAGATCTGTGCTAGCATGGCTAATGCTAACATACTGTATGTGGCTTTCAAAGCTCACCTTCTGCTTTTGTTACTGTAGCTTCTGTAAGTGCCACATATTAGCATATTAACAGTACAAATTGTAAAAAAAAAATGTCACAGGAAGTCACCAGCTTTATGTTTTCTGAAACTGTCTCGACTCCTTTTACGTCAGCAAACTTTAAAAGTCACTTATTTTGCAGAAAACACAGTTGAACTCAAGTTTCTGTTGTGAATAGGCTTTTAAAGGTGCTATATGTATGTTTTTGCTGTTGCTACATGGCTAATGTTAGCATTAACAGCGGTTAACTTTTAAGTTTCAGCCATCGTTGCGTTTACAAGACCAGGTGACAGTGACTCATTATCTCAGAGATGGGACGGGGTGGGGCTAGCTGGTTAGCATGCTAATTTCAGCAGAGTTAACATTGGTGTTGTTTTCTACCACCTACTGATGACTAAAGGGATGAAATTTCATGCTGAACTCACAACTTTCCTTCTAGACTAGTAAGTAAACAGCTGTTAATGCCAACAGAGGCGACATAGTGATAGCAAAAACGTACATAGATAGCACCTTTAAGATGTAGTCAGTGGATATAATCCTGTGGAGATTAGTGATTTTGTCCTCCCTCTTTCTGGACATTTTGGAAATAAAATGATTTCACCTTTGCACATTCACACAGCTTTTTTAAGGGGAGGTTTTTTATTTGTTTTTTGTTCAGTCCTTTGACAGTAAAATGTCAGCCATGTGGCATTTCACCTGCGTAAAACAGACTCAGAATGGTTATTTGATCCAAGTCTGCAGGGAATCATGAACCCTACACCGAAATGTTTAATCCAGCATCGCTCAGCTGGAACTAGAGTGACTGAACAGCTGATATGAAGTCAATAACTATAACTATAGCAACATCACACAGCTGTATTTGAAATCATAGTCTCTGGACGGTCCCATCTGGGTGCGTCCATCTAGTGGTTGTTTTAATAATTAATACCATCTGTGAATATGCCACTACCAGTCAACCATTCCTGGCAGGAGGGAGTGACCACTCACTGTGTGTGTGTGTGTGTGCAAACGGATGTGTTTGTGTGTGTGTGTGTGTGTGTGTGTGTGTGTGTGTTCCCCTGGGACTATAGCCACTGTAATGAACCATAATTCAACTAACTTCACTGTAAAACACACACACACACAGACGGCTTTTCACAGTCGCTATACAGGACTATAATTCAACTTTTTAAAAACAAAAACAAAAACAAAAGAAAAAGACATACCGCAAGTGTGAGTGTGTGTTATTTTTTCAGTAATGTTGCATAGAAATGTATATTTTTGTAATGTTCATCAGGGCATGAGTTACAGGATTATGGTCGCTGCTGTGAGCGTGAGTTTGTTGTGTGTGTGTGTGTTTCTTCCTCTTCTTCTGTGTTCTTCCTATAAACAAATGTCAAAAGTTTCTTTTGGGGTGGGAGTTGTGTGTTTGGATATGCTGAAAAAAGTGCCATATTTTTCACTCTTTATAGTGTCTATTTTGTTTTTATTTTACTTGTGTACACAAGGCTATCGAGGGAACGGAGTTGTCTGAAGCCAGGTAAATCTGTAAACAACAACAAAATGGTCAGAACAGCAGCAGAATTAAAAAAAGAAAGGAAAGCTGTTGGGTAAAAAGGGATTCTGACCTTTGATATTATTGATCACTAATTACAAACGAAAAATGATAGGCAGCAATCAGTTCACTTCTCCAAACTCTATATTTTTTAGCTGTAGCTTCAGACTTTATTTTTGTAAGCCAAATGAGGAGAGATGATATCAGTGTTTCTGTAAACGCCTTTCTTGACTTGAATTTCTGAACTGGTTTTCCAAAAACAGACATGTACCAACGTCACAAAAGAGACAGAGAGAGGAGATGGGGAGGTTGAGATGTTGCGTGAGCAGCGCCAGGTCACAGAGTCAGGTTTCCAGTGACGCTATTTTGTCTGAGTCGTGTCTAAGAGAGTGGTGTCGTTTCCAAAGACATCCCCCCTCTAACAAAAAACTGTCCCCCACTTTTTCTCCGCCTCATCCTCTTTCTCTCCCTCGTTGTTCTGTCAGACGTCTCCTTCTTGTCTCCCCTTTCTTTTCTTTTTCATCATCTCATCCCTTCGCCTCTTCGTCATCCTTTCCCCTCTTTTCATTTTAAACGCAACCTTCTCCCCTGGTTCAGTTTCTCCCCCTCTTTCTTTGTCAGTCTTCACACCACCCCTAACACCTTCATCTCCTGTATCTCTTTTTTCCTCTCCTCCCTCCCTCCCTCCCCCGTCTCTTTCTCTTGTCCAACATTTTGCTATCCTTGGCCCACAGGAAGCTAGTCGGTCAGGCTCCGTCTAAAAATAGTCACCCTGAAAGCAGATAAAAAAAGAATGAGAAGAAAAGGAAGGGAGGGGAGGTAGTAAAAGAAGTAGAAATCAACTCTCCCTCCCTGAGCGCAAACCTCCACTAGACAGAAACATCCACCCTGTCCTCTTCTTCTTCTTCTTCTTTCTTTCCCTGTTAAGTTTTTTCCCCTCTTCCCTGCCCTCCTGTCTCATCTCCTTTACACAAACGCACATTCATCTTTATCTATTTTTATACCTCCATCCTTATCCATCCTTTTCACTCCCTCTCTTTTTTTGTCTCCTTCTGAGCACAAGCATTTACACAAAGGTTTTTAAACATTTTTTTTCTTTAAAGCAGGGTTCAGGGCGAGTGCCCACAGCAAATAAGCAGGACGTTTTCCCTCTGTAACCTACAACCTGGCAACACTTCAGGCGAGCAGAGATCAAAAAAATTACACAGAGCTAATTTTGTATGGGACCGAGTATGGCCTTCATAGTTGTTTTATGCATTGATGTTGTTGGTCTGGATGAGGAGGCAGCACGAGTGCACGAGCATCACCGGTTTTAAATCCTCAAGGTGAGGGTGTTACTGGCTAATGATACTGTGATGTCAGAGACCTAATATGGTGTCCTTGAATCATGTTTTTTTTTTTTTATTCTTGATTATTATTACTGTATTTTCTTTCATTTTCCCTTTTCAGTGAAGTGTCGTGAATCAGTTACGATTAAAAAGTACAAATGCACTTTATAAGATGGACATGTTACTCATTGCACTTGTAAATGTCGAATGTAAAACCTCGAAGAGAAAGATTTATTTTTACTATTGTAAATAAATGAGAAGAGAAAGAAAAAAAAAGACTGCAAAAAAAGTGGAGAATAATTTGCCAAATAAACTGAGAACAACAAAAAGGAAGCAGTTGTAACGCTGTGTTTTTCTGTAGCGCTGGACTGGAGTCAATCCAGTGACGTCAGTGAGTGTGTGTGTCTGTGTTTGTGTGTCTGTGTTTGTGGGTGTTAGCCGGAGCCTGTGTGACATTATCTGTGTGTGGGTGTTATTACGAGTGTGTGTGGGGATTATGAATGCGTGAGAGTCAATATCGCAGGTCACTGTAGTGTTAAGGAAAGCCTGGGAGTACAAAAAAAATAAAAAATACTGCTGAATTATTAAACCACTCCCTGCTTGCATAACAGCAGAAAGGCGAGAAATAGATAGAGATGGAGTGAGAGGAGGGAAAGAGGGAGGTAAAGGAGACAAGAGGATGCAACACATATGTACAAAAACGCACAAACACACACTATTCGTACGACATTCATGTGCAAGAAAACAGAGGAGAGAGGGAGGGGAAGAGTGCAAAAAATGGCTGAGGGAGGAAGGTTATTGTGTGTGCTGATTCAAGTATTAATTCAGAAGGAAGTACTTGATGAGAGTGTGTGATAAACCACACACACACACACACACACACACACACACACACACACACACACACGGCTCCTACCTTCCTCCACAGTGGAGTCGAGCTGGGTGACTTTCACAGCCAGCTGGTCCACCCTCTCCTGCAGGCTGCTCATCCTCAGGTAAAAGCTGTTGGCTTCGTTAAACAGCTCTCCGAAAATGTCCTCTGCGTGACGACCTGGATGGACACACACACACACACACACACACACACACAGAGTTAGGTTTGATATTGTAACTTAATTTCCCTACCGGGATATCATTTTTTCTTTCATCCAGGGGAAAGTCAGCAGATTCACAGCTGAGCTCTGCTTCACATCTCAGTGTTTAATATTCAGGAAATATTAATACTAATTATTAATTATATTTGAGGAAGAATCAGTGGGGACTGTTTTGCAGTGAAGGACACAATTGGAATTGTTGTGGCATCTAAGTTATTTTAATTTTTCAGACGTTAACCATTCATGATAACAGAACTCTTGTAAGCACAGTTTGCATGGAGATTCTTAGTAAGAGAGCATTGAGTTATGATGAAATCAGCTGTTTCTAACCTAAATATCTTGTGTGTAACAAATATGTTGAGTGCATTTTCTTCCTCAAAAGCCACCTGGCAAGTTAATTTAGGCTGCAACCAGCAATTATTTTCATTATCAATTAATCTGCTGATTATTTGTTGTCAGAAAATAGTAAAAACTGCCCATTGCAGCTGCCCAGAGGCCAAGATGACAGATTTAAATCCCTTGTTTTGTCTGATCAACAGCCCAAAACCCAAAGATAATCAATTTAAATCAATTCACAGGGATGTTAAACAGTGAAAAGCAGAAAAGTCTCATATTTAAGAGACCAGCTTCCTCTGGACATCTTAAAAATCAAACAAAACAATCAAAGAAAAAAAAAGTGGTACCCAAAAAACATGGGAAACTGAAGCCCAGGTTCAATAATACCTCATTAATCCTTTAACTGATTAATCAAACAATCATTTCAACTCTTAATGTGATTTTTAAATCTGTGTTTACATCAGCTTTAAGTCTGTCTTGGCAGGTTGCTCAGTTTCCTGGTGACACAAACTGTCAATCAGTGGAAAACGATGAAACTCTTGGCACAGATGAAGAGTGCGTCACCATGTTGTCGTGCACGTACATCTGCATCCCTGTACGTGCCAAGTAGAACATGAGACACAAACAAAATGGGGATTGGCTCATGGAAACAATTGGCTAAACTAAGCAGTATCTTTTAGATTCATTCTGTTCTTTATTGATTTAGAAGTTAATTATTAGTGCAGGTTGTAAATCCTGCTACAAACTTAAACCCCACCTGCTGCGCAATAATATTATTTACGCACTGACCAGGCCTCTATTTGCAGGATAATACAAGTGTTCCAACAGCAGTATTTTGTCCAAAATAATGTCTTTTTATCTGGAAATAACACTGGACGTTGCTCTCCTGGGCAGCTTCAGCAGCAGGTGTAAGGTTTTATGTGGGCTGCACAAATTATTATGACTTGCACCCCATTCTCAGTGTGATACAGCCCAAATAAAAAGGTGAGAAAGTGTCCAAAAATAGCCCAGAAAACCAGAGAAGATGTATGGAGGGAGAAATTCATGGAGACAGGGGTCAGTCGATGCAGTTCCTCCTCTTCCTCCCCACTCCCGTCTGTCTCAGCAGGAGAGGCTGCGTCCTGCCGTGCACCTGTCGGACTGAATGCTTAAAAAGACCTTTCTAACTGTGGGAGTGTTTGTGTGTGTGTGAGCAGGACAGAGTTAGAGGTACAAACATTCACATGTATTTACAGAGATGCAGAAAAGCAGCCTTCTTCAATAACACTGCCACCATCTCTAAGCCCACAACATGACAGATGGAGCAGAGGCAGAGCACTCAGTCATTCGCAGTGAGCTGTCGCTGAATTTAATTTAGCCTCTGACTGTTAATCAAATTTAAACAGCCTTTTTTTCCTCCCTCTACATTCCCACTGAATGGCCTCTTGCCGGGCAGAGACTGATTGCGAACTCCCTCCAAAAAACAGAACAACATCAGATGTGAGTATCTGCGTATCTGCGGGTGATGCATCTGGACCCCGCTAAATGCTGAGTACTGACTCATCAGATTATGTTTTTACTGTGGGTCAATTTTTACAGCTGAGTCACAGCGAACATTTGGCATTGTGTTTATGTTGTGTTATTGCATCCATAAAATCTCACCTTGGATTCATTCCCCCCCCACAGGCTCCATCAAACACCCCAACAACTACATTTAATGCTGACTACTTCGTCCTCTTCATCGCAGCCAGCAACTGCTGAAATCCATCTAATCAGCATGTGCAGACATGGCCTCGTTCACACCAAACACTTGAACGCATCTCGAGTGATCTGTTTACAAGAACACAGCTCTGAATTCATTAGGTTTGGGTGTGATTGCACTTAAAATGCAGAGGGTGACAGACTGAGACCTCACTGCTGGCGGCAAATTCAGAGGTTGTCAGCCATGCAGCTTTGTTGTGTCTACTGAGTTTCCTTTTTGAGTTTCTTGTAATCAAATAAATTATGACGATAATGTTCTCCAGCTGTAAAGTTTGGTGTAAACGTGTATTTTTAGCCAATGCTCGCAGCTCGGCTCTAGCAACGGCAATGTTTGTTGGCTGGAAGCAAATATTAGCATGCTAGTATGCTAAAGTAAGACAGCATCCACCTGTTAGCCTCACTATCCCTGTAGTTTGGATGTTAATACTATCAAGCTCTGGTCACACCGGGAAGTGAGACAGGAAAATTAATTAATAGTTAATAGCTCTAAAAACTATGTGACGTCAACTGCTGTAGCTTGTGAGCTAACTGCTAACTCGCTAGCAGCCCATACTTTAGCCTGTCAGTCGCAAAGACTTCTTTCTATTTTCTCTCTGCTGTTCTGTTGCTCTGTGGCATTTTGTTCGCCATTGTACACCATTTAAATTCAATAAAAAAGTTACTGAGGAGGGAAAATAAAGCTCGTTAACGGCCAGTTAGCAAACTTGCAACAATAAGTTGTACTATCGACTCCTGTCGTATAACTGTTGGCAAACCACTGCTCTTTTGGGGAGCACTTAATACTCAGACAGAGGAGGTTAAATGAAAATTGATTTTGCAACACAGCGTTGTTAGCCTCTGTCATTCATTTTTCCCTCTAAGTTTTCCCTCAGTAGCAACAATTTGCAGGTCAAAGTTCACCAAAGGCCGAGAATGAACAACAACTATATGACTAGACAACTAGATATGATTTTAAGCAAACAGTTTTACAGTGTTTGTACTGTATACTCACTCAGACTGCCCAGTTGTTTGATGATGGCTGCCAGGGTGCTGTTGGTGACGCACTCCAGCTCACTGGTCACCCCGTCTGGCAGCGCCCCGCGGCACAGGTGCCTGGGCTCGATGTTCCTCTTCACCAACGGCATGCTGGTCTACGCCTGGGGAAACGACGGAGAGAGGGAAGAGAGGTGAGTGCTTTATGGTGAGAATCAGCCATCCATCGCTGCTACCTGTAACGTTTTATGACACCAGATCCTAAATATGCTCTGACATCCCCAAAACTGTGTCTGCGGCTACCCGACTGAATTCTGCTCTTCATCTTGTGACACTTGTGTTAACACGCTGTGGCTCATTATTTAAATTCCCCTGCGGAAAGCAAGTACGTCAGCGACACTGCAGCTCCGCGCTGACAGATGAGAAAGAAAGCGGAGAGAAAAATGGGGTTGGGTGTTCAGCTGTGAGTCCTGATGGAGATGACGGTGTCATGTCCGCCGTGGGGCGCAGTCGCTCATCACGCTGCTTAATGTCAATGCGGCCGGGATGAGCCAAGAGGCAAATGAGCCGGAAAGAGGTTTCTAAATGGTGCTAACGAGCCGCAACTGTAGCCAGAGAGACCACAAGGGACGGAGAGAGGGAAAAAGAAAGAGGTGGAAGACAAGAAGATGAGGGAGAAAAAGATGAAAGAATAAGAGGGTGAAAGAGTTTAGTGACAAAAAAGAGAGTGTGTTCTAGGAATAAACTCTCTTTCATACACTGTCAGTGTATGAGAGCGGCCGTGCCTCAGGGGAAGAGCCACATATAGATCCAGGATGCCATATCAATGCCAGAAAAAGTTATCAGAAAAACGAAAACAAAAATGACTCTCTAATGTAATAATCAATCTCTAAATGAAGCATGTCCTCGAGTTTAAACCTGCTTTTCAATTTTTCATTGCAACATTGAAGAAAAAGATTAAACTAATAAAATGTGGGTCATTTATTGTGGATTTATGGCCTGTATCTTATTTCTGTGTCGCTCCATTTCAAACAAATACAAGCTCTTATACTTTACTGTATGCCACCCACTCAGCAACAAGCCGGCAGATTGTTTCATACATTCAAACATTACATAACACAAGTTGCTTCGGATAAAAGCAGCTGCTAAAAGAGTGAAATGTAACACCATTGACCTTACAAAAACATACACAGGAATGTCAGAACGATGTACAACTTTCATATGAGAGTGTGCAACTTTTTGGTTTAAGTGTGATGTTTTAGCTGCAAGTGTGCAGCTTATGGTTTAAAGGTGCTATATGTAAGTTTTTCTTATCACTACATAGCTAACGTTAGCATTAACAGCTGTTGACTTACGAGTCTGGAAGAAATGTTGAGAGTTCAGAAACAAACTTGCCAAGAGCTGCTGGAAAGCAATGCTAATGTTAACTCCACTGAAGTTAGCATGCTAACCAGCTAGCCCCAGCCCATCACATCTTGTAATACCACTTTACGACAGTGAGTCACTGTAACGTCCAGTTTGTCCTCAGTCCAGAGGATGAAGAACCTCAAGAAAAACCTCTTGTCTTGAGAACACAACAATGGTTGAAGCGCTTGGTGAGTAAACTATTAATGCTAACTTTGGCTACGTAGCAATAGCGGCGCCTTTAAAATGCAGGAGAATGAAGAAGAGGAGAGAATAAAAGTAGATTTAGCATTAACTGTAACTGCAGACATTAATTTTGCACCACACTTTGAAGAAAATTATCATGACAGACACAAAGAGAGAGAGAGAAAGTGAGGAAGAGAAGTTGGATTAAAGTGAGCGAGAGCTACCGACAGGAGCCGAGAGGAAACTGCTCAGCTCGTCTCAGTTTGGAGTGAACTCTCTATGTGGGACACACTTGTTATTTTTGGGCCATGATTTTAAGTACGTGCGCTCTCACTCGTGTGCACGTGAAAGAGTGTGCATATGTGCGTGTGGGAGGTGTGTATGTGCGTGTGTGTGTGTGCGCGTTCCCAGGTCAGTGCTCTGGAAATGTACCGCTCTCACACTCTCTCCCACGCTTCTGATATAATCATTGGCACAATTAATGTTTCCGGGATGAGAGGAACGAAGGCGAGACAATGGAGGTAAACAAAAACACAAGAATTCACTGCCAAAAAAATGTGTTTGTGTGTGAACGCTGAATCTTATTAATAAAAGACATGTTTATACCTGCGTGCCATGGCGATTCACACACTTATCAGACACAAAATGCCTGTGTGTGTGTGTGTGTGTGTGTGTTCACATGCTCCTTAATTTGTTTGTCCAGACTGAACCACACATGCCAACTTCAATAAAAAGTGACTAGTTTGTCCTCTTTACGTCTCTCTCTCGCGCTCTCCTGCTCTTCCTCCCTCTAATAGCTTCTGACATTCAATTACACAAACCACCTCAGATTGTGCCGGCTTGTCTTAGGAGTGTGATCGAGCTTCCTTTAGAGAGTGTGTGCGTGTGTGTGTGAGTCAATATCGACCCCCACCTCCAGCTGTTGTAAATAATCTAACACCACGGCTCTTTAATAATACATCCACGCTCCTCCTCATCCTCCATCGCCGCCTCAATAGCTGCTCTTCATCTCTTATTTGTCTCATCTGTCCGACCCCTCCCCATCTTTCCTGCACACATTCTTGTTCTAGATTTTCCCTCCATATCTGACAGGTTTCATTAATAAATCAGTAGAAGCGAATATCTCCTCCTCTGACTCCCCAGCGTCCATCTGATCTGAGAGTGTGTGTTTTTGTCTGAGTGTGTGTGCATGGTTAGGGATGCTGGTGCTAGTACTAGATGTTGAGGCCACTCAGGTCTGGGTGCGTGATGTTGGTTTACATGCATGAAATGACGCGGATCTTCCCTGTCGCGAGCTGACTGCATTTTGACCCAAAGGCACTCAGCCCATTCAGGTCAGCTGCAGGGTAAAGTGACATCAGCCTAGCTGATACACAGACACTAGAGACAAAGGAATAAAAAAGGAGGACCAAAAAATGTTTCATTTAGGGGACTCTAGTTCACTTCTCAGTCATCCTTGAAATATAAAAATCCTTGTCAGATAGAGACTCTGGTCGTCTCACTGTGTCGGGACAGAGAGGCTGTGTTATACACACAGAAAAGTCAATGAAATGGACTGAATGGATATTTCTGAGACACCACACAAAGCTCTATCCAGGAAAAGGATTTCTGGGACAGTAACGTCAACAGCACAGATCCTGAAAGGTATAAAAATTTAAAAAAGAACAAGCCAAAATTCAGACGTGCTCTGGGATGAATAGTTTGTGCTCATGATTTGGCATAATTTATCACCTTTCTGTCATGTACCCTTCACACTCTCACTCTTGGATCTGATGTGGTTTTATCTTAAACTCAGACTGAGACACGTTGATACACTTCAGGAGTTGGCTGTTAAACAAAACGATTTGTTATCTTTGAGATTCCTTGAACTGAATTTTACGGGATAAGCAACATAAAACCGTTGACGATACCGCAGATGGCACCAGTTCATAAAAACTCATCGTAAGTGCTGTGGAGTGCTGCATAAACGTCTTCTTCAAACAAAGATGGAAGGAAACAAAATATATAACGTTCTATTAAATTCAATCATTCAATCGAGAGCACTATTATCAAAATTGGACCACGGCACCTTCCAGGACCCAGTCATGAAGCATGCTGTGGACACTGTCAAGATAGGTGGAAAAAAAGGCAAAAAATACTGAGCAAAACACCGAGCAGTAAACCGCACTGATGTAAATTATCCACATGACATACTTCTAAGGGCGTAAACGATCCTCCAAATACATTTTTCAGTTCAGATCTTGATTTTGAGCCAGGATTTGGTTCATACGGTTTGTTTTTTGGGGTGAGGGTTGTTCGCAGTTTGAGATCGTTGATGTTTATATTGTGGTTTCCATCTTGTTTTCAGATTATACGGTTATAAAAATCATTTTCACAATAAAAGTGTCAGTTAAATCTGTAGACCTCTAAGTGTCGAGCAGCAACAATATTTCAGACCTCTAAAGGAGAAAACTTGACCCTCGAGTATCTCAGGGTGCTGAGGACCATTTACAGCCTGTGACTTGGATTACACTATTTGAAGACTTTTTGAGGACACCAAGGGAAGAAGGAAATTAACAAGATGACAAGAAGGAAGAAGGAGGAGAGCCAAAAAAAAAGAAAGAAAAAAAAGTGTGTCGTGGAGCCATGGGAACGTTGTCATGGCAACGCGCTGAGGAATCCGCTCCGCTGCTCAAAACTGGAACTCGACGCGACTCCGAAAATAGTATGAAAGAGATGGAGAGACGAAGGGGACAGGGAGAGATGGAGAGAGAGAGGGGGGGGGGACAACCCCGTGAAAACTAAAAGCAGAAACTTTAAATTCTAAGTAGGTCTCTGGAGGATTTATTGCAGTCTGACACCTGCACTTATACAACACAGGATGGTTCAGGATGTTGTCTAAGAGTTTGGGAAGTGAAACTCTCAGAGGCCACTTCAGATCAAAGATTCATGACAGGATGAAATAGTTTAAGGACACTGCAGAGAAAAGTTGCAGCCGCATGAATTACCCCGTCAGAGACTGTTAGCTGCTGTAGGCTAACGTCTGGAAAGATATGGAGGAGTTTAAGAATGTAGCATGCATCAGGCTATAGTTATAGTTCTGCAGCCTGTGAGTTTGTTACAGACTCATTTTCACCTTAGTTTTAGAAAGTCATTTTGTTTTGTTTCGCAAGGGAGCTGCCAATTTCTCCTCTTTCTCAAAGGAATATCTTGACATTTTGGGGAACAAACTGAATTCTTGCAGAGGTTTGGATGGAAGAATAATACCACTCTCATATATATGAAGCTACAACCAACACCTGGTTAGCTTAGCTTAGCATAATGACTGGAAACTTTGGGAAACAGCTAGCCTGGCTCTTCCCAGAGGTAACAAAATCCACCTAGCTCCTTTTAAGCTCACAAATTAGTCATAATTTAATTCACATGTGACCTCCTGCAGACTCGTTGCTAAGGTAAGCTAACCATCTCCTAGCTTCTGGACAGGACAGCTGTTTCCCCCGGTTTCCAGTCTTCATGCTAAGCTAACTGGCTACTAGCTGTGGCGTTATCTTCACTGGCCAGATGGGAGTGGTATCAATCCTCTCATCTAACACTGCAAGAAAAGTGTGTCACTATTCCTTTAAGTTTCTTGCTCAGTTACTACAGATGGTGTTTCAAAGACAAAGCAAACATTTTTGTGATGCCATCGATCATTCATTAGTGCAACAAAGACCAATGCAGCATCATGTTTGCCTCCTCCAGTGGTGATTTTCATGTTTGAACTGAAACTGATGACTACACACTCCTCTAAAAGTTTCCACAAATTTCAGGCCAATGAAAGTCTTTTAAAAGTGGATAAACAGGGAAATGGAAGCTCACTACAGGGTTGTTCTACTGCTGTAAAGTAAAAATAAAAAGGGTGTACTCACCCCTGAATTATCTGGCTTATGTATGTTATAGTGCACATTTTAGGCAGATGACTTCCAGTGACTGAGCGGCAACTTTCTTACCACAAGGACACGTTGACACTGACTGTACCGCGACATGACTAATGTGTTTGTCTGGGAAATCATCCAAAGTTCACCTTTTGGTCATGGCTGTCTGACACACTTCTCCCTCGTCTGTATCTACAGCACATTTAACACCTCCTCCTTCTCTTCCACATCCTCCTCCTCCTCCTCATGTTGTGATGGCAGTGGGTATAATTACAGCTGTAATCAGATAAGACTTCATCCCTGTGGTCCAAAGCTGATTGCAGCCTGTTGGCGATCAGGTGCCGAGATGTTGGACCAAACATCGCCCCCCAGTTTGGCTGCTGCACCCAAACACCTCCCCAGGGAGCACACTAAAAGTCTAGTTTTAAACTCAAGTCAATGCAGTGACCTACTTTGTACTATATTTAACACATTTGGGCATAAAATTAAGTAGATGGTAAATCATTTCTGACACTTCACATGAATTGCTTTTTGTGCAGGAGTGCGCATTTGGGGGAGACAGACGTATAAAGAGGAGACGGTATTAATTACTGTCCTTAACCAAACTCATCATTCCTGCAGGAGGTCAGCTAATGCTATTACTGCTCCGTCTGCTCGGCCATATAGACTTACACACACACACACACGCATACACACACCTCTCCTACTGTGCTACATCGAGCTAAGTCTGTTCTGAGAAAGGTTAGCAACCCGCCCTCCGCCCCGCCACACTCATCCCTCTTCTCCTGCTCCATAGGAGGGACCTGTATAATCACAGCTAATTAGCTTTCTACAGTAACTAATGGAAATGACAAGCCCTGATTCTTTATGACGATATAATTAGAGAATATACCGCACGAGGGACCAAGTTATATTCCCCCCCAATGCAACAGCAAGCTGATTCTGTAATGCTGTTATCACAAATGGGTATGAAAGCTAATGTGACAAGCTATATGCAAGCATGTATATTTCATAGGGTAATGTGCAGCTTATAGAGGATCTGCTGCACAGTAGCTTCTCTGAATGGTTCTCTGAATCCAGCACTGCTGAAAGTAAACCTGAACGCAAAGATAATATTGACAAAATGTCAACAGGGGCTGGAGTCAATCCCAGAGGCAGGAGACGCCCTGGAGAGGTCGGTAACTACACATTAAAATGGATCTGTGAATTTCTTCTGTTTCAGGTACTGTACATCCCAACGCTCTCGCTCTTATGTTCTGACAGTGCAGCACTGTGTAAAACACGCAGGCTAATTAGCACAAGCAGCGCAGCTCATGTGTGATGCTTAGAATAACGCTCGAAGGAGAACGTATAATTACGGGGGTTATTAGGTCACTTGCTAATGTAAATGAATTAAAGGCAGCGGTACAATTGAGCCTTAATAGAAGGTTCTATTGAATGTGCTGTGACACCTGCTGCAGATCGAGGTATTGTTAAGCAAAAAAGCTTGAACGTGATGTGTAATTTACAGCACACCTCTCATTAGTTCACCTTATTCATTTGTGCTAGTTTTCAAGACATCGCACTGTAGCAGTGAAATAATACACACAGAAATTATGAGGGATTTTGTACTAAAAGTACTTTAACTGTAAAATGGAGAACACAAAAATTAGCATTTAAATAGCAGCTTTTATAAATGCTCTTGGTGTAATTAGTACACTGTGCTTTGGTAATTTTCAGGATCTATTTAATTGAAAACCTCAAACCTCAAATTTTACCTTAAATAATTAGAGCTTTTTCAGGTACTTGAAATAATAACTTTATAGTTTATCAAGTGAACAAGAGATTTTTTTTGACAATGCTTTAGATTACACCTAGCGGCGTAAAGCATTTTTTGTACCATTACGTACAGATAAATACATGTAACTTTTGTAAATTGCGTGCCTTAATCCAACAGTTTTTCTCACCACAGTAAAGAAAAAGTCTGGATGCGACAGTGAGTCGCTATCGGAAAGTGATGAGACAGGCTGGCAGAGCTGGGGCTAGCTGGTTAGCATGCTAACTTCAGTAGAAGAAAAGAGCCAATAGAACTAGAAGCAGAACACTGGTGTTGCTTTACACAGCTGAAGAAGCTTTTAGAGCATAAAGAAATGAAGTTTGATGCTGACCTTGCAACATTCTGTGCAGTGATAGCAAAAACTTGCAAACATCTCCTTTAAAGAAGAAAAAAATACTGCTTGTATAAGCTCTATTTTAGACATAATAACAATGTAGTAGGTTTCCAGTCCTTTAGACCAAAATATTGTGTTTTAATGTGTGAGAATTTGCAAATACAGTTTGTTTTCGTTCTGTTAGACATCAGTTGGGTTGATTTTGCCAAACCAGAAAACCAGATTATTTTAAAAGCCACAGGAAACTATTCAAAGGCCCCCAACTCATTTTTTTCTGGCTGCCAATTTTTGCATCACTGCTTTTCTGGATCAAGTAACACCCCCCCACCTCCTCTTCCCTTCTCTGGCACCAGGTAAGAGTTAATAACAGCCAGTTTGAAATCCATGTAATGTAACAGCTAGGACTGTAAACCCAGGCCTGACTGACAGTCAGCGAGCACACAGCTATGAAAACAGGAAAGTGAGCCAACACAGTGAAACAGAGCTAATGTTTTATTCTGAGTCAGGATTACTCTGGTTTTGCTCTGCGGGGCCTCGGGAAGCTCTCCACTTGGTTGTTCTCCAAAATGTCAGCTCACAAAAGGCATCAGCAAATGAAGAGCAGAACAAAGCAGGAAATAAGAAAGAAAAAAAAAACGACTGGGACGAGCTCTAAAAAGGCAGCCTTGTTTTGTTTCATGTCACAGAAACGTCAGAGAACGGGTTTTTCTTTGATGTCGCTAGAACCAGACTGAGGGTGATAATTTAAATTTCAACCGCAATGATCCCAGTTACAGCTTCGTTTTAACCCCAACCCCCCAAAACACCGACTCCCGCCTCCTCGTGGCCTCCTTTCTGCTCCTCTCTTCCTCCATCCTAAACTCTCTATATCCTCTCACACCCTCCCTCCCTCCCTTCTCCTCCTCCTCTCTCTTTGATGTCTGTATTTGTTGATGCTCTTGGGTGAGGAGCCATTGTACAAAATGATCATAATTACGATGGCACTTCCCCCCCTTTCTTGCTAATCCTCCCTAAAAAACAAATTATTCAAAAGCGAGAGGAGAGGAGCGGAGAGAGGAGAGAGGAGACGGGAGATTTTACGCTTGCCTCTCGCTTCCTCTCTCTAGCTTTTTTTTTTTCTTCTTCTTTTCTGGAGAAACTGCAGCGAGCTCTGTGGAGTCGTTGTCATGGTTTCTTTGGAAGTATTTTCATTTTTGGCTGGATAATGAAGCGATCAGAGCAGGACTGAGAGACAGAGGAGAGTTTACATTGAGGCAACAAAGTTCTGCAAGAGATCTCTGACACTTCATTGTCTCTAGATGTGTGTGTGTGTGTGTGTGTGTGTGTGTGTGTGTGTGTGTGTGTGTGTACCTACAGTACCTCTGAATGCAGATGAAGTGTTATGAAACAGCCACTTTAGTGGAAGGTGAATAAAACATGTGAGACAAAAAGAGCCAACGGCACAATGACACACACACACACACACACACACACACACACACACACGGCACCACTCTATCTCCATCCTGGTAGTCAAACAGTGTTTGCAATTCATTAGTGGTATTTGTTTTTATCTGCTTCGTGTATCAGAGAGGTGGAGTTTATCATGAATACTCCGAGTGCTAAGAAAAGGTTATGAATGCTTCCAAATCGTTTTGCTCAGGCCTTATTCAGGGTTATATTGACCTTAAAACACAATGTGAGATTTCGTATCTTTGTCTCTCTGTGTTGATTTTGTATCAAATAACAGTTATGACAGGGACGAGGATCAGTTTTTACTCAACAGACCGAGATGTGTCGGGCTATAAAACCTGGATTCAAACCTGTTTTAGAGAAGCATAGTGGTGATTAGTTTTGTTGCAGCTCTGCCAACTAGTTTTCCTGCCCAGTGGTTGTAATTAATTTAAAGTATAAAATATCAGTAGGTAATCCATCCGTTAGCATTTACCCATCTGTATTTTTATTATTTTAAATGTTATGGTTAAGCAGTAATACAGTGGCGCACTGGGACCATTTTAAAAACTCTACCTAATGGTGCGTTCAAGGAAGCTCTGACATCTGAGAATCTACAGCTGGCTGTCAACGATCACGCCATTCACAAGGCAAGAGGCAAGACAAGTCTGCAAATTGATTTTTGTACATAACTGGTGAGAACAGAAACCAATGCTGTGAATGGCGTGAGGCAGGTAAAGGCTGGTCTTTGGCAGCTGGATCAGCTTCGATCATTCAATCACCTGCTGAGCTGAATCGACAATCGAAGGATGCATCTCATCCTGTTATCAGTGTAGTTTCTGGATAAGAGGTTAAACTGCTGCCTCACTCATTAAATACTTGGTCTTTGCTGCATTTAAGTCTTTAGGAAAACTTCTCATT
Source organism: Lates japonicus (assembly GCA_033238685.1). Classification (NCBI taxonomy): domain Eukaryota; kingdom Metazoa; phylum Chordata; class Actinopteri; family Centropomidae; genus Lates; species Lates japonicus. Next base: position 1,178,239 of record BRZM01000070.1, on the reverse strand, counting down.
AAAATATTTTTTATGGTCCTTTAAAAAACAGATTTACCCAAAAGTTTTTTTAAGACTTAAAAGGATCAAATCTAAAGATATTGAACATCTGCACAAAACAGCAGCTACTGTACCAGCAGCTTCATCTCTGTTCGACCCTCTTTTATTCTCTGCTAATGTGGTTAGTAAACAGGTCAGCCACAGAATGAATGCAATGTTTCTGAACTGCATTCAGTCCTCTCTCTCTCTCTCTCTCTCTGTGTGTGTGTGTGTGTGTGTGTGTGTGAACTCCCCTCGTGCCCCTCTGCGACCCCGTCTCTCACAATTAAATGTGTCGGCCTCAGCACGATTGCAACAAGTCATCCGGCAGAACCATGTGACCTGACACACTCTCACACACACATACAGAGCAAACTGGGTCTACTGGTGTGGGGTTAGTGGACAGCAGGGACTGGGCGTCTCACTGTGTCCCAGATTCCTTGCTCCCAGTTCAGACTGGGGAGGTGGACGGGGACTGACTGAGAAACCAGAACGACTCAGAGACCACAGGACTGGACACACGACAGCAGACATTTTGTCTATACTCAGAACTTCTTGCTTTTATTTGGTGAACGAAACCGAAATCATTGCAATTACAGGGCTTTTAATTTGAAATGACACCCGCATGATGTAGGGACACATGGCAACACCAGGCCGAGGCGAGAGGGAGAGAAAGAGAGAGAGATGTAACTAGCTACCATAGGGTTAGATTGATTATTATGTACCGATATTCACTCTAAATGCCAGAACTGGGCTCACGTCACAGACCTGACTCAGAAAACAGTCATTTTTCATAAAATTCTCCTGTTTCCAACTATTAACGTCAACAAACAACAGCTACTACAAGTCAGATTAACTAGCTACATGCTACTCGTGGGAAATCAGTTTTTTAATCTGCTGTCTGAAGCAGGATGTTCACACATTTTCTGACCTTTTCCAACAAGAATCTAAATATACGCTAATCTCTGGTTAGACTGACATTACTCTGACCTCAGCTCTATTCTCCATTATTAACCTTAGCACCATTAAAGATCACTGGTCTTTAAAATTCTGTACAATCGATTACAAACCAGACAAGAATGAGTGTGTGTGTTATGTGTGTGTTTGTGTTGCCTTCAGGCTCAGCACTATCCCACGTGTACCTCCCTGACAAGTTTCTGTCACTTAATGCTCGGTGACAGGCTCACAGACAAACTGAAGCTTGGGATTTCCTCACCAACAGGCTGCGAGAGAGAAGTCCCATCACCACAAACAGAGATGTTTATGCACAGTATAAATACACCAGCGCTAACGGCCCGAATCACAAATCATGGCTGTGACAGAGGAGGCCATCCCGTCCTCATTAACTGAAACTACACAGATTTGCTCTTTTTGAAATGCTGCTGCAGAGAAGACACACCTCTCTGCTCACGGGAAGTGAGGAACTGAATCCAGGCCGTCTGCTGGGAAGCAGCGAGAGAGAGAGAGAGAGGCTGCGTCTGGAGGAAGCTTCACTCTCTGATATTACATCTTCCACTTTTCTGATCCCTGTGGTATAAAACACCACAGACCGGCTGAGCTGGTGAACCTGAGCTTTGAGTTTACTGACGTCAGGCTACAAGACTTCTGGTTCAAATAAGGTCATATTTATACTTCTAACTGTTATTTCTACTGAATCCAGGCCTGCAAGTAATGACTGCTCTTAGAGCTGACAATGGCTTTGATAAATATTTAATTTCTGAAAGCAAACAGACAAACGTTTGGTGGTTCTAGCCTCTAAAATGTATTGATTTTGTCTCTGCTACATCATAGTAAACTGTTAAACTCTCTGAACAAAAACACAATCTGAAAACCTCATCATGTTCTCTAGGAAATTGTGATGAAAGTTTTTGATGTTTTATAGACCAAACAATTAATTAAGTGATCGAATACTCAGGAAAATAATGAAATTAACTCTGTTAATTGTCCCTCCAGGTATTAAATCATTTATTCATCGATCATTTCTTTACTGTTAATTTATAAAACACCAATCTCAAGTTCCCAGATCCCAATTTCATATTTCCAAAAAGGTTTTCTTGTCTGAACAACCGACCAAAACCAAAAATATTCAATTTATACTGACATAAAAACACAGGAAACCAGAAAAACGTCACATTTAAAAAAGCTAGAATCAACAGAAATTGTCAGATTATCATACTGAGACACATACTGTCAAATTCAAGCTGAGAAATGACTTTGGTGTGTAAAAAAAATAAAAAATAAATCAGTGGAGTGGCCCTTCCCTCCAAGTTACTGAGACAAACTTTTAGATCCTTAAACATCAGGAGTTTTAGGGGGTTAAAGATTTCACATACTCTACTTAAGTGCCTCTGAGCAAGGCAGTGAACCCTTCCCCGTGAACAGGGAAAAGACCACAGGGATCAATAAAAGTATCATGTTATGGAAATGGCCGTACCAGCTCACTTTAAACACACCAGTTAAAACACACACAGTCTGTGGCCAGAGATTGATGCTTGAGGTCAACGCCGGATCGATAGCTTCGTCGATAAAAACCACCAGCAACACCCGCGTGTGCAACACCCAAACACCGCCCATAGCAACCATCGCCACGGCGAGGCAGCCCCATCGATCACCACCGCTGAATGATTCAGCCTGGAAATCGCTGAGTAAGGGCTGACTTCCTTGGGTGGGGCGTGAAAATGTGAGGGCAGAAATAATAGATGAAGACACGGATGTTGAGAAGGAGAATTCAGCATGAAAAATAAATCTCACACAGCAGCTTTAACATCCACAAAGCAAACACACACACACACACACACACCGCTGGCAGATTGAGGCACACAGCGAGCTGATCAGTGTCATCGTACGGCGTAACACCCACGCCGATGCGTCGTCAATAGACTGGCCTTGCTTGCACTTTACATCATCCTGCCGAGAATGAAAAAAACAACAACTAAAGCCGACACAGTTAAAGCAGCGAGGTCAGACGACCAGGTGGAGGAACTGATGATGCACTCTGCAAATTCAGGGGGAAAACACAGCCTGGCGACGCTCCCAGCAGCCAGAGACAAAGTGCTTTAGAAAACATCTCCTGACAACAATAATGCTGAATAGCTTCCCTTCCTGTGTGTACCTGAGGAGCCGCGATGCAGAAGTAACTTTATAATAAATGGCTTCAGGCGGCGCAGTCAGTGGTAGAAATAAAGTAAGAAATGGAGATGGTGACAGAGTTCATGCCAGTGGAATATCAACAAGAAGATATGAGCATGACGGTCACTGAAAATGATTTGTTTTACAGCCTGGTTGTTTCTTTGACTATAAACATGCAAATCAACTGCTGCTAAACTGGTTTTTCCATCGTCTAAGGGGAAAACTTTGGAGGATACACTGTTACCTGTGTAATGTTTCTTCCTACGTCACTGCATTTACGTGTTACCAAAAGCTACAGTGGGTAGCATGTTTTATAAAGATATTATTTACATTGAATCAAAGCTGAAACAATGACTGATCAGCAACAGTGTCAATAATCATTAGTTTTTCAAAAATATAAAGATTTGAATGCTTTTCTGCGTCTTTGTGTGTCTGTGCTTTGAGAATACCTTTTGGGTTTTGGACTATTTGTGATACAAAACAAGCTATTAGTCTATAAAAGGACATAAATTAGTGAAAAATTACCCTTATAATTTCACAGTGCAGATGGTGACATGTTTAAATGTCTTGATTAAGTGAGAAAACAACAGGCCTGGATCAGGTTTCAATCAGAACGATCCAGCTAGAGCATTTCGTTTTCTCAAAACTGGAATATGGGCTTAATCACAAACCACAATATGACGTTCACGATAATAAACTATACTAATTGTAACTGGGTTACTAGTGTCCACACTTGGTGTATGATGGCGTTTATATAAATGCACTCCCTGGCTGTTGATTGGACTTTAACAGACCTGTCTTTGGAGTTTGAACAGAATTACTTTCCATCTGCAACTATTCAAAACATCAATTTAAAAGCTCAAGTGAACTGTATAGCATCTTTAAAGTTACTACATGTATATTTTTATAGCATCTTTTAAGCTAAGATTTACTTTGTGCAGTCTATGTGTTGCTTACAGCCAATTCATCTCAGTAGAGTCCGACGTTTTCGGATTCTGTACTTAGTACCTTTTACTATAACCATTTTTCTATAGCTTTACCATCTGGTAATGGGAACAGAGTGTATTGCTGTATGGAAGACTCATGACAGACAGATCCTATTCAACGTGTCAGATGGCTATTCAGACTATGAATAGCCCCGGAGCGGATCTCTAAGTGGCTACATCACTCAGTCTGAGTGCTCACTGAAGAGGCTGCAGTGTATCTTCAGAGTTAATTCAAACCATTAGCCACAACGAGACGCGCTGAACATGTGTCCGAGGGAAAATCCAAAGGAAGGCAGAGATCTGTTTAAATAATACAATCAAACCCCACTTCCTTTCACCTGGAAATGTTTAAACCGACCAGATCTGGTTCAAAGAGGAGGCACGGGAGGAACAGACTGGAGGTTCAGTAACAGAACAAGCTCCTCGGGGGGGGAAGAACAGAAAACCTCCATGAGAAAGGACGTGCATCTGGAAAATGTATAATGTGTCTTCTACCTAGGGAGAGAGAGGCTCTCCTGGACGGCTGAAATACATATTACTGTGAAAACACAACGCTCACCTCTGGAATCCTAATCATCCTCTGGGAAACAGCTCAGAGTCCTTAAATCTCTCAGCAAAGACTCTACAAGGTGCTGGCAGACAAAAACATACAGCGAATCCAAGACGTTTCAGGTTGGCAGCCATCCATTTTTGAAATTAAACAGTGGATGTATTTACTTCTTGAGCAATGAAACTAAAAGCTTAAGCCTAAACCTGAATCGAAAGCATTAAAAATCCCTAAAACTGCCCGTATATTCAGTCGACCGTCACTCATGTTTGCGCTCAGGACTGCACAAAGGCAAAGTTTTGTTTACAACAGAGAGAGAGAAAAAAAAAGATGACAGCTGCAAAGCAAGTCTTGCATCACAAAGACTCACTAAAGAACAGAAACACTGAGAAGTGAAGCAAAAGGAGAAAGACTAAAGTGATCAAGTGTGTTTGTTTATCCCTCTGAAATGAAGGATCACAAACACAGACCTGGTAGAGAGCATGAAGAAAGTAATGGAAGTTGTACAGGATTTGACTCAAAGTCTTGCTGAGACTGTTGGGAAAGTGTCACCTGACTGAACAATAATTCCTTCAGTAAATTTACAGATAACTAATTCAAAAATCCACTCATTTATTAAGCAAAAATGACCAAACAAGTTTTATATCGTCAATTTGTTTTTCTTTTAATCTAAGTAAGTACCTTTGAGATGTTTACCATTGCCGTGCTAACACAATTAGCATTGTTTTTCACAATTCACAAAGTAAATGATTACTCATTTGCAAGAGCAGCTGGACATTTTGGAAAATACATGTATATACATTGGAAAATACATTGCAAGACTCTAACAAGAAGACTGATACCACCCTTGTGTCTGTACGCTAATTAAGAGGCTTTCTCCAGCAGGCCTAGCTTAGCCTAGCATACAAGCTAGAAGCACGAAGAAAAAGCTAGAGTGGCTCAGTGCGGGGTTAAAGAAAGACCAGGTACCAGCACCCATAAAGTAAAACAATTAACATGTAGTTTGTTTAATTAGTACACAAACAGAAATGTACTGTAAACACACAAAGTTATAGTTTCATTGTGAGTTACTTTTGCTAAGCTAATCACCTCCCGGAGCTAGCATCACGTTGTTCTACCAATCTTTTCATCTATCTCTTGGTACGACAGCGAATTCACAAATGTTTAACTCATGTTTTAATTTGGAATATTATTAATTGCAGGGTGCATGTACTACTAAAGTATGTTGCTAAATTAGCTTAGCTAGCTTGGCTCTCAATTTAGATGAGGCCCTCTCAAAACACAGTCCTGATTTCAGTGTATTTACCCTTTAAATATTCATTATGAAGAGTGAATCTCTGCTGCAGGTTGTGGGTTGCGGTCAGGGCAGAAAAACAGAATCTGTAAATGCAAACCAGCTAGAAATTCCTTTGGGAAAAACAGGAATTGTGCATCTAAAAAAGCCCCTGAAAAGCCAGAAAAATGCCCTTTGTGCCCTCAGCAGAGAACATGCCTTTGTCAACCAGCGCAGCATCACCCCTCCTTTGTCTTTGCTTCAATCCCTGAAGTTAAAAAACTGTGTGTGTGTGTGTTTTTTTGTATGAGTGTGTGTAGTTAAGCATCCGTGTGTGTTGCGCTGTGTCCCTCTTTTAAGCGTTTATGCTTATTTAGTGCTCAACTTTCTTCGCCCTCCTTCCTCGATGATTTGCTTATGTAAGGAATCAGCGCAAGCTTGTCTGAGCACCGTCTCTTATGAATACAACTCCGTACTGTACAGCAGATTCACACACACACACACACACACACAAAGGAAGCCTATTATCTAATCACTGTTCACCCAGGCTGTAGTCTAGACTTGAAAAGACTCAGTTATTTTCAGTGGTAAAATGTTGAAGTCATTCCATTTCCTGAGCAGTTTAAATTGGCAGGGCCCTCACATTTATCTATTGCCCACTTTATCCAGTTATAATGTTAGCATTGTGTCAAATGCACTCTGTGGCGTCTATGTTAAAAGTGCTGTGGTAACAGTGTAAAAGTAAAACATACAATGACTAATGAGAACCCTGTAAAGGTTGTAAAGGTTCTAGCTACAACCCTCCTCTACGCTGACTTCCATGTAAAACACTTCCCTAACTGGCCTTGCAAGCCAATCATGGGTTTACAAGATGATAAGAAGTAAAACTACTGGATTTGGAAAACTACATGTTGATACTACAACTTGATCAATCATCAAAATGACCAGTCGAATCACGGATTGAGATCTAGTCTGAACAGCCTGTTTGTCAGTAACAGTTAGCGCTAAGACTCAACCTTGATGACTCGGACTCAGACTTAAGTAAAGGGGACTCAACTCTGGCTCTTCTTCTGTGACTTGAATTTGGACTTGGGACCGAAAGACTGGGGTCATAAGACTCAACTCAGACTCTTCTGTGGTCACTCGGATTTAGACTTGGACTTGCACTTGAACACCGGAGTCTCGAGACTCGACTCGGACTCTTCTTTGGTGACCCGAATTTGGACTCGGACACAAACACTGGGGTCTCAAGACTAGTCTTAGACTCAAGGTTTAGTAACTCGACTACAACACAGCTGGTAACACCAAAATTCAAACAGACAAGCGCCTGATTTACTCCGATATATTTCAAGTGTTTTGTTCCATCATCAACTGCCACTTGTTCCTGTGACACATGACGAAGACTCGATCACCTCCACCTCGATTCAGATTTCAGGAGGCCTTTAGACGAGCAAATATGAAGCAGCAGCTACAACAGCAACAGGAGCAACATGAAGAGAAGCAGCAACAAAACAGCCACAATAAAAAAATCATTCCATGAACAAATATAACACATTTATCACATATAGAGTTCATTTTAATCCTTTCTTAATGTCCAGAATATGGGTAAAATATATGTGCAGGGACTTACGGTGCTCTATGCAGAATTCCATAGGAAAAACATGCAATTTTAGCAGAACTGAGACAGAATGGATTCCTGCCACAGACTAATCCTCCTGCACACCTCCTGTATAAGCCCCACAGCTCTATTTCCAGTCGGCACACAGCACCACAGGCTTATTCGCTGCCAAATCCTATGACACATTCAACCAACTGGTGACATTTTGTTTCAGGGATATACACCTGACCAGCGCGATGGAAAACGACGGTCATAACAGGAGGAGGAGGAGGAGGAGCGGGAATAAACGGGGTGTAAAAGCGAGAGGTTTCGGCTCCGAGCCTGCAGCTAATGAGGCTCTAATTAATAAGCATGCAGCTCAAGCCTTCTCCACAAGCGCGGGTGCATTGTGTATGTGTGTGCGCGCGATGCAAAAACAACAACAAACGCTGCCTCCCCGTACGTGCTCCCACAGGAGGCATGAGTCCACACCGTCGCTGTCACATGCAAACAAGATTTAAAATCCAGTCACATTTACCTGGCCTCACCTTCTGCTGCTGCTGCTTCTTCTTCTCTCGCTTATTTAAATGGTTCTCTTTCCGTTCCGTCTCTCCTGCTCCCGCATTTCATTTCAGCTCGTCCATGTTCGCAGCTCGGAGGATGGATGGATGGATGGAGAGAGGTGGTGGAGGTGGTGGAGGAGGAGGAGGAGGAGGAGGAGGAAGAGGAGCGAAAGCCTTTGAAGTGAGGAAATCTGGGGCCCTGCTCGCAACCCAGCTGCGTGGACTGGATTTATGTCGTTTCCAAGGCAGCGTCCGCGGACCCGACGAGCGTCAAGCCGCAGCCTGTTGTAGGCAAAGAACACTTCCGTTTGCGACTTCAAAATAAAAGACTCGGTTAAAATTAGTTAAGGGAGAAACATCTTTTATTAACAGTTTAGCAGTTTTAATGTGAATTTAAATCCTAAACAGGGATAAGCTGCAAGGATTAGTCTGAGGAAGAAATCCACTGTCTGTCAATGCTGCTAAAATATCATGTTTTTCATGTGGATTTTAGAAAATGTGTCTTAAAACTACACAGTGAATGGCCTTAAATCTTAAATCTGCTCTGCCACACGAGTAGCCTTTATGTAGGATATTATTCAAAAATAACATAGAAAAATGTACCTTTTCTGACTTTGGACTATGGATTTAGAAATGGTTGAATCAGTTGCATAACTACCTGAATTGCCTGTTACACAAAATAAATAAATAAAATAAGAAAGTTTCACATCAATATACAAAATAAGAACAAAACTGCTTTTACTCCTTTTCCCAGAAGAAATAAACCTCACATCCCCATATTTTAGAAACATGTTGATGATAGTTCTACCATGGAGCTAGATACTTGCACTAATGTGGAAGATGTATTTTAATATTCTATGTTGGGTTTAATGCTAACATATATAAAGTCTGTGATTTCTGGTAGCAGAGGTTAAACCTTCCTTGTATACACACCATCTACGGACTACAGAACCATGACAGGGCTGAAATATGTTTTCAAACTTTTAAAAACGCAGTAGATTTTAGCTGTGAACTCATAAAAGTTGGTGAACCAAGGCGTATTATCACTCTTATTGAGTTCTGTTTTTGTCCGGATCAAGCTTTTACCATGTAACTCACAGTTTCTAACTTTTCTCCTGAAATATTTTAGATTTTTGCTGCAATTATATAAATGAAATGAGAGCACAACTCACCTGTATGGCTACAACTAACCACGTTACTGTCTCCGACCTGCATTTTATGACATTAATACTCATTTACTAAAGGCTACTACAGTACACAGTAATACTGATGTACAACAAGGCAGTAATCATTCTGAATGACTTTATGTTGAACATTAAATGTCTTAAATGTCGGTATTTCTGCTGCTACCTTTCGCTAACTTGACGGAGATGTAGACCAACAAACCAGGGAGATGCAGCAAATTCGTGTGACGACGCATGCGTACCCGAAGCGTTCCGAACGTAGGCGGTGGTAGCCGAGACCACCACCCACTCCGTGGAGCAGCATGCCGAGAGCAGAGAGCAGAGCGCCGCGCCGAGGAGGCCGAGGCCAACATCTAAACACAGGTGGATAAAATAAATAAATAAATAAAGTTTTTATTTTTCATTCCAGCCGAACAAACCAATGCTTCTGGCGACATATTTATATGTTTCCATATATATTTCCATTCTTTTCTCCTTACTCTAAGGAAAGACTGACTCACATGAGAAAAGGGTGTTGTGTTGCACACACCCATGCTATAGATATACATTAAAAATACATTTAATTGCATTAACGAATTACCTCAGCACAAATTGTAATTAGCAAACCAGGGAGGGCAGAAACTAAAACCTGCGCAAAGGTGTGCCACACTTTCCATCTGAGGCTACTTCTGCATATAATATATATATATTTAGAAGTCATAAACAATGCCTCCTAAAATTAGAACACAGTCACTGTTGCTGTTTGATCCTTTACAGGACTTAGTTACTACTCTGTACTCTGTCTCCCAGCCACACCACTCGGCGGCGCTGTTGCCTCATGTTGGACACGGACAGTCCTCAGAGTCTGTCGCTGTCCGCGGTGCTGATTTCACTCAGTTTAGAAAGACTGAATGATCCCTTTACCTGGAAATTCACGACTGATATTACTGGTGTAGTTAGGTTCCTGTGAAGTCCCCCGGATGAGATGATTTATTCCTGGAATATTCTTACAATATTTCCCCTGTGAAACTAATATTTCATGTCATAACAGAGTCATAAAGCACAAAGGTGTCTGTAAACCCTGACTTTGCATAAAAAGTCTAACATAAAAGACAAAGTACTGCAAGAAACTGTCACGCTGTGGTTCTCTCTTGGTTTCTGTGGTGCTTTGTGGGACTTCCTGGGGCAAATTGTGTTAGTTTATTGTACGCTTATGGGCTACTGTGGCGCTATCTTGTGGTTTCATGTGGTAATAACACCTGGTGGTGAAGCTGAGGAGGTAACACTGAACTATACAGCATATCACAACACAAAAAGTGCAACATTAGTACATTAAGTCATTATCTTTTGGGCTTGAAGGCTTCGTTAGCTCACTCACGTCGCCATCATCCATTGCTGAACAGCTGAAAATGCATGTGGAGTTTTGAAGTGTCCTTAAACTTGTTTTGTAAGAAATGTCAGCACCAGGTCAGGTAATCACTGGTCATTTGCCGACACCTGCACAGAACAATTTTATTATCATTATATGCAATTAAAGTCTAACAATCATGCTCAGTGCCCCTTTAACCCAGCAAGCCCTCTCCAACTCTTACAGTGTAATGTCACATGATAACACTATAAAAAAGTATGTGTTGTCACTTTGCCCACGTGTGCGTAGTACTCACATCATGAGGGTTTCCTGCATGGCTCAATGGGTAGAGCATGACACTGAAACACAGCCAAGGCTGAGGGTTTAATTAGCTCCAGGTTCAGCTCTACTCAATGAGGCACTTTGGATAGAAGCCTCCACTGATTGGCAGATGTTTGCAGCAAAAAAAAGAACATAATAGTAGAGTGGAGTGGGTAGCCGGCCCAGGGAGCTGGGACTTATACTGTTATTATCAAATCCCCCAACTTACATGGCGAGGTATGTAGCTGTTAATCATCAGAGGGGAGGAAGACTGAGCGATTCAGTAACTTTCACCACGAGGATTGTTGTTCTGTTGCTCTGTGGTTTGGTTATTTACTGTAGCGAGCTGCAAGAGATGTGGTTTAAAGGTGCTATATGTAAGTTTTTGCTATCGCTACATTGCCAACGTTAGCATTAACAGCTGTTTACTTTCCAACTAAAAGGTTATGAATTTCAAGGCAGTGACAAACACAGACTAAATTGTGGTTAATATACAAATAAGGCAACTGTCCACACATTAGAATAATATTTTAATAAATAAATAGCAGCATCACACAGAAAAAAAGAAAATATACATTGTGTGGGTGATGGCGTATCATTGTATAAACTCAAGAAGATGTGTTGTAGACAAACATTCACAATTAAAATGGTATAAAAAACAGCCACTGCATAAACAGAAGAAGGTTCAACACATAAAAAGATAGCTAACCCACGAGCGCTGGATCATACAAGAGCGAGACAAACCAGACAACTGATCTGTGTCGAAGCAAACGAGCGTCAAAGAGTGCTTCAAGAGTCAGCGTTTAATGTGGGTAAGGTGCGCTGGAGAAGTTGGGTTTGCCAAACTCTTGAACAACCTGCAGCTCTGGCTACTCTCAGAGCCATTTACTGACAGAGTTACACGTCGGGGGCGATGGGCGAGACAGCAATGAGGCTAAGAGACAATATATCAGCAAAAAACTGAAGTTTGGACCGTAGTGCTTTTGGGTTTCTGTGTATGAAAAAGTTATTTGTCATGCCTTAAAAAGTTAGCATGTTGAGGTATTTATACATTTAGATTCGAAAACTGTGAGATCCTGTGAATTCTTTAGGTAGGTTGTCATTTTAAACTTAGCGCTAATAAACTGTGTTTTTAAAAGAGAGGAAGTGTCGCACCAGGCCTCCCTGCTGGATCTCAGAAAACTGAATGCAATAGGTCGACGTTTTGGTAAATCTTTGATGGATATAACTCTCATGTCTGTGTGTTAAATATTAGCAGCTGGTTAGCTTAGCATGTGAGATTGCAGTGGAGACTTCAGGAAGTCACAGTAAAACCACAACTTTTTCCAGTCTTCATGCTAAGCTAAATTAACTAGCTACTGGCCATGATGTTATATTTACTATACAGCCACGAGACTGGTATCAGAATAAGCATAATTCCCAAAAAGTCAAACTAGTTCTTTAAAGGAAAAAATCCACCCTCTCCTCACCTTTTTTTGTGGTGAAGTGATGCAATTCACTGCTCCTCCTGTTACCAATATCCCTGCATTTCCCACTAATCTAAAAATGTTCAATTTCTAATGGAGCTTCAGTGAGAATATTTCAGTGTTACATCAGTTTTAAAGCACGCAGCTGTAAAATATATATTGAACAACCTCAAAAACACTGCACATCACCGGTATCCTCACACTTCAGGGTGGATTTCTCCTTTAGGCTTGCGCATTCTGAATGCTCCGATTGTTTGAGCATAAAACATCTCACTCATAGAGTTTGACCATTTTCAAATACACTACATAATTTTCTGAAACACTTCTTGCACAATGCATTGTTGCCTGGCAACAAAAAATAGTCCCTGGAGGAGGAGAGAAGCCCAAAATCAGCCCCTCCTCAAATGTATTAAAATGAAACTTTGTCAATAAACGGCTCCTGCTATGTCTATACACACCAGACCTGGATCGAATTATTAGTTGAAATCTTTTCAGATACTTTCGCAGAGCGATTGCTTTCATCTGTCTGGACTGTGAGCTGGACTGGATTGGCATCTGCAGGGACGACCCCCGATTCAATCCACTGTGCCAGACACAATCGATAAAGACTCAGAGAAATTACTGAATCAATCTCAGGTAGCAATTTGAGCCAGGCCTGGTACACACACAGGTACACGGGAAACAAATAGTTATTACATTGCGACATACTGAGTTGGCTGGCCTGGCTGTAGCTCTTTGCTTGCTTACACCTGGATGGATCAACTGTGACCCATTCGACTAAAGTTCAGAGAGTCCTCTCTTCATTTTTCCTCCTGTTTATGTTGTTATTGTTTGTATTTTGCATTTTGATAAAGATGAAATGCCTGCATGAATTACATGCCGTCTGCAATGTGCACGTTGTTGATTGCTCTTTGTTTGTTCTTTCTTTCCTTTCTGGACTGTTTCACTCCTTCTGTGTATTAAAGAGAGAAAAAAAAAAACCGAGTGAGGCAGAGAGGACCTTTTGAACAACACTTCAAACATGCACGATTATTTGTAGGCGAAACCTTGGTACGGGCTTGCCAACATTAGCTCATGTAGACCTCTCCCTGTGGAGAGAAACGTGGTGCAGATGACCACTGAGTAAGTCTGTAGCATACAGATAGTGGATAAATTATACAGAGAAGCATAGAATTAGAATGAGGCGACTCCCAGTTCTTGTGTTTCATTCTAATTGTATGCAGAGGTGGCTGCAGACCTCAGGCTCCGGGTTTGATTGGTCCACTGCCGGCTTTGACCTCTGCTCTTTGACCTTGATGGGGGAAGGATCATGAGTCAAAACACTGTACATTCACATGTTGAAGTGATTCTTACCTAATTAAATACTGTTACAGTGGGGGAGTAATACCTGCTTTGATGCAGTAATTGCTGCGAAGGGGTATTAAAGGGGTATTCCAGCAATTTATACTGAACATCTAGCTATTTTAAGGTTTAAAAAATGTCCAAAATTGATTATATTTGGACTTTTAGACTCTAGTATGTGTTGAGCTCCAAAAACACTACATTTCCCATAATGCATCTCAATAGTTTATTTAAATGCCCACATATTTCAAACCCCACACCTCCAGTTTGTAAAAAAATAGAGTTTCAAGCCCAGATCAGGGTTTTTAATATAATTATTTTTGCTTATTATATTTACTTTGTTAACCTCCAATTGTTTTGAACTGAATCCACCTGATTACATTTTATTTATTCATTTCAGTTATATCTACCATATCATCTCTGCAGAGGTGAGTTTGTTGCTAATAAATCTAAAACGAGCTTTGAAACCCACATCATATTTAAACCTTGTGTAAGGTGCTATACTGCAGATATTTCAGCTGATGTGAGATGTGAGAGGAAGGACGGCAAGAAAATCAGTGTGACCGAGCTGTGAGGGTTGGTGGAGTCAGGGGTCCGTCTCTTAGCGTATTGACTTTCTGTCTGTCTTATGCGACAGATGAAAATCTAAAGGTATTTGGTCTTTGAGTCGCACTCGGCGTCACGGTGACTCAGGCTGAACAGAATCAGTGAAGAGTCTGATTTAGAGGTTTTGACCACAGGGTTCAGGGTGAAAGATGTTATTTCTCTGAGCTTTTCATTCTAAAAAAAAAAAGCACAGATGTGACAGTGATGCTCTGATGGAGATCATTTAGAACCAAAGCTCATTGATTAATATGTGAAAACATTAATGTTCCCTCTTTGGCTTTCACTGTACTGTCTGAGCTGCATGAGAGAAAAATCTCACAGCTGAGGGATTTCTGGAGAGAGAAAAGATTGATCTGATGGCTGACGTTGAATAAAAATCCTTCATTTTAAAAAAGTAAACGAGGGAGAACTTTTTTGTTCGTTCAAGAAAGTGTCCTCGAATCTCAAACAGCCGGCTCTGAGATTCTGCTATGTGACCTGTTAATATGTATGTTAAGTGGTTTGTTGACTGTTGACGGTGCGTGTATCACAACAATTAACCCTAAAATCCTCTGTGACTCGCTGAGCAGTTAACTGTTCATGTACTGTCTAATTCATGTGATTTCTCATCTACAAAATGACACCGTTTTGGGGGAAATAAAGCTTCGTGTGATTTGATCACAGCTGGGAAAGTGAGTTTTATAATGTTTTACGAAGGTGACTCAGTGATAACGATGGCTAATTGATTAAACTAATAATAATAAGTTGTGGCTGATGTCATAAAATCTCCATATTTTGTTCCTTTTACAGGTGACATCAGAGGAACATTTGTGCACTCATATTATATTTTACTTTTAGATTGCTTCCTTTTAGTTTAAACTTTAGTGGTTTTATTGTGAAGGGAAGCAGGAGCCTGACAGCTGTGTTGCCTGCGCCATGTTTTTCTTCTTCTTCTTTTTTTTTTTTTTTAGCTCTTTTAGCCCCTTGTTCTGTTCAAAGGGGAGCGACCTCTCTGTGTCATGCGACCACCAGATGGCACTGTGAGTCCACCAGAGACCAGTGATCGTTGTACATTCCTTCATCTCACAAACTTCGACTGCAGCCTTGAGAAAAAGTTTCCTTTAGAGAAAATCCCATTTCTGTCTGGCTGAATAGTTAGATTATACATGCTGGAAAAAGGTTCATTCAGAGAGATTTTATGACCGTTGGCGTCAAGCTTGACCGGCACGCAAAAATAGATTTGGTTTAGTTCGCTTGGCGTGGAGAGAATCCACAACAAACCAGAGCTCAGACTGCATTTTGACTCTGTGTGAAGGCTCGAAGTCGCAGCTTGACCCCCGTCGACCTCAGCGGTTGGTGCTTGATTCCGTAACCTGCATCAGTGGGACTCCACGGACGGCAGCTCGATTTCATACCAGGTGAACAAAGAGAGTTATCTGCTCACCGGCTCTGTTGCTGATGCTTCGCCCCTGTCTGGATCTCAGCTGGCACCTTCATCCCCAGCAAGTACGGTTATGTAAGGGCCTAACAACTGCCTTAATTCTCTATTTATGGTCTGAAGACCAACATTTTGAAAAGAAATAGAAAACAAACACAGCTGAAATATTGGTTTTCATTCCAAAGCAGCAGTGGAAAATCCCACTCTGTCACCCGTGAGGTAAACTCTTCAGATTTCTCTACACACCGATGTAAGTACTGCACTTCTGTGTGGGGATAAGGCTCCTCAACCGAGACTAGTCCTTCCACAATAAGTGTACCCACTGCAGGAGTTGAAGCCAGTGAAAAAGGCTGCAGGCTTCAAGCACCAGCCCGTTGAAACGCTGCTCGGCCCAGCGTCTGTGGGTTAAAAAGAAGACGTGAAACGACAAGAAGCACGCAGTCACACGCTGCTTGTGTGTTCTGTGGAAGCGGGGCTGTAGCTGATGAGCGACAGCTCCTGCTCCAGCTCCGTTTCTGGCTCCGTCTCTGAGAGTATGCCGATGTTGTGGCATTCGGAGAGGCTCTGCGAGGCTATTCCGATTTGCGTCCCGTCGTCCGTCGTGTCCTCTGGGTCCACCGTCAGTCTCCCGTTGTCCCCCCTGCTGCCATTGCGACAGTTACTGTTGCGGTCCACGCCTGCTTTCCCGTGACTGCCCATCAGGAGAGGGGTCACGGCGTGCGATGGGCACGGCGGGGGGACCAGGAGGGTTTTGCAACTCTGTCCGGCGGCGTTGGCCCCCATTTTGTACTGGCACCTGATGTAGCTCGAGAACGCTCTCCTGTAGGTCTTATTAAAGAGGGTGTAGACCAGGGGGTTGACTCCGGACGAGATGTAACCCACCCAGACGAAGACATTGAGGAGGTCGTGGAGCAGAGACTCGTTGCAGGAGCCGCGGCACAGGACGAAGGTGACGTTTGTGATGAAGAAGGGACACCACATGATGAGGAAGAGGAAGAAGACGATTCCCAGGACCTGAGGGGAGAAGACAAAAAGAATTTTATTTAGTAATAAATTATAACCTCTGTTTTCAAGTGGCTCTTGAATGCTCCTCAACTGACACACAGTGAATGCATCATGAGTAGATTTATGCCATTTAATATCCTTGTTAGTTCGTCACTTCAGCTGGGATTCTGCAGCACAGCTGACCACCTCCTGAGCGCTCTGTGACTCTGGCAACGCTTCAAGCTTCGTGATGTCTTGGTGCTATCGTCGGCATCATGTTGAAATTCAACACCTAGCGCCACCCCTGAGTATGTTTGATGTGTTTACTTCCCAGCTGTTCCCTTTATGGGGGGAGACCTGAAACACCTTAAATCAGACGGACGAGCACTCTGGCTCATTCCCGCTCTTTATTCTCACCTTGGAGGCACGCCTCTCGTTCTTTATGGCCTGCATCATCCCCCGTCGCCCGTGGCAACCCGACGTGTCGCTCCGCCCGGGCCCCGCGGCCGGCGAGCTGAGCTGAGACGCCACCTCGGAGCTGGGAATGATGCTTATGCTGTCTGACGTGGAGGCGCTGAGCAGTATGCTGGGCTCCGCTCCTTTCAGACAACTGAGGGTGTTTCGTCTGCTCTGGGGGGGCGGAGGCTTTAACTCTGTGGGAGAGAGGCAGATCATTACCTTTCCTTATATCAACACGTTGAGGTTTGTGGTTGAACATTTTACATTTTGTCAGCCTTAAGGAGCAAAACTGAAGGATGGGATTTGTCCATGTTATTACTGTGACTCCCTCCAAATGAGTTACCAAGAAAACTGCTGTGGATTCCACCCGCTACAACAACCAGTGAAAGAACGCCAGTTTCTGTGTTAACAAGGCTGCTGACATTTTCCTGGGAGGAGGCCAGATGAAAAGGTTAAACATGAGGCGAAAGTTTCAGTCACACTTTTCTCTGTCGGGGGACAGATGGAGGATAAGGTGGAAAATGGGTACATTCTGGCTCATCATACATTTTTATCTCTGCTGGTGCAGCTAAGGCTCGACTTGGAATCAGGAGCCAGCCGTCCATGCGCTGCCCAAATTGATCAGACAGATAGCTGCTGTCTGCTCAGCACCCCAACCGCAAAGCCTCATTCACAACTTTTTACAATTCAGTGTGGAAGAACTGACTTCTTCCTAAGCCCTGACCCTCCCAGTGCTGCTCCACCAATCAAGCTTTCCATTCACACATGGAACACAGCGCAGTTTATGGTGTTATAACTGTTGCTGGGTAATTTTATCAGGTGTAACAAATTAAGCTAACATCAGCTGTATGACTTGGAATGCAATCTCCCACTGACTTCTTCATATTTCAGATGGCTACACACATTTTATCTCGCTAACACACTGAAGCTAAAGCTGCATGACACAAGCAAAAAGTGAGCATTCTCACAATTTGGTGATTAAAAACGCACTGTTCTTGTAGCGCTGTAGAGCTAGTTAGTCTTAATATTCTCAGTAGAAATATGTAAGATCTTACTGTCAACATAACCCCATTTTTCAGTTTGTTTTCTTTTGTAATAGTGCAAGAAAAAGGCTTAGCATGAGGGCTAACGTTCGACAAACGTAGCAAAATCTTTGGGTAACGTGAGCCTACCAGTTTCCACACAGCGTGGAGATACTACACACTGGATGTGCTACTTTACTGTAAACAGAGCATTTTTTAACATGTAATCCCAGTCTGCTCTTTGACCTTGGAAATAATGTTCGGTGCAGGTAGTCAGCTAGTTAGCCAGCCACAGAACTAGCTGTGGTTCTGACCTGCTACATCGGATAACATCAATTTCTTGCAATTTTACTCTTCAAATGCAGAGTATACTCTTTCACACAGTTTCTATATGTGGTGTAAGCTAAAATAGCTCCTCCATTATCCTGTTTGCCCTTTTGCAATTACAGACTTTTACAGTGGCTGTAAATCTGACAGTCTTGTTGTACCAAAGGTTTTGTGACCTGCAGCCGAAGAGAAAAAAAGCAACACTTTGTTGTTGTGGCGTTCTTTGTGCAGACCTGTTCGGGAACCGTCTTTCATTAATGAAATGAAAATTAAAATATGCAGCAGGGTTTGGGCGCCATTCAAGAGTTTACTCAACTGTCTCAGGAGTCGAAAACACAAAGCCATCAGTGTGTTTTCTGCTTCTCCTCAGTTTAATTTGGGGATTTTTAAAGCGTATGGAGTGATTACAAGCATAAATATTTGTTTTTCACTCTTCATTTAACAAGAATAAACATATGGGTATTGCTAATGACTTACGACAACGAATAAATTCTCTTATTTTCTATAAATTCCAAGACCAAACACATTTCAAATGGATTTTTTTTTTCTGTTAACAAGAGCCAGATTTCAGCTGCTGAAAGCCTCATCAGTGTTTACCTTGTGAGTCTGGCGGCGCAAGTGTGTTGATCTGAGGAAGGTGGAAGGTGCTGGGTGGAGGCTGCAATGTGTTTGTCATTGCTGGTGTGTGCAAAGGCTGCTGGGAGGAAGTCTTTGCCTCATATAGGAAGACAGTGGCCTGCCTCTGGAGCACCTGCAGAGGAGGGGGAGGAAGAGGAAGAGGAAGAGGATGTGAGGAGAACAGAATGTTTTTGGCAATAAAGTGTTTTGAGGGCAGACATGTCTACCTGTATGGTGAGGCAGTACGTCACCACCATTATGACCAGCGGGATGAAGAAGGCCACGAAGGAGCCAATCAGCATGAAGCGCTCCTCGTTGAGGACGCAGCTGCCGTTGACGAAGACCTTGTCCTCGTTGTGGAGGCCGATGACTGGGATAGGCATCGACACGCCTGGAGAGAAAGAGAAGAATCAGCGCCTCTCTCTCTTTTTTTATTATTTTTGTTGAGAACTTCTTCCTTTGTTGTCTTTAATCAGCTTTCTGCCTCTGTAGGCGGCGAGCCTCACTCTGAATGCAGAGCTTCTTCTGTTTATTCCAAACAGATTGATGTTGATGCAAAACACAACACTTCCTCTGTGCCACAGGGGTTTCTGTGGGAGCACCTTACACAACAGGTTGGTAAGAAAACAAGATAATAACCAGGTCGTATCTCACAAACAATGAAAATACACAGGGACATAACAGAGCATAACCATGAGGGAAATACAGGGAAAATATTTAAATGTAAATAGCGAGCTTGACATCTTATAACATAAAAACAAAGATTTGTAATGGTGACACTGTTTCTAAATTACCTCAACTACTTTGAAATGTCTGTGCAGCAATTTCATGTTACTTTATTATTTCCACAGTGCTGTGTCAGCGCTGGATAATGGTCCGGCTGCACCCATCATTATTCTGCTACACAGGGAGAAAAAAATGCTCTGACTTGTTTGTACGTTTTTAAACGCAGCGCTATTGTCATTAAAAGTCATTAAAATACACAACACACCATGGTCTGTTCTTACTGGGTAATCTGTTAAAAATGCCAAAGTAATATCAGTGTAAAGTCTTTGAAACTGGGACATCCTGGTGGCCCAGGGGTCTAAGATGCTGACCATGTAATCGCAGTGTCCTCGTTTTGGATCTGACTGGGGACCTGTGATGCTCGCCCTCCTCTTATTTCCTGTTTGAATCTCTACTGTTAAAATGCCCCTAAACACCTAAAAAGTCCTTAAGATTAATGAGCAAGAAAGAGTCTTAAGGTGCTGGGATGCCGAGTGAAATGTAGAAAGGGGAAGAGTAGGTTAATGATTAGGTAATTGTCAGGTAATCGAGTCGTATAAGCACAATACACATGGGGTATCACAAGAAAACTAAAGCTGAAATACTATTCACAAATAAATCACCATGTTTAATGTCATATTGTTAAAATAACTACTTCAAATGTCTAATGTCCTGTCTCGGAACAAGGTAAGAACCATCAGTTGGACTGAAAAACCTTCTTAATTTTATGGTTCATTACTTTGAAACACAGGGTCATTTTAGAAGTCAAGGCTGGAAAATGTAAAACCATCTAATTATGAGCAAACCGAGATAAAGAGTATGAATTTTAAACATCACAGAGCATCAGTTTTGGGGAGAAAAATTAAATGACCCTGCCTGAAAAGACACTTTTTTATCATAATGAGAGCAAGGTATCAGAATCACATATCACAATAACAGCTACACCTGTTATGAATAAATACGCCACTAGAGTTCTTACATCTATCAGTGTATAATGGATGTTCATAGCAATATAATAGCTGCTGATAAAAGACTGAGGTGAGAACAAGGCTTCTGAGGCCGAGCTGATTTTTTGACCCGTGATAATAATAATAACAGTCACTAATGTGTTCAAAGAGCTTTTCTGTTGAAAGCGTTCGCTGACCTGGGCTCTGTTTCCGAGCAGCAGGAGAAAACGACTCCAGGGTTGGTTTTTTTTCCACAGCTCTTAAGCTCCTGGCAACAGGAGCCTTTCATATACAAGTCAGGACATCTCAGTCCTCTCTGAGCTGTGTCACGCCCACACTGTGGGCCGCCGTAATTCATTTAAGCGTGAGGTACATCATTTTCTCTTGCACAGCTGGTGATCGGGGCCAACATCAAAACACAATTTGGAAAAAGTGGCAGCTCCTCTAATGCAATCGTCGCAATCGACTGCACACACGCTGCCGAAACGCTACACGAAGAGGATGAATCTGTTTGCATTAGTTGTAAAGCTTTTACGTCTGTGAATGTCCAAATAAAGTCCTGACTAATGAGACTGTCCAGTAGTCTGGGTCCAGCCATGATTTACTCCCAGTGTCTCAAACAGTGCGTGGAGGAGACTTTAAAGGAGCTCAGTGGTAATCACTCAAAGAGTTAAACTGCACGTGCATGTTACAGAGCTGTTTAACTCTTCTTTTCCTGCCTTAGATCATGAATTTATTTATTATATTTGTCTCTGAGATTTCTTCTTCTACCCAAACACAATTCAGTCCTGACAAACGTCTCTGTCTGGGTACCTCTGCGTAATCAACACACCTCAATAGCAACAGTTTTCAGAGGGACATTGTACATTATTCAGTGTCTCAAAGACTGTTGGTAGAAGGAGATGCTGCTGCTGAATTATTTACATGTATGTTTGTTATTGCCATGGACACTGCAAACACTGCCTGATGGGTAAATGGCAACTCTGTGCCATAGTTTACCCAGTGACTGTCCTCAGGATGCAGCAGATTCCACTTCCTCAGGTGTTAATAGTTATAACTACTCACTCGCTGCAGATCAGAAGGTGAGCAGACGCACTCGCTTTGCGGCAGATGACTTCTTAGAGCTGTTTGAAATGACTATATATTAGAAAATCCAACATGTAAGTCAAGAACACACTCACACGAACACACACACCTGATAATCCACTATTATCCATTTCTTTGATTGTCAAATGACCCGATCTGACCTCTTCCTTCTGTCTTTCGAGCTCCTGGTGTGTATGTGTGCGACCTCTATTATGGCGACTAAATCTTACATTTTATTTTTTCAGAGGGGGTCACGTCCCATTTAACCGTCCTCCGCAGGACTCTCTTTATGTTTTCTAGCAGTGAACCGTCTTGGTGGCTAATCCACAACCCCGTGATAATCCTGCTGTCACAGAGCCTGTGTGTGAAATTGACAAGGAAGGAGTCTATTCTGAAGATTATATAATCTGTTTAATGACTCATGAAGAGTTTCACAGTATTTGTCATCGGGACCTTAAAGGACAACTCCAAGATTTCTGAACCTGGGCCTTATTTTCCCATGTTTTTGGGTGTAAATGATCGATAGGGAAAAAAATATTTTATGTCACTGTGTGGTATTCTCATGTAAATAAAGGATCTTAATACTTCTTCCACAGATCGATATTAAGGTTTTTGTCAACAATCTGAGTCTGTCAGTGGCAAAAACAAGCACTCTAGCGAATGTTGACTTGAATGCAGGGGAAAATAAGTTAATAAATGATCCTTTAATGTCTTTTATTTATGCTATAAGTTTTCTCTTTGTTTTGCTGTTATATAATGAACGAGAATGTTACTGTCAAACAAGAAACTAATGCAAATACTGTGCGTAAAACAAATATATACAATGAAATGTAACAAATTGAGTTTTAAAAAACCGACAGTAAGCAGCAAAGATTTAGAGATTTAAAGGAACAAGTGGATGTTATAACAAAATCAGAAACGATATTGTTTTTGTAGTGTAGTACAGAAAGTTATATAATATAAGCAGCAGTTGTACTGGACCTACAAGTCCGGATGGATTGAAACAACCTTTAAGTCAGACAGAGTGTGCTATTACACCAGAGAGAATGGCTGCACAGATCTTCTGCTGGATGTTTCGTTGCTAATCCTACAGCATTGATCGCAGTAAGCCCTCTCAGACCTCAATCATGGCGGCATGTAGCAGCGCAGAACCTTTAGAGGGGTCAAGGAAATGCTGACAGGAAAACAGAGGATTTCTTATGATTCAAAAGCAGCCGGTTGTGAAGGACTGCTGAGGAAGAGGGAAGGAAGTAAAACTCTACCTGGTATCTGGAGGCGTCCGTCAATCTTTCACAGTAAAACAACTTTAGAGAAAATGTACTTTACTTTGTTGTTTTGGCCTAATCCAAGCACTGTATGTTTTTACACATAACAAACACTCTCTGTTTGTTTCTGCACTGATAACTCTGAGATGCATTCCTGTACATTTATTACACATGGTCACCAGAGTTAATTTGATTTTGAGGAGAGATAGTGGCTATAAATGTTGGTTTAAAGCTGCAGTGAAATGTTATCACCTCAAATTCATATTTCAGCCTCCCCAGGATAACTAAAATCGAATAATAATGATGGTTTAACTGAGCACAACAAGTCATAAAGGTGCAGTTTTGTTTGCTGTGATTTTGGAAATTCCTAATTCCACATCTCGATTGCACATTAGACAGCTATTGTGGAAACTGCTAAATGTGAACATCTAAATATACTAATATTTAAAGTAGATTACTTCAGCTTTAAGTCTCACCCTTTTCTTTGTACAGTAGCTAACATTAGCCACCATAAGCTAATGGTCACACCAGACCAAGTAAGGCTACATCAGCAAACCCCACAGTATTCTGAACTGAAGAAGAGTGTGTGTTATTTATCATGAATTCAACTGTTTATTCTTAAGAGAAAGTTTGTGTGTTTCTGTTTCATAATTTCACGTTGAGGCAGTTTTTCATGTTTTCTGACAGATGTTCTCCAGCTAATAAAGACGTCCAAAAAAAAAAAGCATTAACATCCATCGACTGTCTTTCTAATTTAGATCAGTCAGGTGAATCAACATCACCTCACTGACAACCATGGGAGTCATGTAGGGAGCTTCTCTATCAGCTTTAACTCTAGGTGACTGAGCTGATAAACAGAAACACCTGATTCAGCTGTGCATTTTTAAAATATGCACAAACACCCTGTTTCAATCTGACTTCAAACCCTGCCTTGGACTTGCCCCAAAAGATTTTGAAACAGCTCCTCTGACAAGTACGAAATATGCCTGTAAATGTGCGAGAGCTGTCAACTGCAGCCAAAACAGACTGAGGTAATTTGTGCATGGTCACTACTCTATATTTCAGATTTGCCACAAAAGAGGAAACTGTTGTATCTCAATTGGTACTTCAGTTTAGTTGAGAGCAGACGCATCTATTGGAAGTGGTCTGGGGACGTGACACAAGACTAGACTCTAATCATCTTCATGTTATACTGATACATCTTCTGTTGGTTGTTTCATCGCTAATCCTTCAGCATTGATCACTGAAAGCCCTTTCAGACCTCAATCAAAGCTGAATGTTGTGGCACAGAACCACTTGAGGGGGGTCAAGGAAATGCTGACAGGAAAACAGGGATTTGTTATGATTTAAAAGCAGCCAGTTGTGAATGAGCACAGAGCAAGAGCGGAAAGTAAAAGTTAAACTCTCCTTGGTATCTGGAGGCGTCAATCATCTCCATCTGTCAATGCTGCTTTCATGAGGTAATATCCCACCGCTTTAAAAACAGTTGGAGGAAATGTCCTTCAGAGGAAAATATCTCAGTGTTGGTGGTTCGTAACCAGTAAGCTTACAGTTAATGCTGCATTCATGTCCTGTTGTTTAAACCGTAATCATGAACATCCGAATGGGAGAGACAGTTTCTTGTCGACCTCTGATTTGTAGTTCCAAGTTGCAGAGGAGGAAAAAGTCTAAAGGTGGAGGACCCTGACGAAGACAAAACGTGTTAACTGTAAAATTATTCTATATACTACAAGTGTTAGTGGAGTTTTCACTTCTACTGACGATCTCTCACCTGCAAACACACCACACCTGTCAGTTACATTGAAATGAAACCAACTATTAACTGACTATCAACGCTAATACAATCGATCCAGCTGATTTTACAGGAGCTTTTGTTCATGTCTGCAATGAACCACAGCCACTGTGTTTTTACCATAGAGGCTGTTCAATCTGTCAAAGCAACATGATGAAGGGTCACCTGAACCCGTCTGATATGAGCTCTGGGATTTCAGATAGAAAAATCTGGGATCCGACCACACAGATGATCAGATTTAGGAAACAATTTTCTCACCTTGGGATGATAAATGCTGCGTCCTGATTCAAAACGACAGCATGTATCACCAGTTATCATCCTGCACTGTTTTTGCTGTGAGGGATCATTGTGCTTCATCATGTTATACTAACAGGACATCGCTCTGTGTGTCTGAGATCTTTTACTTTCTATTTGTTTTGCAGCTGGGAGAAGCTCCTCTGTTTCCTTTGTTCACTGCGTTGTTAGGCAGCAGAGCTCATCGACAGTCCACTCAAAAATCAAGTGTTTGATTAGCATGCAATGTGGTGTTTTGTGAATATACTCATTATACTTTAGTCAGTTGTTAAAGCTTGAATATGCTAAATATCCAGGCTGCTAACCAGCCTGCTACATCATCCTATTCATGCATGACGTCAAGCTAGCAGTCACTTTTTAATGAACGAAATCCTCCTGACTAGTTACTCCAATAATGATACCATCATATCAAATCCCTTGGTCAACATACAGTACAGTTTCAGTGAGTTCACAATCAGATTAACTAGATATGCATTTTCTTCTATGAGAACATTTGGATTCACCTTCACATGCAGAAAAAAATCTGTCCCGAGGGGCTTTCTGCACCAATGCCATGACTCTGCACAGAGCTGTATTTACTGTAGGGTCAGAGGACATTAGGCTAATGATACATTCAGATCATCTGTATGCGTGTTAACGTGTGCGTGTGGTTGTGCGTGTTTAAGACATGGAAGCCCTCCTGGGTCTTAAAGGGCACGAAACAACATCGACAAGAAGCCGGAGGTCAGACAGACAGAAGGAGGGCTGGGAGAAAAGTTTTAAAAGTCATCCAATCCCTCAGCACTTTCCTTAGAGGGAGGCACTACTTCCTCCCCAGAAAACACACACACACACACACACACACACGACAAACTCATTACTTCAGGCTATTATACAGCTGAATAGATTGCTCTAACGAGGGAAAATGGGGAAAGGAGCCCAAGTGATCAGGGAGGTCTGAAACAGGGCAAAAAGAATATTATAGTGAGTTGACTTTTTTTTCCTCCATCCACTATAAACAGTGGAAATCTGAGCATCTGAGGTTGTGTGGATGAAGATCATGTGACATGACCAACAGCTCCAGAATAGCTACTAAATGAACCTTGTGGTGAGACTGTTTTTTTTCAAGATTTCTGTTGTTGAGAATGAATCTGATTCGTGGTGTATTTCTGTAATAACTTATTATATCAGTTTGTTGTTGCATCTTAAAACTAGTTTATTATTTTGGTTATTCAGTCTAAAACCATATTAACACTGCACATACAGTCTACAGACTCTACAGACTCTTTTCCACACATAACATCTCCTGGTTACTGCTAATAGTTGCCATAAATTTTCAGATGACATAATTCATTAATTTGCATATAATTGTCTTTGCCACTCATAAAGATGAATATAAAAAGTGCTGCATTCACCTCTGGGGATTAGAAAAGTATGTGATGCAAATCAGTTCCAACTGTAACAATGAGCTGCCAGACGCTTTGAGCGTCAACAAACTGTCAGTGTTCCCAGTGTCTCACACAGTCAGTAGGTGTGCTGGCAGGACCTTTGCAGAAACTGCCAGGGGATCCTTAAAAGTCATTAAATCTAATAACGGCCATCAATCTGGCAACTGTGCGAGCCTATAGGGGGTGGACAAATTAACAAGAACACTGCATAATAAAATGAAATCCAGCACAACAACTCCACAAATCCAGCCTTGGAAATGACCATGAAAGCGACTTGGCACCTGTCTGACAGCAGAGTCACCTGTTGTATGTGTAAATGGATCACAAATTTACAAATATAAAGGGTCAGGGCACCCAAATTATGGAAATGATGGAACTATGTGGTGCTAAAAACACAGGAAAATGCATTAGCAGCGTCCACGTTACTCTGTGTAATCCACACACCTCACTGTGAACAGCTCTCGTTTCGCTTTCACAAATCACTGTTAAAGTCTGTGTGAAAGCGTCACGTGTGGCACAAAATAAGGCTAGTGACTCCATCTGAAGGGTTGACATATTTTACTTATTAAAACAAAACAGTTATTCAGCACTGAGTTTCCTGAACACCTACTAACGTAACGCAGAAGAAAGCGGTGGCTGTGCTGTGAGCACCACAAACAAAATGTCATGTACCGTCACTGTATTAGCAGTGGACATTTTAAAACATAGACCCACACAGTTTTCATGGCTAGATACCAAAATATGTCTTTTTCGATTCAGTGAACTGCCCCTTTAAAACTAATGGTACGATGAGAGAAGAGGTCAAGGGTGTTAAAAAATCTATAGGCTTCTTCCTCTTAATGCATGAACTGCACAAATCGGGGTATTAACTCTACAACAGTTTCTATCTGGATAAAACCACACTCTATCAACAATGAGACTTCATGTGTCGTGCATTCTGACCTATAGATATGGTCCAGACGGCGGCGATCTTCATCATGGCTTTGGTTCTGGAGTTGAAGCGGCTGTGCTCGATGGGGTTGCGGATGGCGACGTATCGATCCAGGGAGATGGCGCACAGGTGCATGATGGAGGCGGTGGAGAACAGCACGTCCAGGTAGATCCAGATTGGACACAGAGCGCTGGGCAGAGGCCAGGCGTAGTCTGGAGGAAAGGAGAGAAAAACAACGTGACGATCACGCAGTGTCAGCGGTTCACTCCCAGCTTTTTTAAATACCACTGCTGTTGACACTGTTGACTTTGAAAGCAGTGACTATGTTCAGTCTGTTCTGAGGGCCTGGGTGAGTGAATGTCATCAGGGTCAGCAGACTGTAAAGGCTTAAGACGCAGCACAGAGAGGTTGACTAAACTTTAATTAATTAGAGCACATCAAAGCTCAAGGCACAGCACACTTTCACCAGTTCCCAGGAGGAATCGGGTCAAGACCAGAGTCTGATCACAGCAGTTCCACAGTTTATAAGCATTACTCAGATTATTATGATTAGGATAATTACAGGTCAGTTCTGTAGCTAGAGAGTAAAGGTTAAGATCAGATAATTAGTTTGCAGACAGATGTTACCAGTAGGAGAGTAAAGATGTTTCCGAAAAATAAGAAAATAAAGCCTCCTTTGTCTGTTGTGTGTCTTTTTTGTGAAACTTCAGGTTTGATGCATCCCGCTGATTCTTCAAAAAAAAAAAAAAAAGCTGACAAGATTATGAAAAGGATATGACAAAAGAGAAAAATGAACAACAATGTTCATTGTACTAAACCCACACTTGGAAAATGAGGTCATTAAATGAGGTTCTTCATTTTACATCTGTAATATTCTGAATAAAGGAGTTAATTTATATATTTAAAAGTATAAAATGTGTTTTTCTGTATTATTGTGGAATTCTTTGGGATCCAATTTGTCCAAAAACATAAAAGTACTGCACAAATAATGATTAAATATGCTGTCCAAAGCTCTCACACAACTTTATTTATCAGACATTTTGATGCAGCACAAATCGACAGATGAGGAGGAGTTAACGTGCTTGTAAACCAGAGAGAGAGAGATCCTTTCTGTACTGAAACACTGTCTATGTAAAGATTAATGTGCTTTTATTTTTAGATTCTTCACTTTCCAGACTGGACAGATCCACTAGTGAGAAAGCAAAGTTAAAAGACCTGATCATTTTTCAACTTTGAACCAAACTTTAAAAGAAGCAGGCTGTGACGCGGGAGGTTGCCGGTTCTGACCTTAAGATGGCGCTAGAGGGAAAGTGGATTACCAAATTCATCCTCTGGGGACCATGATTATCTATACATACTTCATGACAATCAAAATAGTTGTTGAGATATGTCAGTCTTCACTGACCAACAGAAAGACAAATGATGCCTGGAGCCAGATCAATAGTGTGACTAAAAACCTCTCCTGACCTGGTGAATCTTCAGTTTAAATTCAGTGTGTTAGCTCAGGCAGTGAAGGCACCACAGCGAGTGCTACACTTGAGACCAACATCTGAGATACTCTACAATTTCTGAGGCTAAATTTTTTTTCCAGTGATGCTGTGTTGATTCCCGAGGGTGAGATCCTTCTTTTTTCTCCCCCCTCAGCAGAGAGGTTAAAGGTCGTGGCTAGTGACAGCGTTATACCCTGTAGAGCTGGTAGCGAGTCATTGTCTTGCTTCACTGCTCTGCAGGGTGAACAGTTTGGGTCATGGGGTATGAAATCAGTCTTGACTATCTCAGCACTGGGCCAGTGTGCCGCCTGGGATGACAACACAGCCAGAGCAGACAGAAATACAACTGGGAGCATTTTGGCAGAGTCCAGCTGAGAGAGAATTAAATCAGAAGGGTAACCTTTGCTTAAACTGGGCTAAATTACTTAGCTTGATTGGTGTGCTGGCTACTTAGGAGGCTAAAATGATATCTTGGGACTATTTTAAGTCCCAGCAGCAGAGGTACACTGGGGAGAAGAACGTTTTTAATCATGTGGCTGTTACAGAAATTCAAAAAGTGAAGCCAGAAGTCAAGTACAGCTACCCAAAATCTGAATAAACAGCTCCAAACATGCGTGACATTAATGCAGCCTTACATACGCCCATGCTCAGTGTCACAGCAGGAATCAAGCTCATTAACTTTGCCTTTTTAAAACAGCATTCTGGAGTCATTTTGTTTCTGTAATTAGATGAGCTGTATATTCAGTTGATTTGTCGGGGCAGTTCATATCACAAGGAGGTTATTATTTAAAGATATTAACTGGTCAAAGGGAGACAGTGGAGGGCAATGTGGCAGCAAACTCCTCAGCAATGTTCATTTTCCTTCTTTCTCCCTCTCTGTATTTTATATTAGTCTCCTCATTCTTTTATGACTATCTGGTATTCGTCTTCCCAATTCATTAAAGCAGAGATGACACATCTCGTTTCAGTCCACCGTCAGGGAGGAAGTCCGATATATACTTGTGTGTGTGTTTTGCCGGGAAATGTGCATGTTCCCACTCCACGCAGCGATAGCTGTCAGCGATAACTGTGATTGAATTGGCCTTGAAGGTCATATATACTTTTAGGCTGTGTGTTCCTCTGTGTGTGTGTGTGTGTGTGTGTGTGTGTGATCTTCTCTTCCTCTAATTGAGTCTATAAGATCTTTCCTGCTCTGCTCCTTTTGTTTCCTCTCATTTTCCTTATCACATATCCATCCTGCCCTCTGCCGTCTGCCGCGCTCTTATTTTGAAACATCTCATATAAAGCTCATATTCAGAAGATGTATTTGTTTATGTGTTTACTTTATGTTTGAGGGTGAGATATATTCTGTTGTTCATTTTTGTTTGTCACACTTACAAATATGAGCAAATTCCTCACTTCATATATTATCAGTGTTTTATTATCACTTGTATCAGCATGAAAACAAAGAGCCAGGTGAGGAAACAAGCCAAATGAATCTAAATTACACTCATATTCCTCTCCCTTTATGGTCAAGATCACATTTAGAGTAATTGGACGATGTCAGATTAGCGATGAACAGTGGAAAGTAAAGATATTATCTGCGTAAAGCAAATTTTCCAGACACTTTGTTATTACTGGAGATCACACTGCAATTTCTCATGTTCCTTATACTGTCAGAGAGCTGCAGCACAGCGAAGGAAAACACCACTCTGCTCTTTGTGCAGGACTCAAGATGAGTCGGGTCTTATGAGCAGAAATCCACCATTTAATGAGCAGAATATATTAGAATCTAACACCCTGTCTAGATGTTTCTTATAATACAGTTTGCATTTGAAATGAAGCTACATATTAAGTGTGAATATGCCCAACATCAGAGGACTTTCTTCATGCATCTAGTTTAAATAGACATAAGTCTGTTGAAGTGGCAGAGCGTCTTCTGGAAGTCATGTGACGCTGTTATAAAGTCACAGAAGTCTGCAAAAGGAGGAGGTTGAGGTGGATGGTTTGCTCAACAAAATGTTGTTCAAGACGTTCCTGAATCTCAACCAAGTGTTTATTATCGTAACCATGACGACAGAGTTCCACAAACTTCATCTTTTCCTAAACCTATCCTGGAAGGATTTAAAAAAGTCAGCATGTGTGTCTTTGTGTGTCTTCTGCAGGACTGTTACCCATTTCCCCGACATCTACATCCAACACAAGACACAACGATGTTATGTTAATGACGTCATGTGTGTGTGTGTGTCCGACAGTGGAGAACACGTTGGTTGCGTGTGAACCCGGCTGAGGTCGCCTGACGTCGTGACATTTGTAGAAAGTTATTGGAGGAAGACAATTTGATGAAGATGATGAGAATCATTATTCCTGTCCAGAGAGCATTCACCTCATTCTAATGTTTTTACTGGACCATTAGAAAAAGCCAACCTGTGTGTGTGTGTGTGTGTGTGTGTGTGAGAGAGAGAGAGTGTGTGTGTGTGTATGTGTGTGTGATTATTTCAGAGGCTTAGACTCCACCAATTACATTTAATCATCATTGCGTTTATTCCAATTAAAGAAGTTCAAACATATTTGCCAAAAAAAAGCGGAGTGTGTGACAGCAGATAGCAAAATGTGTGTGCACACGTGCACGCATGTGTGTCTGTGTGTGCACGGCTGCAAGTATATGGAGATAAAAAGTTGGTAAATTACCATCCACATCATCTGTTATCATGACTGTCATCATCATCATCATCATCATCATCATAATTATTGTCATCATTGTTACTGTAATCTGAATGATTCACTGTCGATTTAAATTGTGTGAGAACATTCTGTGCTGTGTACGTGTGTGTGTGTGTGTGTGTGTGTGTGTTTGTCTGGTCTATCACTCAGCCAGCCGCGGGGATCAATGCAGTCAAGTACCAGTCTGATGGATAACACTGCAAGTATGGATCCGGGCTGCATTCAAGTGTGCGCAAGCATCTGTGTGTGTGTGTGTGTGTGTGTTTGCAGTGTTCTTTTGTGGGTGTGTATATGAATAACACACAGACACACTGCCTATCCGTCTCAATGTGCATGTGCATCTGTTTGTGAAACAAAGAGAGAAGAAGACGAGCATTTTTTTTCTGTGTTTGTGTGAAACATTGATTACCGCAGTGAGCAATCAGCAGCAGCAGCAGCTCGAACTAACAGACAGACACAGAGTGAGCGAGCAAGTGTGTCCATTGACCATACACGCCCCATTAAGCAGCAATCAACCTTCCCTGTCCTGTTTAGTATTCCTGAAGGATGCCTGACAGCGACAAAGCAGAGACATGAATACAGCAAGTTTGGCCAAGTTGTGCTGGGGATACAAAAGAGCTTCAGGATGAAATGACTGCACACAGAGGAGGGAATAAAGATTTCATCTGAGTGCTATTCTCAGATGTGTAGATCCACATCTACACTTTTTAGGGGCATAAATAATGATTCAAGCAACTTCTATAAATCTGAGGGTCTCACAAGAGATGGTTTTAAGATTAAGATTAAAATTGAAGCAGCAGAGGCTGAGACGTTCCCATAATGCAACTGTGAGCTTTCGAGACCTCTATAGTCTGCTACTTCTATAAGCTTTAGGTTACATTAGCTGCCACTAGCATATCACACCTGAATCTCAAGCTGCGTTTCATTTACCTCTGAAGTTGGCCTGATGTCATAATTGACATTGACGTTGGACAGAACTGTGTGTACAGTGGATTTAATGAGACATACATGAGACAGAAGTGCTAATAAACTGTTATACTACAGCTCTCACTTCTGTCAGTGCGCTGAGCAGACATCTTGGATTTTGAGGTCGGGGTCAGTGAGGTTCTTTTGACT
The DNA here is from genome assembly GCA_033238685.1 of Lates japonicus. Lineage (NCBI taxonomy): Eukaryota > Metazoa > Chordata > Actinopteri > Centropomidae > Lates > Lates japonicus. The sequence goes on along the minus strand of BRZM01000070.1, from coordinate 1,145,238 downwards.
TTTTGAGTCAGAAGTCCGACTGCAGGGGGGGTGGTCCAGTTGAAATTTCCAGCTGGGAACTGTTGGTGGTCGAGTTGTGGGTAAAGTATGTGGCAGGTTTTGACAGGGAAGAAAATGGAAAATAAAGGAAAATGGGGAATAAACAAAGACAGTATCTCTGGTTCTGCTGCTTTGATTTTGATCCTTTTTTGTTTTAAACTGTCCATCATAAGCGTGACAGTGACACTTGGGGGGGCAATGCTAAATCAACAGCAATTCTTTAAAGTCTCAAGCCCAAGATAAGATCTATGTTGACTTTTCTGAATCTGCCTCTCTCTTCTGTCACTCTGGTAAAATGAAGCATACTCTTCTCCTTCGGCTTAAATGCTGACTCCTCACATCAACGTCACTGTCAAGATGCACAAAACTCTAAACTGAATCACGAATCATTTAGCACCAACTGAGTCTAATTATCTATTTTCTGAATTTTCTGACCTGTCACTATGATAGCCACGTCAGCATATTCATATTTAGCTGTCTCTGCTGACAGCAGATTAGAACGACATGTACTCTGTGACCATGATGTTGTCACATGTCAAACCTGCACAGTCCCACAGAATTTAGAGAAATAATGGGTAAAATGTGCCTGAAAACAAATCATATTATTTACATCTTTGAATCAAACATTTGGCTGTAACCAATATTTCTATATGTACACATACATATGTACATGCACAATGCATCAAATGATGAACTCATTAGCAGTTTTACAAATGAATCTAAGTCAGCATTTTTAGCATCCCTCAACCCATTGTTTTGTTGTTTTAGATCCACAACTTAACTCAGTTAGCATCATTTTTGACTGCAGCAGGCTGCTGTTTTCAGCAAATGAAACTCTTGTTAACTACTTTATGCTATTTACTACGCACCAAACAATGGACAGATAAGATTAGTGACAAGTTGACCAACATTAAAACGAACAATAAATGCAGCTTTAATTAACAAGAATAAGGGCTTGGGACTTGACTTGAACTCAACTGCTGTGACACTTGACTTCTCGACTCCATAAACACCATAAAAGTATCAAGTATCGACCTGCTAAAAATCCAGATGAATAAAGAATTAACCTTTTAAAATACACATTGGCCTTAGCAGTGCTACTTGAGGAGTGATTTGGTCTGTATCTCAACAAATTGGTGGTTCAGGCTTGCTGTTATGGCTCCAAAGTGTTTACCACACAAAAGTTCCTACCACAGGCCTTATAAAACTTACATTTCTACCATGTTTATGCCTCTGTAACTTTGGTTCGCTGTCTCTTACACTCATTCTGATGTTTTGCTTGTAGAATATAAAGAGTAACCTTCCAAAGGAGCCCAGGCAGATGACTGTGAAGGTTAATAAGTTTTAAATTACCTGACCTGACTTAGACCTTCCCTAGAAGACTTGAAGACAACTCTGATATGGATCAAATCAAATGAATTAGTCAGAGGATTGCTTTTAAAAATAAAAGACCTCCAAATGTTTGCAGAAATGTCATAAGCTACAAACTACAGACACATTCAGGAGAAGGCGCTCTGAGTTCTTGGAAGTCAGTGATGTGGGCGCTGACAGGGATTACTGTCACAGAAAACTGCAAAGGGCAACGTCTGTTAATCTACAGCTCTGCAAAAGATTTTCTCACTTACTATCAGCTCTGTGATCAGGTCTGTGATGGTGACATTTACAGGTACACAGTAAAAAATGTACCTTTCCTTTGTGGTGCTAATGTAGAGACCTGGCTCAAATGTTAGAGGAAGATGGTCTTTCTTTAATTTAATGTTTTTACTCAACATTGGAAAAGAAACTCAATACACAGCCTACGATAAAACAACCCGCCATCCTATTAAGCTAATGTGGGCGTTCATGCTGAATCCTGGCATGGATACTGTAAGCAAGAACAGCAGTTGATGGCTGGTATGATATTGCAATTATCAACTCGGCATCCTTCGGCTTTTGAATCAGTCACGAAATAACAGTGTGCAATGTCTGTGTGAAGCAATAATCATTTCAATGATTGCACTGAAAAGTGTTTTGAAATAATGACAGGGCACATGTCGCAGTGTGCTGGCAACAGCTGGTGAGTGGGTGGGTGCTCAAGATCAGGGGTAGATATTTGCTGTCAGGATTGTTCGGGATTGTAGATTTATAGGCACGTATCTGTCTTTTCATGTTTAATTTGTGTGTCAAGAATAAAATAAGTAATTAGCACTTATAGTAGGTTGGAACACCTGTTTTCTCACTGAACTGGACAGAGATTTTGCCAAGTAGGTCAGGTTGGTCTGTGCAGATAAATTTCATGTCATCTCTTTGACTTTGATCAGATTGGTCAGTCCATCACTTTGGTCCAAACTGAAATATTTCAACAGTTATTTGATGGCTTTCTATTATATTTTGTATAGACATTCATGGTACCCAGAGCACAAACCCTAATAACCTTGGTGAAATCTCTCAACAATTTCTGGATGGTTTGTCAGGAATTTTTGGTACAAATATTTATGGTGCTGAAAGCATGATTTTTTGGCTACCATAGATTAGACTTTGGTGAGTCCTTAGTTTTTCATCTATTGCAACCAGTAGTTCAACATTTTAATGTATCCAGTGAAATATCTAAACATCTACTTGAGGGACTGGCACATCCGATATACTTTGGAGGTCTTCTGGTGTTGCAGAATTGCACCAGAATTGACATCTAAAAGCTGTACTGTTTGGAAACTATATCAACGACCTTTAATTTGGTGTGTGTTGCTCATTCAAATTTTACGTGCCTCCAACTTTACATCTTGCAGAAGTGTGTTGTGTGACTCACCATAAAGGATGTTGATTAAGGAGATTGGCATGACCAGGATGCCTACAAGCATATCTGCCACAGCCAGTGACCTCAGGAAGAAGTTGGTAGCGTTTTGGAGCTTCTTCTCCAGCGACACTGCCAGGATCACCAGGATGTTACCGCCAATTGTCAGCGCGATGATGACGAGTATAAGCAGCGCCGGCCAGTTTTTCTCTTTGATCACTGCCCTGGTGACAGACTCTTGGGTAAAATTGTCTAGACCTGCACTCATGGCTGCTGCACCTCCACCTCCGACACTCCCCCATGGCAGGGTTTGGTTGAGGTCCAGGGGGTTGTTGCTTGGCCAAGACATCCGACCTCCAACCTCCAGAGAGGAGGTGGTGGTGCTGAACCCACCGAGGAGAGCCCTTGCTGGGCCACCCATCCCAAAGAGTGATCCTTACCCTAATCAAGGTTGAAAGAGGGTACACTCCTCTGGTTTTAATTCACCGTCTTCACCAGCAGAGGGCAGAAGAAGATGAAGAGAGAGATTCACTGATCATTGAGAGAGACTTATTTGAAGAGTTTTAAAGTGTGTCCTTCAAAATAGATTCTTAACCAACAGTACTGGGGGATCAGGGGAAGAAAAGAGGGACGGTACAACTTGGGGGATGAGGACTGACAGGGATGGGGAAGAGGGGATGGGGAAGAACTAGCTACAAGTCTTCTGGAATTTACACTGTTTTCCAGTAAAGTCTTGCTAGCTGTAAACAGCCTTAAATTGTTCTCTGCAGGTTGAATCTCCCATTCCTTGCCAATAAATCACTGGCGATGAGTTCTAGGTATACGATGAGCCAAAACATCCAGTGTTGCTTCTTGATGTTTAGTTAAATCCACCTCATAACATAACCAAGAGTTTCTAATTTAGATCTTAAATTGTTCTTATCCATCGCTGGTGCCCGCTGCATCCACCCATCTGCCAGATCTTTCACTAGATAGTTTTAGTTTCAATATCTGAATTCGGCTGTAAATTTCAGTGGCGTGCTTGGTTGCATCCGACGTGTTGGAAGTGGCTTTTCCTCGTTCAGGTCAGAGTTGAGAATCGTGTTTTTCTGTGGAAGGAATCAGCAAAAACAAAAGAAAACAAGAGATCAGATAATTTATTTGTACACTTTCTATCCATCTCAATCGATCAATCAAACTTTTCCTCTCTTACATTGTCCTTACTGTCCATCCAGTTCCCTCTGCATTGATCTCTTGAACCTTCCTTCCTTCGATGCACCCTCCTTCATGCTTTTAAATTCCTTAATTTTTCCATCTCTCCATCTGTCTTCAGTTACTTTTCCACAGCTTTTCTTTTTTCCTACTCACTGACTCCCCCTTTTTTGCTTCTTTAAATCTTCCTTTCCACCATTCCTGCATTCCCGCCTTTATCTCCAGCCATTCGTTAACACACCAACTCAATTTTTCTCCTTTCCTTCTTTTTCACGGCAATTCTTCCTTTACCAGACTAATTTATGATATTATCTGTAAGACTACCAATGTCACACTACAGTCATTTAAAATAAACTGAAGAAGATAAAGTGAAACAGAAGCTTTGATGTTTACACTCTCACTCTGCAGCGAGTGTGCTGGGTGTGCAGAAGTACTGGCTGTCCTCTCTATTCACCCTTACCTCTCAGACGGCTTAGTGATTTAGCACCTCATAAATGTCTTCAAGGATAGGTGGAAGAGTCAGAGAGTAAGTGTGTAAAAGCTTGTGTGCGTGCACATACAGTATGTCTTAAGAAACAGTAATACAGAGTGTGAAAGACGGTGAAAACCAAGGAAACATTTTTACTTAGAATGAGTGGGCACATGTTTAAGAATGAAAAGCGAAGGGGTGTGTGCGCCTCCTTGTGCATTTCCTTCTTTGTGTGAGTGTGTGTGTCCGTGAGTGCGTTGGAGATAAAAAGCCAGCACATCTCCAGACGGACACAGGCCTCCAGCTGAGATAGTTTAGTGGGCGTTGAGTCTATGATAATACAAGCGGAATAGAAAAGGCTCAGTGTGTGAGTGCATATTCCACTCATTGCACATAACCACAATAATAAAACCTCTGCTTTGCATTCCTTCACTCGGTGTGGGCACATTAACATTTGCATTGTTTAATGTGAATCTATTGTATCTCAATGTGCGTGAGCGTATTCATTTGTCTTTGTTTGTGTAAACGACTGCGTATGCATAAATTAACCATCCAGGTGTGATTGTGTGCAAACATGATAATTCATTCAGATTATTTATGTGTGTGTGTGTGGGGGCAGATACATTGTGAATTCCTACTTGTATTATCTGCAACAAGACGTCATATCTAAAAACGGGCAATTATAACAAGCTGTTTGCAGCCTCTTCCAAAACTACCCACACTGTATGACCTTTACAGAAATTATTCATATGACTGGTTTCTGATGTGCATCCTTTATGGTTAAAGGAATAATTTGACATTTTAGGAAATATACCTTTTCAGCCAAGAGTTAATGGAGAAGATCAGTACCACTTTTATGTCTAAACAGTCTGTGTACTTCTGTGCAGTATATCTGCTGGTTGCACACAGCAATCTGCTGTTCATATTGTTCTTATTCTTCATTTATTTGCATTAATAACCATGTCTGACTGTTGGATAGGAGACTCCTGTTTTGAATAGTGCTGCTCCACCATATGCTCATCTTTTAAAGGTGTATGAAAGTACAACAGAAACTCATAGAAGATAAACTTTATATTTACAGGAACTAAAATAAAAAATTAAATTCTTGATAAAGTTCTAGCGAGGCAGATAATTTCCAATAAAAATAACCTTGTGCTAGAGCTAAGCTAGGCTAAGCTAAATTTAACACAAAGATGTGGTTTCAGTCTTCTCCTATAGCTCAAAAATAACGTAGAAAACATGATACGTTTATGAAAAGGAAGTGACTTGTTTAAGATTAGACAGAGGGATGAGTCATAAGAATCTAATACCAATAGATATAATAGGCAATATCATGTGAACCAGTTTCCATCATCAATGTCAGACACTTTGCTTTCAACCATTTATCCTAAAGTTCTAGTTAAAACAGTCTGTGACACAATAAAAATGTTACAGTGCTTCCACTTTTGTGTCTGATGTTTCTTGTCAGGAACAGAAACGCTGTAGGATGAAGTCTGGAGGTCCATCCTTGACCTTAAGAACACGTATTCTGCAATAACAATTGAAGCTTTCTGCCGTATTTCACCTGACACCTGAGGACAGTTCTACATGCCGAACAAGGCTGTAATATATGACTGAAGGCTTTACAATAGCTCAGTAAGTAAACCTTAAAGTTAAGAATTTTCTATCACAGTAAGAAAGGTTTTGGTATGTGTTTGTGTAGACGTCTAGACACGAAGTCAGATAATTACTTTGTTACACAGAACAAGTCTAAAGCTTTTTCACTTCATATCAAACTGCTTTTCCCATCATATCCAATCACTCTTAACACGACTTCACCAATAACTTTTGTGTTGAAGAGTCCACCATGCTGCCTCTGCTTCTCACTGGGCTTTAGTTCAGTCCAACTGGGCCATTACTGAAGCCTAGATAAATCTTTTTTTCAGCAACAGACGTCAGACACGTCTATATCTTCAGCCGCTCGAAGGAGGCTGCAAACCAAGTTCTCTATCAGGATTTATTGATTATTTGTCTCAGCTATGTCTATGCTGGAAAAAAAACAGGACTTTGTGCAACATATGGTCAATAAAACAGTAGAGTTTTGTGGTTTCATGAAGCTGAAGTGATTAATGAGGTTGGTTTATGCGTGATTCTACTTGATGGTGAATAAATTACACGAAGGTCTGGGTTGAGAATCAGTGAACCTATGATTTAGAAATGAAAATAGTGTAAATAACTTTAAATAAGAGCAGACGACGAGGAATTAAATGTGAGTATATGTGCATGTGTGTCTCTGTGTATCACCTCTGCACTGTTCGGTGTGTAATAGACAGGCTGCTTCCTATCTCCTCCTCTCAGGGAGAGTATCAGCATAGTTCACAGGAAACTAAACAGCACTGCAGGCGAGCCATTTAACTGGTCTGATAAAGCAGCAATACATCACAGAGAGAGAGGACGAAGAGAGTGGAGGAGGAGGAGGGGATGGAGAGACAGGGGAGGAAGGTTAGATTGCAGAAGGATTGGAGAGATAAAGAAAAAGTGATTGAGAGGCAAAGAAAGAGAGGAAGGTAGAGTCAGAGAGGGCCGAAGATAAAGGCCAAGGACCAAAAAATGGAACCGACCCCTCGACTCCACAGGACAGTGACTTGTTATTCTAACAATAATTATCGTTCCCCTTTTAATCATCTAGTTTTAGCCTTAAACCTGGCATGAAAACACACAGTTCATTAGTTTCAAACCAAAGATTAGATGCAGCCCGCAGAGTGAGCGCGTGCGTGCTTGTCTCGGCTATACCAATCACTTCATCTGTAGATTATAATTGGTGTTGTGACTGTAAAACATTTCCCGACCTCGCGTCCTAGAGAGAGTAACACAGATACAGCCGGAGACTCGCAAAAGGATCACGCCGCTGAAGCCTAGTTAAGGCACAGATGTCGCCGCCATTGCTTCGCTTTTCACCGCGGGGGCAAATTGCCGCCGCACTTAGGTTTGTTTAAGCCATTTCTGCTCTGCGAGATAAAACAGCGGAGGGTGGCAGAGAAGTGGGATCGGGGGGGATTTTCTTCTCATTAGACTTCCCTAAAAAGGCAAACAGCACTAACTGCCTTTTTTTGTGTCTGTGTGGTTTGAAACTTAACATTCAAGGGTTTGTTTTTCATATCCATAAACACCACCAGCCAAGAATGATTAAATATCAACTTGTGTGACAAGAATACTTTGTATTGAAGCAGCAGATGATTTGTTTCTCAGTTTCCCTGCTCACACAGATGTGCATCTTTAGCTTTGTGGGACAATATGTGCAGCAGATTGTAAGGCTATGCTGCAGTTAAAGTTTTGTGGAACTACAACGAACATATGTGCAACGATATGCTGATTTCATTTTGACAGATATTGAGATTGCAATATGAGTCACGGTTTGATTTTTACTGGGAAAAAAACAAATTGAGGATGATGTGATTTTTGCTGGGGTCTGTACTAAAATGATTTCACTCTTTTACAAGTGGCTCATAAATAAATTTGTGTCCTAAGGTAGAAGGAAGTGAGTTAAACAGCTCTTGTTACCTGTAAATGCAGTTCAACTCTTTAAGTGATTAAACGTAAAGTTTTAAGTTTCTGACCTTTGTGGTTTTTCTGCTTTGGTTAAGGTGAACCTCACCTTGGAGGTATTGTCATAAATTCAGGCTTACAGAACAACAGAATCAAAAAATCATTCATTTTATTTGTCTGTTTGGCTAGCATCACTTCAAGCTGCTGGTGCACCTGCATGAAAGGTAAAATACATCATTTAAAGTGCAGCAGTTGACTGTATGTTGAGTCACTGTTGTGGTAGAACACAACACTGTAGCTGTATATTGTCTTCACAAACTTCAAAGCTGTGAGAAACAAGCCTTTACACAAAGTACCATGCTGCATCGGCAGCACAACTTTGAAGCTCCTTTAGTCAGAAATATTGAGCTGTAGGTGTTATGTGGAGAGTGTGTGTGTTTTACAAAGTGAAGGCCCAGACAGAGAAACAGTGAACGACAGAAGACAGGGAGCAGGAAACAGGAAAATGTCACTGCAACAACAAAGAAAGTGGAAAGAATGAGAGGACAGAAAGGAAGAGATGTTATAAAGACAGAGGGAGTAAGTGAGAAACCCTGTCATCTCAGTGTCAGTAAATCTGGTCACTTACTTCTCCTCGCCTCCCAATCGATGGGCCTGACCTTTGCTTCTGTTTTCCGTTACCGGCGGCAGTGGCCCTTTCCGACGTTACCGCTCTTGTTGTCTCTCTCTCCCGCTGTATCAATCCCTCTGTCATCTGTCACTCCACACCTCCGGAGAGAGGGATCAGCACCATCCATCTGCCTGCAGAGAAAGAGGGAGGAGAGAGAGAGAGAGACAGAGACTTTGACTTTTGATGCTCTTTTCTGAGACATTTCAGATCAAAACGGAGGTGAAAGTGACTGAAAAACTCCCACACACTCACCCACACAACACCACCACCACCAACAGCAACACAACTGAATGTACCATTAATCCTCAGTTCTTTCATCCAACACAAGCACCTCGTCATCAATGAACACACTCCAGAATCAAATGGTTAGACTGGATGATTCTTAAATTATCCCCATTGGTATAAAGTATAGAGTGAGCTTGTGATATGTGGAGGAATATATACATGGCAGAAAGTGTGAATTACAACTGTGTGAAATCAGAGAATTAAGATTTAGTGAGGCAAAGAAAAGTGTTGAATGTTTACTAAATGAAAAATTATTTTCACTCAATATTTATTATTTTTATTTTAAGTCTAAAACTCTGTTATTCAGCACTTTCTAATCTTATTCATCATTTATTTGATCACTGAAATTTTATTCCTCATGTATGTTGGAATGGTATGTTAAAAAGAAAGTTAAAATCCTTCTGATTCTCATGAAATAAACTTACTTTTTGACTCATTCATGGTGGTGGCACATTCCTTCGCCTCAGCTTCAGGTTTATTCTGTAATTACCTTCCTAGATAGAAGTGTTCATTGTTAGCGGCGGAGTCCATTACCGCCCCGGGTTGAAACTGCCCATTGTTGCAGTAATACAGAGATACACCAGCTGCTCCAGAAGTGTTTCTAATATTAAACTGTACTTGCTGTTACCATGGTAACTACAGGTGCTTTCTACCAAATCAACTACAGATGAAACTCTGAGGATTTTTAAATTTTAAAGACTCTTGAGGTTACAATTAATATGAATGAATCAATTGTGAAGATAGTATTTGGATATTGTCTCATTGTACCTTTAATTATTACTATAACATGACAGTTCTTCCATTGAATTTTAAATGATTTATCAGCAAATGATTGTAAAATTACAAAAAAAAAAAAAACAAAACAAACATGAACATACAAACTGACTTTTAGGACTACACGCATATCTGCTAAAGTGCATATAAAATTTTCAGTAACCTTCACACACATTCCCCTTTTTGACTGTAAACCTGTCTCTAAAGTTACAAAAGCTAGATATCTATAAACCCATAACTATTCTATGTAAAATCATATAAAAAGCCGCCTGTAGGCGCATGGACTGATAAAGGAGGCACAGATTTCTGACACTGAACTGGTAATTGTGAGGCCCATCTATGTTTCTCTTTCATTAAATGTCACAAACATTATGGAGAACACGTCCACATGAGGGATTTAAGAGCAATATTACTGCATGATGCTCAGATCATATTAACATTCACAAACCTGTGTCGTCTGAAAGTGCCCTGATGTAACGACACTATTTGACACAGATCTGGCATAAAACCACTCACACCTTGGTGATGCAGGTTCAGAGCACGGACCTGCATAGTTAATACATGGGCTGCTTCTCATCAGCGCAGCCACTAAGCTTTATGTTGAGTTACCCAATGGACTGCACAGATGGAGCGGCATTACGTACGAGATGGATGGACTGGGTGGAGTTTGTGCAGGGTGGGGTGGGGGTTGATGGAGGAAGAGGGTTACAGAACAAGGCTGAATCCATAACTCCATCTTGCAAAATATCTCAATCTGTGTTATTTATGTTTATTTTCATAAGACTACACCACACCGGGCCTGTGACCTGCCCTGAAAACTGTTAAAAGGACAGAGTTTATATTCTGCTTTAATAACATGTATAGTTGCATAACAATAAGTTGTTTTAATGGAAGGACAAAATAAAAGTATACCCACTAATTAGAATGCAACTTAATAAGGCAAGCACCAACCTGACTTCACACTAATTAAACATTAAACAGATTCAATCGCGTGCAGGATCATGCATACTATATAAAACTCTATTTATATACGCCATAGCTCAGAGAGCAGAGAGGAGGAGGAAAGTGGCTCAGCACAACACAGCCACAATATATTTATGGTGGTAATATCATCAACATTAGTTGAGGTTTAATTGGGCAATTTGTGTATTTACAATAGATGATGCTAGTTGTTGCACGATTACTACAACCCCAGACTGTAAGGAGTATATCTAAACTTTAGTTTTAAGGTTATTTCATTTCAGCTTTAACTCCAGAAATAATTCAGGTTGTTGAGTCTCACTCCTAATTCTGATTAAAGGTCTCAGCCCTGCTGGAACACAGAGACCTTCAGATGAGATCCGTGAGTAGCAGGCAGGAGAGAGAAACAAACAGAGAGGTAATGAGAAGAGATCGTGAGAGAGAAACAAGGTGAGCAACTTGAGCTGCAGGTCAACTTTCATTAGCTGTAGGAGGGAAAGTCAACGACAGATTTTGTGCATGCTTTACTTTCAACAACAGGAAATATTGTTGAAAAAAGAAAGGGATATATAAGGGTAATAGAGACGGAGAGGAGGAGGGTAAAAGAGAGAGAGGGGGCATGGAGAAAAATGAGAAAACAAAACAAAACAGACAGGAATAGAAAAAGAAAGGTATCTTTTTCTTCCATGTGTTTAAGTCTTTTGACTGATGTACAACTTGAACATTCAGATGTGTCTCAAATCCATCCTCTGTACCCATAATGACCAGTGTTGGGTGTGCATGGTTATTTTTTACAACGCTTACGAATCGCCATTTTAGCATAGCTAACCAAACAGGGAAATGAGCTAGTGTTGCAGCTATACATTTATTCATCTACACTGCTGCACTTTATCTTCTTTGTTATCCATTGTCTCCGTACAAGAAATCATTGCCAACATTCAGTTAGCTTAGCTAAGCTTTTAAAGACTGAAAACAGGTTAGTTTATTGATGAACATGTTTTAAAGCTCATTTGTCATTATTCTTCTTTAACAGTCTGTGGGTTTCTGTTGTAAATATGCTTGTAGATAGAGTAGTTGATAGTAGCTTTGCTAACATTGTTAGCAACACAGGTAGATCAGAGAACAGAAAGTAGCTTGTGCAACACTTTAATTTGAGAAAGAGAGACAGACAGGCAGGGAAAAGAGAAAGAAAAGAGAGGGAGGAGGGAGAAAAGAGAGAGAGAGAGGAGAGAGACAGAAGGCTGAATGTGTTTAAAGAGTCAAAGAGTCAAAGTTATTCTCTGCTGATGATGTAAAAGGCCATTAACATACAAAGCTGCACTACTAATGTGATACTACAGCAATCCTTCCATCTGTGTGTGTGTGTGTGTGTGTGTGTGTCATAGAGGGGATAAGAGTGTGGCATCATAACTCAAAGAGGCTCGTCCACAACTGCCGCGGCGAGTCAAGAAAGAGGGAGGGAAGCAGTTTGGAAGACAGAAGTGCAGCTTTATGTCTGACTGTTTCTGTGTTGGTGAGTGTGTGTCAGTGATGTGTGTGTGTGGGCACGTCGATGTGTCGAAGGCATTACAATGCAGCGTGTAAAACTGGGCAGACAGATAACAGATCGCAGCGTGTTCGCTCTGAGACACAATGGAGAACAGAACAGAGCGTTCCTTAAATCAGCCCAGAGACTCGAGATTATACACAGGAAGAGAGAGAAAGATGGGGCTTCAGGCTCCGCAGAGAGGGAGAGAAAAGAGGAAGCGGGAGAGGGTAAAAACTCAAAGATTCAAAGGATACAAATGACGGATGACAAAAAAGCCAGAGAGACAGAGAGAGGGAGAGAGAGAGAGAGATGAATGGATGTGAGGGAATGATTGCGTCGGGAGTAAAAGAAGGCAGCGTAGAAGAGGAATAACAATGGATCACCATGACAGGGCTTTACTACTGTTATATTTTAGCAGAGGGAAAGACTGAGGAGCGAGGAAGGAAGCAAATAAGGTGGAAAGTTAGGACACTGAAAAGGAGAGCAGAAAGGAAGTGTTGAATAAAACAAGAGGGAGATAAAGCAGGAATGAAAAGACAGAGTCATGAAGTAAGATGGGGCTGAGAAACAACAAAAGGACAGAAATAATAATTCCTTATGCTGATATGAGACACATACAGAAGTATGAAAAGTGAAAAAAAATACGACAAGGCATTCTCCTGTGAGCAGTTTAGGTTAACTTCTAAGCTCTCGTTTCTGTTTGCAAAGACCACATGTGTTATTGTTTCTAACTGGTGGGAGGCAGACTAACCGGAGATTAAAAGACGACGACAAAATCAAAATAATATAGACTGGGTCTATTCCTCAGAGGCTGGATCTCAATGCATCCTGAATGCATCATGGGTGCTCTCAGGCCTGAACGTAGAACAGTCCATTTGCGATCTGAGCACTGGGGCCTGACGTAAAAAGTTGACTCTTGACAGCAGCTGAGAAAACTTAAGATCATACGACACAAGCTTTACCACCAGATCTACTTTTGCCCTGTTGTCATGGACTTGTAGATGTTTAAATATCCTTTTTTTCTGACCACTTTAAGGACACAAAAGATGAACTGTGGTGAGTGTGTGTAGTGTTTTCAAGGCCATGAGTGAACTCTGAGCCTCAGCTTTTAAGTCCTTAAAATGCTCTGAAAAAAGGAAAAAAGTGGAACATCTTGACTTCCATGATGACCAATTCAAAAATGTCCTCAGCCCTGGATTTTAATGACAAGAAGCAATAAAATCTATGGGAGCTATGTCTTAATGAGAGAAGTGAGAGAAGCAGCGATACCACTGCAGTAAGATACTGGCTTCGTGTGGTTATTGATGTTTAATTAGTGCCTTTAAGTTCATATATCTGGTGTCTCACTGTGTAATTTGTATCCTTAACCGCAGAGGAGGAGAAAAGGAGGAATGTGTGGAGAAAGGAGGTGAACGAGGAGGTGAGTGGAGGATCGGAGGGAGAAATGGAAAAGTCAGAGTCGATAAGTGAGGTAATGAAAATGGAGCGTTTTCACTGCTATCAGCACAAAAAAGAGACACAAATACAGATCTGCAAATAGGAAACATAACCACTCACCCATGTGCGACATACACACACACACACATACACTCTTCAGCAGGAGAAACTCATTATGTTTCCTGAAAGGTCTCTTGGCTATTAATCAGAACCCCCCCATACATTTATCAGCTGGTATCAACTGAGGGAGAGCGAGCATGACACACACACACACTGTAAAGAGCGAATGAACCACAAAGAGAAAGGGTTTTAAGTGACTATAGAAAAGGAATCTTAGACGCACCTTCCTGCTCAAAGAGATTAATTAAGCCGCAAATGGAAAGCGACAGACGACAGATTACAACTGAATTTTAAAGATATTAAGATAGAAAATGCAAATCAGGAACGTTTCCATGAGCTGGGCTGAAACAGGGGATGCTGTTGTCATATGTTAAATTGTTTTAGTGCTTTAAGGTCAGCTAATGTGTTGGTTTAAGGAGGAAAAAAGTCCTGGTGCACTCTTCAATATGGTAATCTGCTACCTAAAGGCCGTGAAGACTTAAGTATGCATGCAGCAGCAGGTTTAACATTTCTGGAGGTTGTGGTGGACAGAAAACACTCTGAGGGGGAAATTTCAGCCAGTTTTTAAAGCTGTTATACAATTAGTCTGGTCCGTCCGCTCCGAGCGATCATCATAATTTATTCATTGACAAAAACACGCTTTGCTTGGAGTGAATGTAAATGCTGTTTTTTTTCCCCCAATATTAAGGAAAGTGGACTGAATTCTGCCGGCGAGCTTTACTCATTTGAAATGTTATGACTCACACATGAAATACAGATTGAAGCCCGGAGACATTTTCAAATATTCCATGGTGGTGGATTTATATTTCCAAAGTGGTCAGCTTTCATTCACCCGATTAACAACAGAAATACTGTATCAATACCATGAAATCGGGGATATAAGAGATAAATAAGGAGGAGAGGATGTGTATTGTGCAGTGTGCTTCAACGAGTACATCAGGGCCTTAAACACATGTTGCAGATCATATAAGATGTTTTTTAAAGACTCTCATACATTGGAAAATAACCTGTTTTGTCCAGTAGGTACGAGGGGCTTCACATCTGATCAAACAGTGTCAAAATGGATGCAGTAAAATGGTGGTTATTGTAGTTGTCTTAGTCAAAGTCCTTGTTGTCATTATGAATCACAAAAGACAGTGCTGTCACCACCTGAGCACTATCGAAATTTAGTGTCAGGAACTCGCCACTATGTGGAAACAAAAGCAACCCTCCCCCCGACAATGGCTACATCTTACAGTACATTTCTTTGAGTTCATGCAGTGAAAGAAGGGCTTTACTGTTTGTTTGTTGTGAGGACAGTTGTGGTAGTCATATTATTTTAGATCTCTGACTGTGCCTGAGTGTGTGTCTGTCACCATCTGAGCCTGTTTCTCTCTGTATCATCCTCTCTGTCTCTCACTTCCCCTTCTGACAAAACAACAGCTGATACTGACTTTTATTTTTGCTTTGATTAAAAGTTATAACACCCCAGCACTGGAGGGAGGGAAGGAACAGGAGAAGTCTCTTCCAAACAGCTCCCCTGTGTGCTGCATTTGAGTGCGCGCACAAAACACTTTATGCTCCATGTCAAGCCTTTTTGTACGTGTGTTTATGTTTGGGAGTGTGTGTCCATATTGGACTCTGCACTGCTGTCAAAAATTCCATTAAAGCCCAGTTGATGCTTCAACATCAACACCATAAGCACAACAACAATTGGTACTCTGGGCGCGCCGAGTGGAGCGGCTCGGTGTAATACAGGCAATCAGAGAGAAATTTTACCTTCTCAAAAAAGGTTTTAGAAATGGGTTTTCTCCTTGATTTATGTTCTGCTCAGCCAATGTTCCTCTTAACTACACACTCCTGAAGGAAGACGAGAGCCCAAAGTTATCCTTAAGAGTGCGTTTTGGTGCTGCTGCTCAAACAAACTTTGATTAGCTTGTTATACATCTCGAGTAACTGGCTGCTTGAGGCCTCTGAATTAAGTTTTGAAATTCAATCAAACTTTTTTTTTTTTAAAGAGCTGTTAGACAAAATCACTTCACTACATACTGTTATTTTCTCAAGTTCATGAAATCTGTGTTGGATGTGAGCACAACACAACAGATTTTAATTCACTATTTATAGGACAAAGAGTCTTTGCTAAGGTACTTGGTTTTATTTGTCATTTAAAGGTGCTATACGTAAGTTTAAGGGCTAATTCTTCATCCTATCATATTTGCCTGAGGTCAGACTGGACGCTACAGTGACTCACTATCTTAAAGTCGTACTGGACCAGGCCGAAGCTAGCTGGTTAGCATGCTAACTTCAGTAGAAGAAAAGAAGTGATAGAAATAGGAGCAGAACAAGAGTTGGCGCCGCTGGAGACAGCTCTTCACAAATAAACAAATGAAGTCTGATGCTGAACTCACAATGTTTCTTCCAGACTGGCAAGTAATCAGCAGCTAATGCTAAGGTTGGCTATGTAGCAATAGCAAAAACTCGAATCTCAAAGTTGTCATTCACATGCTTTTTTGTATCGCAGGTAATTTATCAAATTCATTGCACAAAATGAAACACCCCGACTAAGTTTAACCAAAGCAATCAGTACTTTTCCTGTTCTGTATTGTGAAAGTAATAAAGGCAGTGGTCCCCGGGGGGAACTATATTGTGAGTAACACTGTGGAAAATGAAAGAGACTGTTGGATGAGTTGATTTCACACCACAGGGAACATGTGAAAAGAAGAGAGAGAAAGATGGAAAGAAATGGAGCGAAGGCGTGAGACCGAAGGTAAAATATGCTCGAGTGCGGCTTCTGTGTGTGTTTGTATTTGGTGACTCCAGTGAATAGAGCTATTATATTACTAGAGTGTGAACTGTGATACACACTTTTAGTGGCATTTCTGTCATCAAGTTGTCAACTGCATGTGGTGGTTGACAATTGGAATTAATACATCAGGGAAAACAAACATATAACAACAGAGATCAGTTTGTCATCGGTTTAAAATGTTATGTTCATTCATGGCCTTTTTTGAGTCACCTCATGTTCCAGGTCATACAAGCTTGAGGGTCAGTGAGAGGTTTTATTGGTGCTGAGAATCCCAGACAGGATCGGGAACGCAATAACTTTCTGCTGAGCCATCTGGTATTGTTGTGGTCATCAATTAAATGACTGTGATGGGAGGTAACTAGGTGGTAGTAAAACTAGAGAAGGAAACCCGCATCCTGGATTTCAACCACCAGAAAGCCTGAAGAAAACCTACTGAGACTGAGATATGTTTTAGCAAGTATGGAGAAATTATATAAATATATTAATATTTAACTGACAATCTTTGTACGTAGGAATGCGTGTGTGTTGTTCATATATGCAGATGAATAAATGTATGTTTTGGAATTAGAAGGATTCATTTAGAATGACTGATTTTGCTAACCTAGCTAGCTTTCTTTGGTCATTTAGTTATTGGAATAACTTTTTTGTAAAGTTAAGTACATTGTGTATTTTTGTGAAATGTAAATTAAGAAAGTGTGCAGTGTTATTGAACAGTATTTTGATTAAGTGCCTGGTAAGATATACTGACCACATTCAGCTACTCCTTTCATAAAAATGGGTCATATATCAGCAAGCTAACGCTAAGCTTTGTCATTTAGTCACACCTGGCAGTTACTGACATATGATATTTAGTGATAACTTTTCTCCGTGTTAGAACTTTCTAACTGGTTGAGTTTGAATTACAGAACAACTGGTGCAACCACTCCAAAAGTCGAGAGTTCAGGTGTTCAATTTAATCGGGATCCCCACTTGGTAGCAGTTTTAGATGTATGTATCTTTTTAGAAATCAATGGGTAACACAACTCAGCCCTCTCTTGTTGTCAAGTGAGATAGATTTCCATTAGTATTTGTTGCTTGAAACTTGAGAAAAAAACACAAGAAAAAATATTTTATTCAACTCTACTTTCTTGATGTGAGGTTGAATTTAATGCCCACCAGTCTGGCTGTGCCATTTAAGGGTAAGACATAAGATTAATGTGAACTGGAGAGAGGTTTAACCCTCATGACACCTAATGAAAACTCCACCTCGCCCCTCAAACACATGTAGAAACGCACACATATGTAATACTGTTTTAGCTGCTACAGCTGAGAGGGAATACTGAATATTGCTGTGTAAGACTGAACCAAACTAAATATAAAATGGTTTTGTTTGAGCACTGGGACTGGTCAAAGAGGTGTTCCAGCTGTGCCCATAATTCCCATAAAGCACGACTTTCCATCGTGGAATGTAAATACAATACTTCTCCTACTGGACTATGTACAGCACACCAGATGGTGTCCAGTTGTGGCTTTGGTACATAATGTGTCTTTGTGTGTGTGCGCACTCAGGTTTGGGTGTTTATGTAATGGGGAGTTTTCATCAGAGCAATCTGATTGGTCAAGCACATGTCCCAGTTGTGCTGCTAATGCCAGTAATACACGGCTAATTGATTTTTATTGGCTGCTGTGTAAGCATTTCTAATCAGGAAGCTAGTTAGCTGACCTCTTTGGTGTTTAGTGTCTTTTGTTTGTTTATTGTTGTTAACTTGTTTGTTAAAATCCCCCTTTTTCTTTTTCATTTGATTGTGGGAATTTCTGGCTGACTATGTGTCTGTGTGTGTGTGTGATTGACCCCCCCTCACCGCTGCTTCACCAGCTTATACTTTGCAGCTTAAAGTGTCAGAGGTGGTTTTATCACAATGAGCCTTTCATTCACTCCAGAAATCCTCTGGTATTTTACCTCCCTTCCCTCTTTCCTCTCTTCCCTTCTTTCACACGGCATCAAGTACCATTTCTGCAGTTATTGCTGAAAAATCACTGTACTTTTCTGTTTTGTGCTAATGGCAACAATGTCAAATTGGCACTTTGTTATACCAGGACTATCATTATGAGAACTGATGTTATGTTTCACAGCTTGGTTGCTGTGGTACCAAGCAGCAGAGACCAAAAGCTCCGTCTGGATAAACGCTGGACTCGCTGATGACGACTAAATGTCTATTAATGTTCACCCTCACTGGTAGCTGAGACAGAAGAATTTAAACAACTCTGAACATAAAGTGTGAATTCTTGTTCAGTTCTTTAGTTTAAAGCCTCATTCTAGTTATTTGCTGGAAGTCTGAGATAAGTTTACTGTGTTTTTATTGTAATCTCATATTTTGCGACTTGACTCATGGGAACATCGACTCACAGCTCCAATACTGATCCAATCACATAAACATGAGCTGTGATTGAACCTTGCGGGCAGCTGAAACTGTCTAATCACACAGTTGAACGAGGCAGTGAAAGCCAAATGAAACACTGAACATTTCTGCTCGAAAGCAAACCACACTGAATTAAATTACATAGCGGGTGACTCTGAACAACAGACTGTTAAGAATCTAATTCTGTGAGACCAAATGACCTTAAAGGCAACTTTCCATCTGTCTGTTTTCCTGCATGTCACATACAGACCTATAGGACTGATGGGGCCTACATCTGTTAGGGCTCAGTAGGTTTTAATGGTAATGAAACATTATGTAAAGGGACAGGACACAGATGGGAATCATACACTTACACAGGCCTGTGCACATACATTAACATATACTGACGCACACTGTGCTGCTAAACATGTGGATACATGACACAAAAACAGTCACTCAAAGCATTAGAGATTAAAAATGCATTGTATGACACTTATACATGAGAGAGGTGGTTCATAATGATGAACCCAATAAGAATAATCACTTGACTCAGCAGTTCAGTTCAGCTCTATAGAGCGATTTATCATCTTTCAGCTAATTGTTTTGGTTCTCTAGCCTGCGACTTTACTGCTGGATCATGTCCACTGCCTGCAGCAGGCAGCTGTCTGCAGCAAAAAACAACTCTTGTTAAAGGAGCATTTAGCAGCTAATGAGCCAGATATATCCCTTAGTTGTTGGTGGAGACCAAATCAGAGCTAAAAGGAGAGTGAATACTGGACTTAAATTCATGAGTGGACAGAAACATGACTCCAAATGAATGCAAATGTTTCTGTGCATCTTCTGGATTTTCTGTTTAGCCAGACAATCAAAAAAAAACACCTTTATTTGGATGTAAAAAGTGAGTGCATGCAAAATCTAACTAAGTAATAATCCCTCATTGCACAGGCGAACTGTGAGGTGAGGTGTGAGATGATAATTTTAGCATTCACCTTAGTTTTCTCTTTGAAATAAATTTGTTTCAACAAGGGAATTTTCACTACTTTAATTTACTCTCTTGCTGTAACTCAGTGAGTACTACGCAATTGATAGAAATGATGGTTAAAACAATAAAAAATAAAATCCCAGAAATGGAGTCAAATTAAAAAGATACCTGTTGCAGCAAGTGACACAAGCTGAAGTCACACAGTTCTGCACAATGTGCAGATGACGCACATCTTGGCTTACACAACCTCCAATTCAGCACAAGGTGAGGCAATAAGTCCTTGGCTTTTATTCAGTGATAACATAATCAACAGTGAGCAAGTGAAAAGAAGCAAATATGTCAACAACGTGTGTGTGTGAGCTTATGTTTTGTACAATTTGTTCCAAACTTATGAAAGCTTTTCTTCTGCCAAACAAACTGCAAGGATAAAATCTCTTTGATTTGATTCGTGACTTACAGCCATGTGTGCATGTGCGTCGTGATTATGTCAGTGTGTGAGTTTATGTTTGTGTTATGTACGTTATGCTAAAAAGTGCAGACAAAGCTTATCTGCTCAGATACAAGCTGCAAGGTGAGCAGCTCTCACAAGCTAATTCTACTGTAGATACCTGGCATATGCTCTCCAGCAAAAGATTGATTTGATGTGTATCTGTGTCTGTACAAATTAGGGTAGGACACCCACACACACACACACACACACACACACACACACACACACACACAGTAACAACATCATCCCCAGTTGCTGTGATTATGTCGAGCTATAAGACGATCAGTTATCCTCCTCTATCCCTTCACTCACACCCTGAGGTATTAAGATGGATTACATCTGTGTGTTGTGTTTGTGTGTGTGTGTGTGTGTGTGTGTGTGTTTGTGTGTGTGTGTGTGTGTGTGTGTGTGTGTCAGGGTGTCCTTTACATTGACTAGTCCCTGTATTTATGTTGTATGTTTGTGCATATGTTGTTCAACAGTGTCCTAATGGTTGTTTATTTCATTTTTTTCCTCTCTGTTGTTGTCAAGAGTCTTTGTTATTGGGTTACTTGTCTTTTCCTATCATTCTCAATACTCATGCTATTCCTTTTTTCTGTCCTTACTTCTTACCTCTCAGTTTTTCCTCTCTTGTTCAGGCTTCTCTGTCTCTCAACCTTAATTGTCTGTCTATTTCTTTGTGGATTTCATAAGCCCAAGAGAGAGTATTCCTTATCTACATGGGAACCTAAAGTCTTTAACTATATTTAGAAACATAAATACCACCAAGATCGAGCTTTCAATCATATCACATGATATTCAGCAGCAGACTGTTTGCCCATAATTATAATGGCATTACAGCTGTCAAAATTTCCTTTCCAAGATCAAGAATGGACTTAAGACAGAGATTACTATTTATTACTGTTTCTTGTTAAGTGTAGGTGCTTGTCACACTTTGATGATTTGATTTTCATACATTTCTTGGTTAGAATATGGATATGACAACTAAGGAGAGCAGGGAAGAAATAATCTGACAGGAAATGAAAGTGTAAATGAGACAGAGGAGTGCAGAAAAGGACAGAAATCAAGAGAGAGAGAGGAGGAGGCTGACATGAGAAGTCTTTCTGTAAGAAAGGCTGTCAAGGTGCTCTTTGCCCTTGAGTGGGCAGCGACACACTCCTCCATCTCTACTGCTTTCTCCCTCTTTGAATCCATCCATCTCTCCCCATGCCTCCCAGTAAATTTTAAGTGGAGGAGAGGAAGTGAAAAGAAGACACTCGAGGGGGAGTGACACATCTTGCTCTCCCTTCCTTTTGCTCTATGTATTTATATCTCCCACTTCCCTCTTTTTCTTCACAACCCCCCTCACTTCCATTCTCTGCCCTCCACCTGCCTCTTACTTTATGCAGAAGATGCTAGAAGAGCACAAGAGGTGTCTGGAGGGTAAAAGTAAAAAAAATGTTTAAAATTTCGGCACCTCCAAAGTATTTAAAAGTCTTTAATCCAGTCGGGAAAGGCCAAAGTTTTCAACTGCGCTGGACATAGTTCAAGAAATTGGTTTTCTGGAGCTTCCACTGATCCTAGGAAACAGGATAGTATCAATAAAAGAGACACCAATTATTTCGTGCTATGGTGCAACCCTCTCCTAAAAACTTCCATTTACTGTTCATCTTGCCAGTTACAGTATGTTCTGAAGGAAATGTATCTGCTGCCTGGATTATGTTCTCTGGTGCAACTTGTTCCAGTGCAGGAAGTGCTACATTTATATGTCCCACACTCACAATTCATAAGGAGGTGGTGGAGGTGGAAGGTAGGTGCACAGTGTGTGGTTGGGTTCAGGGTGAGTTCTGAATAAAAGTCAAATATGTCCTGTTTCATACTTGAAAGATAAAAGTAATTCTTTGACATGCATCAGGACACTGACTAGCAGTAGCAGTCATGCAAGTTATTCTGTACTATTATGCGAGTTAACAGGTGTGGATAAAGCACTGAACAGCACAGAAATGATCCCTGTGCACTGAATTCTTGTGACGTTTGTACATGAACAAAAAAATGCCATCTGTTCTGTTTTTGCCCAAGGGCCGAAGACTTCCAGTATGGCTGTTAGATATTGTGGTGTATTATCTGTAAACCTGCCCGGTACTGTCACTTGAAGAAAAAAAATTCACAAGAAATTATGATGAAATGCTTTCAAGGGACTCTGTGACCCTCCTTCTCTTGTGCTCAAACTCCTCCCATCTGGCACTGAACTGTTTACAAACCACTGCAATTATTTTCCTTGAGAAAAAAAATCCAAAAATCGACCTGTTATGTTTGTGCTGTATCGAGGATATTACCGTTTGCAGCGAATCACATAGATCACAGAGGCTTTTGGCTTCGAGTGCAGAGGGACGTACTATTTTTCACAAGGACTTCCTGTGCTGGAGGAAGGTGTGATCGATTTACGATGGCCCTCACACACACACACACACACACACACAAACTCACCTAGACATACAGGTACTGTATATAAAAACACACCGATGTGGAGGTCAGGTCTACATTGATGGATGTTGACCTTGACAGGGGAGGCAAATGGTGATAGCTGCACATGCACAGACAAATTTAACCTCCATTCAGCTATAACTCCAAAACCCATTGCTTATTCAGTCTACCTTTCCTTTTTCTCCTTTTTATCTGTCTTGTTTCCTCCTCGTCGCCCCTTTAACCTCCCCCTTGCTGCATGCAGTGTGTTAGGGCAGTTCAATACTCTACTACTATCATTATTCATTAGTGTGTCAGGTTCTACAGTTCAAGCTGCTTTTTTACGAGTGTTCATTCTCAGTGTCTGTATCTAATTGACCTTTTCACCGGCCTCTTATTTCACTTGGGGTTTTTTTTTTCTCTTTGCCCTCTGTCCTCTTTCCTTTTCTTTTCTTTTCATGCCTTTGTGCTTCATTTCATCAGGCACTTTCCTTCACATCCCTCTTACTCCTCATTTCCTCCTTCCCTCACATCTTTGCATAAGATTTTGTACAGTTTCTCATGTTCCCCTAAGGATGAATTATAACGACTTTGATGATCTCTTAAGGGGGCGCGTCACCGATTTTGCACATTTTACATAAAGTCTGCTTACAAGTCTTGGGGAATACTACTACATATGTAAGAATTTCTTTGGTGGCTCTAGAGGGAGTTGTGTGAAGTCTGATAAATTGCTTCAGGTGATGTCACTTCATATCAGTAGATCTGAAGTTTGAAAAAGATCCAGATCTCTGTTGCCAACTCCTTATCTCTGCTTAAAGCTAGTAGTTTGAGGCTATGTTAGCTACTAGCTTTTAAGTGCTAAAGTTGAAGGCAACTGGACTTCTTTTTCAGTTTCTTGAGGACATTTCACCTCTCATCTGAAAGGCTTCCTCAGTTCTAAAAACTGGTTACGGGGTCCCAGGTATTTAACCTCTTGAAGGTGGTCCTGAGAGTCGTTAACCAAGACCGCGTTGTAGGTGGCTGATAGTTGGTGTCATAGACCGCCACCTCTGTTTAAAGATGGACGGTCCAGATGGACATAGATTAGCTAGTAGCATACAGTATATCACCCAAACCTTTGCCTGAAATGTTGCCAGTGGAGTTGCATTGTGGGCAATATAGGCGCCAGGTTTAGACAAGGAAGAAGAACTAGGATAAGTGTCTCACAGTTGTCTTCCTCCACCAACCAGTCAATCTGCAGGAAATATGGTCCCAATCTCCACCTCTATCCCCAAGTTATGGCGTTGAATAGTGGCCAGAAACACGTTTTTCCAAAACATTATGATGTCACTACGAAGTTGAACTTTGACTTGAAAACTTAATCAGTTGATCCTTGAGTCCAAGTGGACGTTTGTGCCAGATGTAATGAAATTCCCTCCTGATGTTCCTGATGTATCATGTCGCTGACCCTGACACTAAAATCCAATCAGTTCATCCTTGAGGGTCAAGTTTGAAGAAATGTCCACAAGGCGTTCCCTGAGATACTGAATGAGACGAATGTACGTATGGGAATCTGGAAATGCTCTTTAAACTCTTCATTTAGCGCCACCATCTGATTAAATTTGACTCTGGTTTATGACCAGATACCTGCAAAACTAATCACATATGCATTTAGTGCTAATTAGCAAATGCTCTTCCTGTCATCTCATCCCTCATCTTTCCCTCCTCGCAACTTTAAACCACCTTGACCTTGCTCAGTCTTCACCTTTTCTCTCCTCTCTCCTTCCTGCCTTCTCTTAATCTTTGCTTTCTTGCTGCCCACCACCTCTCAATTCATCAACCCCTTCCCCCCTCCAGCCCTTTTTTCCCTCCGACTGTCCATTACTCCTTTTTCCTTCCCTCTCTCTAATTGGTCTCCTGCAGGTCTTTGACCATTAAGACCCCTCTAGACCCTTCTGATTGCCCCTGACTGTACTCGACCTAAAACTCTTCTGCAGCTTTGACTCCCACTAATCAGGCAGTGAGAAAGACGGCCGATGGTGCTCAAGGACCCTCATGCTGAACGCTGATGTTGAGCTGAGGGCCTTAGACGCATATGTATATATGCACACACACACACTCACATACACACAAGTAAAGAAAAGGGACACACACAGCTCAACAGTGACTCACATGCAAATAAAGATGAGGCTACAATAATCAGACAATGAAAAAATAACACACACAAGCATTTAAACAAACACAAAATGAAGAAAAAGACAAACAAATCCATAATTAAAGGGACAGACGCACACACATACAAATGCACAGGTGGGTGGAAACCAGGCCGCAGGCTGTAATCAACAGCGATGGAAAGTCGGGGAGTAGAAAGGAGACGGCACAAAGAGGAAGAAATGAAAAAGGGAGATGTGTCAGGTGGAAAAAGGAGGACAGCAGCAAACAACCTTGTTTACACTGAGCTCCAGAGAGATGAAGGAGCGATGATATTCCATACGCTTTCAAAGGTTTTTGATCATGTGGCGTGTCAGTTTCTGGAAAGGTAAAACCAAATGCGTCTACCTACTGGTACATTTTAAGGCCAAAAGAGTTTGGACAGCTCTGTCCACATTTTTGTGAATTGCAGGAATTGCAATATTTCTACTGTTTTTTAAATAGTTTAAAAAATCATATTGCTTTATTTTGTTTTATAACACAAACTATGCATCTGGTCATTTTCTTTATTAGACAATAAATCAGCAACCACATGTTGGCATTTAGCAGTTGCATATTATCCATTTGAAAATAAAAAAATATATTTATTTTGCGTCATATCAGTCATTTCTTTAAACTGATATGTCACATTTTTTTCAGATGTTTGTTCATGCCTGATACATGAAATATTGCAGCTCATTGCATCATATAAACCGACACCAATTTTGCTTTGCTTTGTTTCTCATCCTCGCTCTGTGTTATCACTGTCTATCTGTGTCTTGGCAGATTCAATTTAATTGGCCCTTATTGGCATGAGGCGAACAATAACACGCGATCCAGCCAACAACGCGCGGAGCGCGACAAGTACAAACAGCAAACCCCACATCTGAGGCCGATCTGTTGACGCGTCTGTCTCTTAATTTACCTTCATCACAGGAAGAAGATGTACACCCAGCAAAAAGAGAAAACATAAGGATGAAGGTTTATATTAAGGTTTGTATTTGCATTAACAGAGATGCACAGCGATACACACACATACACAGGTAGGGGGTAATGCACCATGAAATGAAATACACAGCAGGGTTTTGCTGAAGGCCTTTCAATCAGTCAGCCTCAAACAAGTGTGTGTATGTGTGTCTTTATCACTGTGTACACAAGTTTCCTTCTCTGTCCTCCTGGTGCGTATTTATGCATTCACTTTGTGGGTGTTTATCTTTTTTTGCTTACACTACCTTCCTCTTTTTGGGGGCATATAAGCCATCCCAGGGCCACAGCACAGGGTCAGCTGGGAAAGTCTGAAAAAGTCAACATTAATTTTTAAAGAAGCCTCTCTTCCTCTCCACATTTCTCCATGTTGTAGAGGAGATGAGGTGGGATAAAAGCAGCAGGGAAGGTCAAACAAGTCCAAAAAAAAAAAAAAAAAAAAAAAAAAAACCCACAGAGAATTTCAACTATCTATTGCTAATATACAGGAGCAGGGGATAATAACAGGGGAGCTGTGAGGAAAAAAGAAAGAGCAAAGATCCAGAATTTCATCTGAAGATTTTTATTTTTTTAAATATGACAAGGAAACCAAACTTTCCTGTCCTTCAAATTAATATTCTTGTCATCAGTTATTGAGGAGATTGATGGTAACGATAGCAGTTTTAAAGTGACCTGCCTGGTTAAAAAGCTCAAAATGAAGGTGAGATTGGTAATCAAAGAGGCAGACTGAGAGAAATGCACCTCCTTAAATATATTTATTAATGCTGTCATACACATCAGTGATGCTAAATGGGGGAGGAATAAGGAGAGCTATGGTGACACACACAGAGAGAGAGAGAGAGAGAGAGAGAGAGAGAGAGAGAGAGAGAGAGGGAGAGAGAGAGAGAGAGAGCAATAGTGATTAAAGAATGTAGATAAATCAATTATGGCAGTTGTGTGTATGCCCCCGAGGTTAGTAAACAGCAGGTTGGCTGTGATGGATTGCTGTGATTGTGTTCTCTGCATAATTCACCTTCACTGAGATACACAAATATATACATGCACACACACACACACACACACACACACACACACACACACACACAGCTGTAATTAGAGTCAGGGCTGCACAATTACTGATGAAAGGATAATAGTAATTATTTGACGAGGTACTGAAATCAAGTTAATTTAACCAAGACTTGTTTCACATTATTTGACACATTAGTTTTTTTAGCTACTGTAGCTAGTTGTTAGGTAGGCTAGCTGTTGTCGAGCTGGTGCTGTCATGTAAGTTATGAATGTTCTTGATGAACTCGGTTGAAAACTATCAAGTCTGAGGAGCTCACACTACCTGTGCGACCTGGGAGCACCTTGTTCTTTTGGTGTTAGCACAGCAGTTGTTAAATGATAACCTGTTTAAATGAAAATACATAATCAACATAGTGCCAGTGTTCAAAACCAAGACAATGGTAAAACGTGCTACAGAAAATTAAGCAATAAAATCACTTAAAGCAAACTTAGATTAGTTCAAACTAAAGAAATAAATACACCCATCAAACCACCTAAAATAAACAACAACCATCTGCTTGATAAAAGAAAAGAAGAAAGCCAAAGAAGCCTTTCCAATGAGAGGTGAAACGTCTTCAGCACTCAAAAATACCATGACCTGGATGAGTGAGAATCTTCACAGACATACTTCACTGTACATGCAGCCTGCTCTATAATGTTTCACCTCTGTCTTTGTCAAAGTAGCTCACCTGTGCTAAAGTGGCTCATCCACGCTAATGCGTACGCTAGCTTTATGCCGTGTTGGCTGACGTCCAAATTGCCAATTTTTCCTGAGCACTTAAAGTTTAAACCAGATTGTTCCAAGGTCAAGAATACATTTGAAAACACTACAGGTACTAAATGGACCTTGAAGTTCGATTGTTTTGCCAATTTCATGCTACTTTAATGCCCAGTGAGTTTATGATGCTCTGCTAGCAGCTGCTATTTTAGCTGATATTCTCATACTAGCAAGCCATGTATGTGAATACATTAGTTTATATTTTAATCTCCCATTTGGGGGCCCTTAATAAATTGCTCTGGAAAGACCCCTTATTTGGATCTATTGTATGTTTAATAAGATTAATTGTACAGCTTTTATCCCAGTTAGCTCACCTACTGCAGTGCTGATTCTATTCGTTATTCTATTCATTAAAGAAAGAAAAATCAACTCCACAGTGAAGCAATAAATACTGTAATATCTAACATCTAGTCTTTCTTTCTACCCTGAGGGGAAGAACTGCTGCATGCACTTAAAGTTGTTTCATTCCACCCGAAAATATCACTTATGCTGCTTTCAAACGCTTGAAAACAAAGGAAACATATTTTACCAGAGGACATGTTTTTGTGCAGATCGTTTGTTCATAACCAAATAAACTTCTACAGGAAAAAAAAGAGAGAGAGAGAGAAAAGTACTATCTGTGAAACCATAAGCAAGCTGACCACATCAGACAGAGTATGCATCAGTGATTCACACACACACACACAAAACACACCCACAAACACAAATGATCACTTGTGGGAGGGCTGGCATGGATAAATTCCTGCAGACGCTAATACAGAATGCAAATGATTTATGATTATCAAACATAAACAGTAACATTTGCACTCATACACACACACACATGCATTTTAACCACTCATCCACAGGACCAACAACCTCAATATTCACAAATGTGTCTGTTGTAGCCAAGAACCTGTCACAGAGTCAGACATGAGTTACACCAAATGGTCACACACATTCTCCCTGCTTGACACACACAGAAGCTAGAGGTGACCCCCCTCAATACGTGAGTGAGTGTGTGAGGAAGGGGGGTGGGGTGGGGTGATGACCGGCATAATGTTCATATCACACACACAGAAGTCACACAGGAGTCACACGGGGACGACTAAGTGATAAAAACGTTCATTATGGAGCAGTTTCCTGAGGCGTCCATTAGTGTTGATGAGGGTCTTCCTGCCTGTCACACAACCGCTGCTTTTTCTGCCCTTTGTGAGCTCTCATCTGTCCATCAACATTTACACTTCTGGGCTAAATAAGCACATGACAAATGGTGGATATTTGCGGCAAAGTGAGCAGAGTGGAGGTGAGATGGATGCAAAATGAAAACCATTACTGCTGGCTGATGTCAAAACTGTTCAATTCAAGTGAGATATTTTTCCCAATGCCATCAAGTGGAAACAGCTGGGGCTTTTTATTAAGGTGGCGTACATTTTTCTTTTCTTCCACATCTTGTTGGTTATCTAAGGACAAATCCGCCTTAAAACGGTTGAGGTCGGCTCCAATAATCGTGGCCAAACATAAGCCTTTCCACCTCAATAAACTTCAAATGGTGAACCACTGGAGCTCATTCAAACTCAAAGTATGCTTTTCTCAAAACAATAAACTATGCATCATGGCTTTGTTCACTTGAAGGACTTGTCCTCTGTTGAAGTTTTTGGACGTCAATAAAACATTGGTAATGGATCAAACAAATCCAAGGAGAATTTATTGTCTCTAGAATATGTTGATAAAATATTAAGACTGTTTCAAAGAATAGCGTGACGAAATAAAACGTTGGCAGACAAAGGTAAAGTTGTGGGACAAAAGCGGTGCTAGTAAATGCAGTAAATGTCCTTCTTGGTCCTTCAGCATACATTTCTCTATGGAGACTGTTCGAGTTCAGCTCTCTGAAAAAATTTATGTTTTATTGACTGTCTTGCTGTTAAATGTCGCAATGGAAGCCTACTGTGCACTAGGTCTCTGCAGCAACAAGCAGAGTACGCCTGGAAGCTAACAGCTCCTGCACCAGAGATCACACTGTCCACTCACGTCTAGTTTAGTTAATCTGACTGATGGAGAACATCTGAACCCACAAATGTAGATGCTAGGAGCTAGCCTTAAACTGCCTGTGAGTGATTATGAACGGGAAGAGGTGACAACTCAAGCTGTGACACCATGACAACAGACGGGAGAATGAAAATCATCTAGTGATTCTGAAGCAGTTATTTTGAGGTAAAATAGTTGCTTTAAATAAATAATGTTGCTTTAAATGCATTTTTTTTTACAGTTGCGTCAATTAACTTGTCGGAGTCAGATGAGTCAGACTTAGTTGCTTAATAAAGTTTGACTGAAACCCTAAACTCCCTCTTCCCCTCCCTCTCCTGTCATCCAAAGGGCAGCGGGTGACAGAGGGAGAGAAGAGCATCTCTGTGGTGATATGACAATACTGGAGCCTTCACCTTCGATCCACCTCCTTAATACTGGAACACGAACACACACGAACACACACACACACACACACACACACACAGTGTAGGTGGCACTTGATTGCCCCCACTGACGTGTGAAGTTTTATAGCGCCGGGTGCTGTCACTCGTCACGTCGAGGAGGAGAGGGGATGCAGACAGTGATGAGAGGAGGAGAGGCAGAGAGAGGAGAGGAAAGATGAATAACTCGGTGACCTTGCTGTCTAATGCCGTTTCTAAAAAAAGGAGGGAGAGCTGTTGCTAAAAAGCAGATAAAAGACTGTAAAAAAAACTGCATCGTACCTGACGACTGATGGCACCTGACAGATTGTTGGTGCTATTGAGAAACTACATTTCCCATAATTCTGTCTTTCCCAGCAGAAATTCCACTGTATCTTTGCTTTTATTGTGTTTTTTGGTTTAAATATTACATCCTCTGTTTTTACAAAGGTCTTACTAAAGGTCATTTGAGGGTATATTAATCTGAAATTCCCTACTTCCTTGTACCCGGACAGCGTTTTCTTGCTGACCCATGGTGGAGGGACACCTTCTGGTAGGTTCCCACTTGATTCAGTTAACCCAGGCTGCTGAGATATCATAATAACTCTGAACCTGACCTTTAAGCTTCTTTAGTTCTGGAAGAATGCCACCTTTTTCCTGCAAATTCCTTCTAAACCCGATTCCATCGTGGCTGATAGTTCTCTCAGGTCTCATCTTGTTTCTCTCTGTTATGACCAATAAAGTCTTAAAGATACTCTAAGAACAATTAATTGATGCTTAAATGTAACACTTAACATGTTTAATTCTGCTTTTGGGGCCATTTTTTTTGTCTTTGTTGGCTGCAGTCCATCATTTAATCTGCTGATTTCACAGGTGAGTTTTTCACTCTTATGCTCCCAGTCCATTAACAGGTCTGCCGATTGGTAAAACATTTATATTCCAGACGTACAGGTCACAGGTAGAAGAAGAAGTTACAATGGAAAAAGTGAGAAAGTTTGAATATGTCAAAACCACGAATAGTTGCAGAAGCACGGACCACTTTTTCAAGGTTGCTACAAAAATTTACAGCCCTATATAATAGTGCTGTCAAGACAATATTTCTCCACTGGTAGAACTTTTTCTTGACCTTGGATTAAATTCCAAAACTTTGCACAAATGCAATTTGTCAGGACTTTGTTTTGGAAACATTAAAGCTATAAAATGCTCCTGAATGCGATTCTTTTATGCTGCAGCTGCCCTAACAACTTTGTCGGGGAGGCAGATTAAGAGCGGAGACTTTGTACAGCTGCAAATCTCCTCCTGACAGTTTCTGCCCGTTTTCTTTAGCTGAGTGATTTCAAGCCAAAGCTCGACAAACAAACGAAACAAAACAACAAGATTATAGTTTTACTCTCTTTAAAGATGAGACAGTAAAGCAGCTGCTACTGAAAAATTCAGCGGACGGTGCTCGGAGGAAGCTGCCATGACTCTACAAGGCACTGTAGGCGCTCTGTGTGTGTGTGTTTGCATCTTTCAAAATCA
Source organism: Lates japonicus (assembly GCA_033238685.1). Classification (NCBI taxonomy): domain Eukaryota; kingdom Metazoa; phylum Chordata; class Actinopteri; family Centropomidae; genus Lates; species Lates japonicus. Next base: position 1,113,468 of record BRZM01000070.1, on the reverse strand, counting down.
CCTCCAAACACACACACACACGGAAAGTGAAAGACGGAGAAGTTGCCTTATACAGACATTGCAGCTCAAAAGCAGAGCGGCACACACAAAGAGAAAGGTCTCTTCATGGTTGTGTTGCCATCACAGGCGACTGGCCTTGGCTGTTTTCATCTGTATCCAAATGTAATTCAACGTCAGTAAAGAAAATGAGTCCAGTATTCATGCTGAAAACTTCTTTTTCACACTTTCCACCTACTGTCTTTTCTCCCTCTATCTCACACACACATAATGAGGGCTTCATGTTCATATTCAGCGCGGGATGCTCAGTGGACAGATCTGTTTCCATAGATTCAACAATCAACAGGGGGGATGCGTTCGCTAATTTATGCTAACGACACGGAGATACTAAACCCCTTTATCCCACTTGAGCAGGACCATCTCTTCTCTTTCTCCCTCTTCTCTTGTCCTCTACCTCTCCCTCTCTGCTCGATTTGAATTTTTTAGAGACCTTGTCCTTTTGCGTTCTCACAAAAAAAAAAAAAGACTTTGAGGAGGAGATGAAAGAGGAGAGAAGTGGGAGGATGGTGTGTGGAGCGCTGTGCGAGAGTGTAAATGTCTAAAAATGTGTGTGGGTGTCTGTGCGCCTACACTGTGTGTGTGTGTGTGTGTGTGTGTGTGTGTGTGTGTGTGTGTGTGTGGGCAGCCCCTGCATGGAGAGAGTTTTACTCAGCATTCTCACACAGGCCTTTACTCTTAAACAGGAACATTATTGGAGATTAGACAAAAGGACGCACCCGACACACACACTTCCTCACTGACATTTTCTTGATGTGCCTGCCTCCATTAAAAAACTACTTAAAGCAAGTAAAGCTGACAAAACACTCATGCACCCCACCACCCTGGGGAGGAGCGGAAGAGAGGCAGGAGTGAAGAGGAGGAGAGGAATTTTTGGTCATTTTAATTGCAAAGCTTGTTAGCCTTTTTCTCTGTCGTTAGTGCCTTATTAGCATGTCATTATGAAGCCAGACGGTGTTTGATAGACAGCCTGGAGGGGAGCAATTACTTTGTGGGTATATGTACAAGTGCATGTTACGCAGACGGCCGTTATTTTTGGTGTTTACTACATATTAAGATGAAAGTGTGAGTATCTGTGGAGACATCTCTGCAGTCCCCCCCCCCCAACATCCTGTCATTCACATTCAGACACAGTACTTTTAATTATAAGGGAGTTTTAGTGCTTTGCTCAAGGGCACATTGACTGATTTCATAATTAGTGTGGAGAGTGCTTCTAATTTCCCTTCTCCAGTCAGATATTTCAGCTAAAGATTCACACTCATGACCTTCCTGAAATTTGTCGTGATCATGAGAGAATTTTGAAAACAAGTACAACAGCACAAATTTTTGTCAGCGATTTGGTGACGCGTGTCTGCCCTCTGCGTTAAAAATACAGTGGGTGTGAGGACAGCTAATTTGGGTTTATGCACCCAGCAGGGGCACGGTGATGGGCTGTCAGCTGCGTGTCCCCAAAAGTTCTGATTACCTTTATTTTTGGCAATCAGAGGCCTGTGAGGAGGGGTTGTCGTAGCAAAGGGAGATGCTAATTAAAATCTGATTGCCCACTTCAAGCACAGCACTTTATTAGTGGGAGAAATGTTTCAAAATCCAAGCATTGCAACTGTCTTTTCTGACAGGGCTCCCAGCCTGTCAAGAATAAGTAGGCTAATGTCACGTCCTTTTCAGAGAAATTAATGGGAATGAGTGCAGATTCTGTCCAGCCACATACAGTATATATTTTAAATAAGGATGGATATTTTCTGTTGGAATAGTGACAAATAATAGCTGTTATCTTTATGACATCCAGCCTCGCCAAAAAAAAAAAAAAAAAAAGAAAAAAAGATTGCATGCCAACAAGGCTGGAAATTCAGGCAGCGGACAGTGTCATCAGACCGCAGAAAAACTCAAGGCAACTGTTCCCAAACTTGTACCAGTGTTTTAAAGACCCAGAGCTACATTTTTGCTTTATTTTACACTTTACTTGACATTAGCTCGTCAGGCTAACGCACTGGCTACACTCCTCCTTTCTTCTTCCCACTGGGTATTGTGCATTGGCGAAGACACACAGCAAACGGCTCAGACCCAGCTTCAAACACGGCACTTTGTTGGATTTACCACACAAGTGGCGACTGGCGTATACGCAAGTGTGGGTTTTTGGATGGACTAGTTCCTACTCCCTTTCAGCACCATGGACAGCGTCATGTAAATACACCTGCTGCAATGAATACATCAGCACTATGGACACTATGGATAGCCTAAGTAGGTTATGGCTCACTTTGTGATCATATATAGCTGAAGAAAAGGCTACTGCACAATATTATAAGCCACTGAAGTACAGTTATGTCACACAGCCTTGATCCTCAGATGCTGTTTCAAGTATCATTTATCCTGCACTGTGCAGGATAAATGATACTTTCATAGCTAATTCTAAGGCCACAGCAAAGCCCTGTGACTGCATTCTGGCTCTGCAAACACATTTTTTTAAAAAGACATCTGCGATCTTATAACTCACTAGCATTCCTCAGACGGTACAGAGTCATGGCCCAGTCATTAAGACTCACTGCATTAGATGCTGCCCTAAAAAGAAGTAGGTACAATTTATAGAAAATGACTACCTCAAGTGCTGTAAAGCATAATTAAGCTGAGTGAGTGAAGAGGAGTGAAGTGTCTCTGTGCTAACTGACTGAATTGGCTCCTTGATGACTGTAATGCTGTTGCTTTAGCACCATATGGGCAAAACATGCTAGCACAGAGAGAGAGAGAGAGCACAGAGAAAAGATGAATGTAGTGTACAGAGAAGATAGATATAACGTCATTCATGATTGTAAAGGTTTTTGCTACAATAAAAAAAAACATAAAAGTTCTCTGTTACCTGGCAACAGGAAAGTGAAGTGCAGCGTGATCAAGATCAAGGTGCCAGCGACAACCAAGGACTGATACAAAGTCAAATTAAATGAATTTGACTATAACATCCTTCACTTTTTGATAGATGAATGGAAAAATAAACATGAGATTGAGCAGATTTTCTAAACTATGTCATTTGCCACAGTTGAACTCCAATCAACACATCTCAAGGATAATTAAAGCAAATGAAAGCTTTCACTTCTTGATTGTTTTGACATGTTTTCACTTTTTCATTATGGGTTATTAAGTGTAGATTGTTGGGCTAAAATGGCAACTTTACCTATTTAAAATCACATTTAAGAGTGGCACTGTATAAACACACGTTAATATATATACTGCATTTATTTGCACACCTACTCACGTGCATAATTAAAGAGGTGCTCATTCCTTCATTTACCTTTTTGTTTATTTTACTCCTGTTCTACCTCAGTGTCTTGCTGCTGTATTTTATTTTATTTATTGTAACATATGTATCTTACCAGGCTGCTATGACAAGCCAATTTCCCTCTGGGATTAATAAAGTTATCTATCTATCTATCTATCTATCTATCTTTCTTCATTACAATATGGTCCATATGTTAGAACCCCTCTCAGTAGTACATCACATAAAATGATAACAATGTTCTCCATTAAAATAAAACTTGATATGAATAGAATAGCATGGCCAACTCAAAAACAATATCTGAAGTATCTAAATACTGTGTGGGATTAACTCATGCCATCAGTATTTTTAAAATCCTGGCTATGCACCTGTATGAAATAACTAGAAAATAAACCAGCAGTAAGTTAGAGAGTGTTCTCCATAGGTGTGCAAAGGTATCTCAGTGACAGATCTGAATTGTCTCTTGGGGTAGTTCACTGACTCACGCGCTTTTTTATCACATAGACTTAATTACGGCTGATCCCTGCAGCCAAACATGCCCAAACACCCACGTTCTCAGCCCTCAGCTACAGTGAAGGAGTAATTAAACTTAGTGGCTGCGCTGCACCGACACAACAAACTGATTCTGCTGTTAGGATCGTAGATATTGTGAATTCCCTCCATGTTTGTGTAATTATGTGTACGAGTGCATTTTGTACGGCAAATAGCAAAAACTCAGAAACACATGCGAGGAAATGTTAAGGGAGGTTATCTGACCTTCACGCTCTGGTGGCAGAGCGAGGAGAGGAAGAAGGAGAGAGAGAGAGAGAGAGAGAGAGAGAGAGATGACACGGAGCAGGAAGAGGAAAGGAAAGCTCCTCCAGACCTGAGGGCTAGAGAGGCTAATTAACTTGAGAGACATGACCTTTCTCTCCTCCTCCCTGAGAGGAAACATGTGTGTGCATGTGTGTGTGCATTTCGAATCAATACAAGGGCACAGTCATCACAGCCAGATGGACCCGAACATCATGTCTCATCACGACATGAGAGCTGGAGAGGCAGCGAGAGGTAGAGAGGAGGGGAGAGGGAAAACTCCCAGACCCCCGTTTAGAAAGCTGACTGGCTTAAACCTTTAAAACTGAAATGTCTGTGTGTGTGACTTTGGTGCTGCTGCTTGCCAAGCTGATATTGGACTGGAGGGTCCAATGTGGAGAAGACTATCATATTAGCCGTGTTGCTGCTAAACAGTCATGAGCCAGGAGCTGACACGCACCTTATAGTTTGGGTAGTTGCATGCTAGCTGGTTAGAAGTTAGCAGTTAGCTACTAGCACCGCATCAACAAGGGAATGCAGCGAATTCTCACTTGTCAAATATCAGCAGGCACCACTTTGCTAGCAGGAGAACAAACAACCGAGCTAATTAATGAGGTCGTCAAACTTGGTTGGAAGCTGCAACTTTCCCAGAGTGGAAGGGAGCCAGAGAGCAAGACAGGCGAAACAAGAAAGAGAGAGAGAGAGGGAGAGAGAAAGTGTGTGTGTGCATGTGTGTGGGACGGTCCCTTTAAATAGACACCATCAGATGCAATGGAAGACTGAGAGGAGACAGAGGTGAAAAAGATGGAGGAAGAGAGTGGGAATCAAGCATCCGCTGCGAGGGGAGGGGGGTAATTAGGAAATCTGAGCATGTGTGTGTGTGTGTGAGGGGGAGACGTGAGTGTATTGTACATACTGTATGTCTGCCTGTGTGTGTGTGTCTTTGTGAGCGTACACGGCATCATGTGGGAGTTTTCCTGCTCAGGGACAGATGGTGCCACAAAATACTGAATGCTGATGTTCCCTGACTGAATCCGGCACTAAACATGTCCACAGCATCTCTGAGGAGCCGTGTAACTGTATGTCAGAGGACTGTGTGTAGCCTACTGAGTGCACGACCGCTTGCGTGCGCGTGTGTTAGTGTAAGTTAGTGTGACAGAACACAGTTTACAAAATTCATACTGCAAACTTATGAACAACTGAACCTAATTTGACCTCAGAAGAAGAGAGTGTGTGTCCTGATGAACTCACCCTTGCCGAATACTGATTTGATCTTCATGTGGGACGAGCTCCTTTTGGACGCGCTGCTTTAGTTTCTTGTTGCGTTCATGTGTCTATTGAACACACTTTCTTCAGACTGGAGGCGTCCAACGTGTGACTTGTGCTTTTTAGCCTGAAACAGAAACAAAAAACACCTGAATTTAGACTTTCAACAGGTATCCAGAGGTAGAGAGCATGCTAATATTTAGTGACCAGCATTGTCACCATAACAAACAACCATTTCTTTTCCCCTAAGGAGAGAATGTTTGAACTTTGGAAAACACCTGGGCCTTTTCGGGTACTAATTGTCAGATGCTGCTAACATGCTAAACTAAGATCATGAACTTGGTAAGCATTACACATTACATACATGCCTGCTGTTAGCATTTAGCTTGAATCATGGCTGTGAATGTATAAAGCCTGACAGAGCTGCTGTGTTGTCTTTTTCAGGATTACTACTCTAAATTACAGTTCTAAAATCCATATTGAATCCAAAATTCAAGATTCTAGCTACACAAATTTGGATATGTGATCGAATTGGGCTTGGGCCTAAAAATATACATTACAATAAAACATTTAATGGTACTGTTAAGTATTACTTTCAATAGTATTTCAGTATGTCCTTGTCTTTTTTAATCACACATCCTTAGATTCACTCTGTCATCTTTCCTAATCTACACACAATAGCATAACAATAGCACCGGTTAGCATTAGCTAACTACTAACTTAGCTACTCATGGAGAATTCTAAAAAATGGAAGAGCTTTTTAGTTGTCAAGTTTTGGAGGTTCTGTTTCCTTTAGGCATTTAGCCAGTTTGGTGAAGCTCTGGAGGGAGCATTCAGAGTCTTGAAAATAAAGTGGTGGCTCAGTTTTGACTCTATTTTGTCTGTTCACTAATGGCTAATGCTTGGCGAGAGCTACATAACTTCAAATTTACAGCCAGTCTACTACTAATTATTCATTATGGATAGGATGATAATTTATAGTGGCAGAATAGGCCGGTGTGAACAGTGTACCAGCATCTGTTTTTAGCTGTGTGCATGAAAGAAAGTTTTGACATTAAAATATTGACTTTAGCCACTGGGTGAAAAATTGTGTTGGCTGTCAGGGTGAAATGAATCAGGCTGGCCGGGCTCTCACTGAAATTTCAGGCCTGTGCTGTACTCTTGTTCCAGTAGTGTAGATTGCCCCTTTCCTTCACATTTACAACTCATTTTCCTCCCTTCAGAAAAAGCCATTTGCAGCCATCCATTCTTGTTCAGTGCGATAAACAGTCTCCACAGACCAAGGTAATCTATCACAGTAAACATGAAGCCTTCATTTGGTTTTGTCAAAGTGCTGGTTTTATTGTTACTTCATTATGCCTGAGTTGAATGTTTTCTTAGAAGTGTGCTTGTTATTTCACACTCCACTTCCTGTCAATCACCTGCCATGCAAAGGGAGAAATAAGGGAATAATCCATCACATCATGATCACATGTTGCAGGAGATACTTTCCTGTCTCTTTATACAGAGTGTCTGTTAGTCTGTTTAGCAGTTAATTTGACAAAGGAAATGTAAAGTGAATTCCTTGTAAATCTTCGTTATGTAAATCAATATCCTTAAACCTATGCCTCAGAGTGTTGATTGACTGATTGTTGATCTCAGTGGTTGCATGGCCACTGCTTACTGAAAACATCCACTTAATGCTTCCATAGCTGCACACTGTACAGCGTTATGAAATCATATCACAAGCTATTGTATTGATATGGCTATTGGTGGTTTTTAATTCCAACTGTTGGTCAGAAACCTGTCAGCAATCCCAAACAAGACTGTATGGTGGAGACACCAAAGTTATGATAATTCATCCTGAGGGGAACATGAATGTTGGTACCAAATGTCATGCCATAATATAATATATACATAAAATCACAAATGTGAATCTTATGGTGGCGCTACAGAGAAAAGTCACTGGATCATCAAAGTCATTGGGTTTCGTCCTCTGGGGACCATGAATGGCTGTCCAGAATTTCATAGAAATAGTTGTTGAGCTATTTCAGTCCAGACCAAAGTGTTGGGCCAACTGAGATTTAGTTTTTTTGTAAGGTTAGCGCCTGTATCAAACATTAATCATTCATATAAATCACTAAACACCTGTAAATCTGTGGGTTTAGATTCACCAAATTGTTTTCCGTTGGATCATTTTGTAGCTTTAAAACCCATGCAGTAGTATTATTCCAAAAATAATACTCTCACACACACTCACTTCACAGTGTTCATACTGCTCTGAACAAAGAATCCAATAAGCAGGGAGAAGATATTCTTGTCATTATTCAAAGAAAGCAAAAGCAAAAAATAAATAAAAAAATAAAGCCAATTTTGTCCTATTTGGAAGTAAGTGCATCCATGTGTGTCCCATACAGCTGGAAAACTCTACATTTGTATTGACTTCTTTAGAAAAAAAAAAAAAAAAGATTCAACAACTTATATTGATTCCCTTGTCTGTCTCGCCTCTGTCTCTTTCGCCAATCTTCTTTTTCTCTTTTTTCCAGTTAATTGTTGAAGGCAACAGTGAAGCTGAATAATAGAGTCCAGCTGAGAGGCCCCAGGGCGGCCACCTCGGACCTGCGCTATTATTACAAGACGGCACCATCACAGGCAGCCAGTATAAGGAGCACAAGGGTCAAAGCCACAGCAGTGGACAGCAGGAATAAAATATATTGCTCTGTCACTCTCACATTCATCTGTAATGGAGAATTCCTCAGTATAGGTTTCCAAGTCAACTTTTTAACCTTTATCTATCCAGGGAAATTTAAATTCTGCTTAACATTCAAACAGCAAAACGCCTGGGTACAAGCTGAAAAGTTTTCTCCAAATACATATGAAAAAAGAAAAGGAACAGCAGCTAATAAAGTTTGCTAATTTACTAATTAGATCCCCTGTTACCACTAAGGCTGGCAAGGCTTTGCTTTTTGGGAATGGAGTGCGCCTCGAACCAATCAAAAAGCTCAGCTGAAACAATGATAAACAATAAACACTATGTGCTTTCCACTTGGCAACACAAGCTTTTCCTCAAACATTAAAAAGCTTCAACGCCTTCAGAGTTGTTAAATAAGATGTCAAAAAGCAGCACTCAGGCTCTGATGTAACAGCTCCAAGGGTAAGAAGCTCTCAATCTGTAAATTATCTTACTTGATTTAATTTTGTTTTTGAAAAGGATTGAGACGTAATTAGTCTGAAGTCAGAACTAAATACTTGGCCTGCAGACTCTGTGTCAGGGGAAAAAAATAGTTTAATTCATAATGTATTGCATCTTTTAATTACAGAAGCTTAGGTTCAGGCTGAGGTCACAGTAGATGCATAATAGATATCCTGAATATGTCAGCACTGTATATGGCTTTCAGGAAATCAAAGGAGCATACCAGTGTTTTTGCATGTTTAATAAAGCATTACATGGGGCAGTTTTGTACATTTCTGCACACGACCTCCTGTGCCACCATAAAAATCAACTTGCAGAGATTTAAAAAGTCGTATGTGGAAAGGTAATCCATCACAATGAACATTTAAATTGCATTTGCTTTTTCCTCAAGGTTACCTTATCACTGTGTGATGGTGCAGTTGAGAGCAGTGACTGAACTGAAAAGCCTGCCGCTGTATTTGTAGTTTTTATATTGGAGTGTTTTAATCTTCTCTTTTACTCATTCTTGTGACTGACTGACTGAAGATGTGTAAAATTTCCTGCGCATCGGTGCTTGTATCTGCGAACATGACATCGCAGACATCCTCGAACTTTAGGGCTTTCAGTGAACTTAAGGAGGTTCAGCACGTACTGACCCTGGTATGTACTCTCTTCATTTTAAATCAGCAGTCACGTACAACATCTGTCTGGGACACATTTTCTCTGCAAAGTAAATGGATTACAGGCAGTTCAAGTTCACTTTTCAATAAAAGCCTTAGAGCATTAACCACTTAATTCATTATTCAAACCATGGGGACTCTGAGGACACCGCACTAGATGTGATTAGGCTACAACATTCATCAATTCATCAACAGCATGCAAGTACATTGGATTCAAATATTTACAGAGGTCGTAACGCTGGTATATGTACAGTCTTAGACACTTATGAATAGGTCTGCCATTTTTAATCCACCGTCAGTCTAACGGAAAGTTTTTAAACATGAGTAGCATGATATGTCCGCATGATAACATGGCAATGCTAATACGCTGATGTTAAGTAGGTATAATGGTTACCACATTCACTAGCATAGTTTAGTTTTAGCATGGTAACAATTGCAAATTAGCACTACACAAAGATAGGATGGGAATGTCATTAATTATGTTGTAACCTAAAGTATTGGATGACTTTCAGTTTTGACCTGATGGGGGCACTGGAGGAAAAGTCAGAGGGTCACCAAAGTCAAGATAGCAAAATGACACTTCTGGTCCTGGGTCCTCAACCCAAGTCTGGGTAACACTGAAGTATACTGCTGTGTGTGTCAGAATTGGTCCAGATGTGGAGGTAGCATCTGTCAATCATGATGTACATGGGCCCGACTCGGGCCATGGAACCAGGTGTTTACTAGCTCTGGTTTGGATTTATTTTCCTATCTGATTCTGACATAGATGTGTGTGTGCCAAATTTTATGGCAATGCATCCAATAGTTGTTGGGCTACTTCAGCCAAAACCATTAACATGATCATAATGGTGATGGTAGATGAAAAGTCAAGGGATCATCAAAGTCATTCGGGTTCATTATCAGGGAATCATGATTGCTTATACAAAAACACAACTTATCCCAACCCTCTGTGTAAACCCTCTCTTCAGCCTTTATCTACATACATTAGCAGTGTGTTGGAGATGTTAGAGAACAGACTGTGATAGATATTAAATCATCCAGGCATCACAAGGGTATGTTTGTGCATAATTATATCTCTCGGTGACACTGCTGTGACAGCATATGCAATTAAACCAACAATATTGCCACCTTGTGCTGTATAGAGCCACTTGTAAATGTTACACCCATTCACTATAGGTACAACAGAAGTGTTGTTCTGACAAGGCATCAGACACACGCTCGTTGTTGGGTGCTGTGGGGCGGGTTATCTTTCTGTGTTATCCACATTTAAGGGAGAAAAGGAATAAGACAGACAGACTGCAGTATTGCACAGGACATGGTGAAAGAAACCAAAGCAAAAGGTTCAGAGAAAAACCGAGCCCACAGAGGAAAGAGAAAGAGAAGGAGAGAAAAGGAATGCAGTTCGTAATGATAGGATGCAGAATCAGATGGGAAGGAAGATAGATCGTAGCCAAGAGCAGACAGATTAGAGGAGATGGAGAATGTGAGAGGCTGAAAAACAGATGGGACCCACACACACACACACACACACACACACACACACAAACAAACAAAATACATGCCTTACTACATGTACTGTACATTTAGTTGGACCAAAGGGAGGGATCGCTTTGCCATGAATCTACAGTGTAGAACAAGTAATAAAAATTGTCTCCATACACACACACCACACACACTCATTATAACATACACACAGTGTAACACACACGGCACTCAATGCAAACACTTTATTCCACTCAAGTAGCTTTCTGCTGATTGCACGCTCCCACTTGAGGGATCTCGTCTGTTTCGAGATGTAGTTTAAATCATCAATGTGCATTCAATACCACACACAAGGAAGAGGTATATCCCTGGCTTCACTGGCAATCAATACTGACATCCCAGTTAACCTCAGCATTTCCTCGAGAAGCTCAAATATTGCATTAAAAACATTCAGGATTTCATCCAAGAGTCGTTTACCCAGCAAAATGAGCTCATGTTTAACACAACAAATCAATACTGGACATTTTCTTTACATGCTCTCATTTTCATCAAAATGCTTAGTCATGATTTAAACCTCTCCAAGATAAGATATAGCAGTAAACTCATCCCACTTCAATCACCAGATGAATCGATTCTGACCGCCACAAGCAGTTTTAGCATTCACTGAAATGCTAAGTCGTGATTTAAACAGCTTTAAGGAAATGGCAACTAAGCAAAACCACTCTGGTTTTACAACCACATAAATATGATGCACTTAAGGTAATCTATAGAGGAGGCTTAATTAGTGACCGAGCGCGACCCCGCAGCTAACGACCAGTCACGTCCCGCGCCAATAAGAGCAATTACATTCATACAGTTTGAAAGTCTTGGCGACCTCATCACCCTGGTCATTTCTGAGATGATTTGAAAACAGTCCATTACTGATCGTATATCTTGCCCAGTCTGAATAAAGTCCAGTTAGTGTGAGTCACTGCTGGGATACAGTCAATAATCAGTTAAGCCAACAGCTTGGTTGTATAGTGAGTAACGTTTGGTGCAAACATCCACTGCCTACTCAACCTTTTACATGGGAATATTAAACTCCCTGAGGTATAACAATAGTACATAAACTCTGATTTGTTCATTTAAAATATACTGTTCTTTTAAAGGAAGCAGACTGCTTTTCAACTCCAAAATGGCACTGATCATTACAACAAATGAGGACAAAATGCTTCCCTTCCCACTCTCTCACTCTATCTCAAAGATAATGAGCTCTATGTGTAGTTGACCTTTAAATTTAGATTTTCATTTACAATCATCACCAAAATTATGAATGATTTTCCATTCTTTCCAAGTCCATCTAGTGCTGGTGCTGTCACCTGATAAATAACAGGTCCAGCTAGAACTTCCGCCAACCAGTCCAACTGCAATTAATTAGCCAAATTTGAAGAATATCTCTCTTGAGATATTGCGTTCTTGAGGCGTGTTTTGTGAGGTCACGGTAACCTTGACCTTCGACTACCAAATTCTTGTCAGTTCATCCTTGAGACCAAACAAATTTGAAGAAATTCCCTCAAGGAATATTGCTTTCACGAGAATGGGACAGACGGACGGATGGACAGACCTGAAAACAGAGTGCCTCCGGCCACGGCTGTTGCTGCGACGGAGGTATAAAAACAGCTTGTACGTGGAATATCACACACACAAGCTTACCAATTATGATGTTGGACGGAGTATTAAAATGCATCATGGAGCATTTAGAGGTCAGCAAGGGTCGAGATTATCATTTTTATCACCAAACAAGTTACCGTTACCGTTCCCTCGGGGCTCGGTATCCTGCGCATCAGTTTGGCATCCAGAAGAAAGAGATCAATGATTTCACCACGGCGGGCGCGGGGTCAATAAACACATAAGTTAACCTATTCATCACATTAGATAACACATAATGAGCTTGGCTTAGCGTCAAGCAAATTTACGGATGCTGCACGTTTCACCCGCACAAACACAGAGTGATTTAGTCTCCGTTTCCAGGCTTGAAAGGTGATGCAGAAACATTTGTAGTTCAGCTCTTCACGGATGGAGGAACCTGCCTTCTGCTTGGGTTAACAGCTGCTGCAATGGAGTCAGTCGGTGACCCTGAGTCAAAACCTATCAAAACATCCATAGATACTTCTTAAACCACTCACACGGAATCATCCACTTCTCCAGCATTTACCTGTGTGTAGTATATTCTGCACGTCACTCACATTAGACGATTGCCTCCCTTAATGCTCTTTAGCAAAGTGTATTCATATTCAGCAATGAGTGTTGTAATGTTAGCCTCATGGTTATCTGCCTAATTTGTTTCTTCAACCTTTTTTTTTCCTTCACATTGGTGTCAAAGTCACTTTCAGCAGAGAAGTCTTTTTAGTGGATTAGTACTTTAGACTTGGTAAAATAGTTGTAATACTACACTCATCATTGTTTGGCTGGTGTAATTAAACTGCTATACTGCTACAGTATTTACAGCAAATTTGAAGCCAAAGAATATGAAAGCGTTGTTCATTCTGAGTGTGTACCACATTTCTTCCTTTGTGGATCTTCAGGGCTCCAAACACACAAACGCACACGTCTTAGGTTTACATTGGTATGCAGCACAAGCTACATATTTTATGTCAGTCCATTATTATCTCTCCGTCTCCCTCTCCTCTTTGTCATAGTCTCTATTTTGCTCTCTCTACCCCCACCCCCCCGCCCGCCCAGCTCACTGTCTGCATCTCGCTCCACCTTCCTCCAAGTCCATTATTTGTCCATTAAAAGCCAGGATGACCCGTGTAATTGCCTCCAATGACTGAGTCCTAATGAAAAAAAACACATTGCATCATGTGTGTGTGTGTGAGCTGGTGTGCATTTCTGCATGTCAAGCTGCCAGGCCTTTACCAGAGCAGATAATATTCTGTATCAGACCTGCCTGTTACACTCTTTTAACCAGCATCTCTGTGTGTGAGTGTGTGTGTGTGTGTGCCAGCCTGTTAGAGCCTTGACCAATGCAGATAATATTCTCTCAGACCCTTGTTCCCCCCTTTTAACCCGGCTGAGTACGCGATTGTGTTTGTGTGTGTGACTCAAATTGCATTCGTAAACATGCATAAATATAAAGTCCAGAGCGCTTGTATGAGTCAGTTTATGACAGGAGAGAGGGCATTCAAGCATACTACACGTGGGTGTATATGTGTGTGTGTGTGTTAGAGAGAGAGAAAACGAAAGAGAGAGGGAATGAAGAAGAGAGCAACGGGCATATAGACAGAAATTGCAAATACAGAAGATGAAAAAAGGGAGGGGCCTTGTTAAACAGGTCTACTCAATATAAATACGTAAAATTCATTGATAAACCTTACACACAATCATACACACACAACTGAAATATAACTCTTTGATTTCTTGGGAGAGCTGAACACTGGGTATAAAGAGGAGCTCAAGGATGACTTCCAAAATACACAAGTACAGTATACACAGTGCTGTTCCAGCATGGACAGGATGTACAGAAAAAGGGGATATAAGATGAAGTGGTGGATGCCTTCACTGCAGCATGATACTAGTCATTTCAGTCTTGCTGTAAGGCTGAATTCAAGATCCAGTGTTATAGATATTTCATTCTCGAAATGAGCTCCACAAGATTCAAGAAGTATTAGCCGTGTATGAGGACAATATGGGCAACAGTAAGAAATAAAAATGATATGTGCAATATATATGCAATGTATGAGTTGGACTTCGAAGGTGAACAGAGTTGTAAAATGAAGAGAATCAGTATTATCAATGATCATCCAGGTTATGGATTTATCCAACAAGGTTGAATCGAATTACTGGAAGATATTTTATCTCTCATCAAGAGGCTAACTTCAGTTCTGACTGGTGGTGGGAGACCAGCTATTTATCTTCTGAGGGGCTGCTGTCAAGAAAGCAGAGAAATGCAAGCACAGGAAACTCATGCAGCGACAAACAGCAACAGCCATAAATGTCAGCATTGCTGTCGGGATGCTGTTTTTTGTGATGTCGGGATTCGTAAACGTGAAGTTGAAATCATCCAAGTGGTGTAATCCCAATGGACACTGGTAATTCAAGAACAAGATACAGAGATTTTTCAGAAGAGAAACAGGTGATCGCCGAACAAACACCTAAAATGTGTAAACCCAACGCTGCTGCGGCGTGAAAGTTTGAGCTAAGTGTGACTTGGATATTTCATTTTGTAACTGTAACAGAAATATGAGAAGGAACATTCTTCTTCAACTTGTTTTGCATTTCCTGTTATTGGTGGTTGACAAAGATGATATCAGTTTCCAAGGGGTCATGACAGGTGGGTAACATGACAGAAAATGCTCAAAAACCACAGGGCTGGACGATCCTCTACCTTGTGGTTCAAGAGAAAGTGTTCAGCCATGAACTCTGCTGAGTGAGGAGGAGGAGCAAATGGGCGTCCTCAAGGCAAAACACTGCATATTAGCTGTAAATAAAGAAAAGGAGTGGGATTGACAGAGCTGCGGTCCAATTAAACTGTGGCACTTGTGAGGGACTGCACCACTGCGGCAACAAGTAGTGAGAGGATACTATAAGGATATAACAACAGACACCACACTTCTTTCTCTATCTTCTCATCAACTTTCCTTGTGATATATCTATTGAGTAAAAATGACAACGGAAGACGAAGATGCAGGGTTGGTAAAGAGGATCAAAGCCACAGAAAGTTAACAGAAGGTCATACAAACATAAGGTATAGAAATCTTGAAATGAAAAACTTGTCTTGAATTAGGTTATTTCAGGCCAGTGATGATTCAATCCCCAATTTTGGTTATCCTTAGTTTCATTCCTCTCTTCCTTCACACCATTGATTTATTCCTTTTTCCTTGGTGTCTTGTATTTCACCTTTAGAACTCACTTGCTTCTCTTTTTGTTCCCTTCAGAGTTGCGGAGAAATTAATTCTCTCTCGCTTCTGCTCCTTCAACCACTGCTTGCAGCGTCTAATTATCATCTTGCTCTTTGCATGGATGTATGTGATATTTATCAATAGTATGAACTATTCTTCATGTTTATCCACTGATCATTGATCTAATCATTTCTTCTTGCTTTTTTGTCTCCATATACCTCCTCATTGCTCTCTGTGCTTTGCTATGAGTGTGGGCTGTAAGTCTGGCATATAATCACTTCTTTCTTCAACTTTCCTCACCTTACCTTACCTTACCCTCCTCTACTTTCCTGCCTCCAGCCTTCATCCGTTAATCCCTTTATTATTTGAGTGTCCTTTCTCTTATGCTTGACACCTCTAAATCTCGCTTCCTTACCTCCTTCATTAAGCCCATTTCTAATTTCTGGCCTTCTGCTTTTATGCCATTAATCTCGCTGTCCTAAATTTTTCCTCTAGCGCACTCTCCCTCTGTTTGGTCCATTCACTCTAGTTTCCTCTCCATCTTCCTGTAGTCCTTATATCTCCCTTCTCCTAAAAAATTGCCCTGTCATTTCTCCATACTTGTACTGTCCTTTGATGTTTATCGCTGCATCTTCCCGTGTCACCTTCTCCGCTTCCATAGCGAGTGAGGGAACAGTTATTATGAGCTGCAATTCATCGCTAGTGTGAAGTGGACGGATAGTAATCCATAACAATAAATAATAAACATAAGGGTATCAGTGCTTATTCCAAGGAATGCATAAAATATGTTTTATGTACTATTGCCCTCTCATCTTATCATCAATGCACAGCCTCAGCAATTATCTCATATCAAATAGTTTCGCTGGAGAGCTCTGCTTGTCATATTTCTTCTCTGGCATTGTCCTCCTAAGAAGGATGTTATGTGACCCAACATGTCCAACACAAAGGCGTTTGATTTTTTGTCTAATAAAATTAGAAATTGTGTTCTGCATTATAGCACTTCCTTCAAGACCTGTCAGTTTATTTCCTCCTTGCATATATCTCATCTGTCCTCACTGCCTGTTGATTACGAAGATCACAATGATTGAATCAAAATGGGTCAAGCTAGTTCTGATATATCTATGTGACTAATGCAGTGGCCATCTGCCAGTTGCTAAAATGCCTGCTAGCATAGAAGGAGAAGGACCAATCTTGCACTCTTGGAACTAATTGTGTTTCAGTTATTATGGACATTTTGTGATGATGATTAAGCAGTCAGAACTGTCTCTGAAGATTTCTTTGGCCTAAATGACAGTTGAGCTTCTTGGGTGACATAATTGTACATCAGGTAGTTTGATTATTTTGGATGATATTTAACATTCAAACAAGTTCAGAGATTGGATACACAAAGGATGCGTTCCATTGGGGCAGTCCTCGCAGTATCTTCAGCGTCCGGGCTGAACATTTAACCCTAAGTCAAACATTTCCACGTTTATTTGCCAAGAACTTGATCAAAAACCTACATATCAGCTGTGCTGCACCTGTCTACACCTTGGCTCGGGCATTGACTATATTCACTTTATAGTGGGTATTTCATTGGTCTAGTTAGGTGAGATATTTTCCTGTGATGAATAACCACCTAGAAGTCGAATTACACCATGGTCTGTGATATCTGGTAGCAAGACTCAGGGCACTCATTAAAACAACTGACTAGCACACAATGGTGTGGGATGCTGAAGGCTGGGAGGAAAGTCAGGGTTATCCACACCAAATTCAAAGCAAAAGAAATAGACTTCATCTCTTGATTTCGTATGATGCCACCTTTGAAATGAACAGGCCTTGAAGTTAAAAGTTCATTCCTGACCTTGAAAACAAAGGGATACTTGGGAATCTCGCAAAGTCCACTCAGTGGTTACTCTGGAGGTTTTGATCATATCATCTGTTGAACATAATGATGTGTTCAGTCAAAAAATGTGGACTATTGTATTAATTTACTCATAAAAGACTAAAGTGTCCCCACTGGGATGTGATGGAGAAAAATCCTTCACCCACATCTATGCTGTTATGTTAATAACTATTATTATTGTTTACAATTATCTTAATTGTTATTAGCGTCAATATCTGCATCTTTGCCAAGTGTAAACTTTTAATCTGGTGGCATGGGGGCCTCAGCGCCCAGCAAAGGAATTACACACTAACACACACCAACTTCAGTTAATGTTAAGCAAAATCAAAGTGGAGTAACAGAAGGGAAAAGATGTGAGTGTGAGGCAATGAGAGACCAAGATGAGAAAAGGACACATGAAGAGAGAGACAAGACACCAAGAAAAGAGAATGAAAGTGTGATTATTGTTTGCTAGATAACAGGAAGATCACACAAAATGATTGAAAATATGATCCAAAGACATACATTGCTGAAATGCTTGGATTTATGAAACTTTTCCTGCTAGTGTGTCTTTTCATGTGTGGCAGTATCCGTAATATGCATGTGTGTTTTTTAACATGTGTGTGTGTGATTCACATTAATCTCTGAGCCTCCCCCATGTCTTCACTCATGTTTGAAGAAGCTATTCGAGACTCAGTGACTGCAGATGACCGATAAGGAAAATTACACTGTCAGAATTTATCAGTGGGAAAATCATGCACGCCTGCATCCTCATGTGCATGTGCATGTGCATGTGCATGGCCCCGTGCTTGGAGACAGAGGGTTTTCTTGCCGGGGCATATGTCTGTGTGTATGTGTGCGTTTGTATGTGCGCACTTTGTGTGTGTTTTTATCCCTCCTCTGGGGAGACCCCACGCACCGTCTGTCTCTGACTGATTCAGCCTGCACTGCAGAGGCAGGAAAGAGAGATGGTGCGAGAGGGAGGGAGTAGAAGACGAGGAGGAGGTGGAGGAGGAGGAGGAGGAGGAAGGAAGAGAGAAATGATGAGATGCAAAAGGAGAAAAAGCCAAAGAAACAGCAAGAGGATGGCGAGGAAGGAGAGAAGAGGAAAAAAGAAAAAGAGAAGAGGGTGTTTATACTATACTTTGCTTATGCTTTAAGTTTCATTCAGCTTTCTAAACAGATGCCTCCACTCTCCTTACAACTGCCTCCCCAAATGCAGCAATTTTCCATCCTGATGTTAGGTGTCACCTGCACTTCCAAAATGACTTCTCACTGTCATGTCTGCAGCCATTTTGTAAGAGCAGGTGCTGCAGACTTTCTATTTTGTTTTTGTATCTCTTTTTTTCCCTTCCCTCTTCCCCAAATGGTGGATCTGACTGTGTAAAAAAGGACAGAGCCGCTGGAGAGGTGAGAGGGGCGTAGGAGGGAGGCAGGGAGACGAGAGGAGGCAGAAAATAAGAGGATGAGGTGAGGGAAGGAAGAGAAAATGGAAGCTGGAGGAGCAGAGGGGAGGTGTTTTCCATCCTGCTTGTTTTTCATTAGGGTTTTCAAATCTAATGAGAGGCTAAGAGGGAGACAAGAAGGAGACAGAAGAAGAGATTGAACCCACACAGATAGATTACAGCAAATATGCAGACATACGGGAAGTGATGGAGATACAATGTCCACAACAGAAAGAAGAGAGAGAAAAATGATGAAGACAGATAAAAAAATAAAAAGAACCAGAGAGATAACATGCATTAATGGACTGAGGCATAATAATGAGACTCCCGGCAGTACTGGTGCTGCATACCAATCTCACACTCAGCACAGGGAGTGTGTATGTGTGCGGTCAGAGACAGACAGAAGCTGGGTGTGTTACAGTCGGGTGAGTCTCTGCATTGTTTTCGCTCTGTGTACATTTCCACACAGCATCTCTAATTAATCTGCCCGACGGGGTCTGCTGCAATCTGCGCGTATGTGAGTGTGTGATTTGATTGTACGTTTCGAAGAGAGAGAAAGCAAATGTCAAAGCGAATGCAGGAGCTGCGAAACATGACAAGCTCAAACTGGAGAGACACAGAGGTGAATGACTCAAGGAAACATGTTGCCTCCCGTGTGTCACTTTGTTTATGGATGATACGCTTTATTTAGTCTCTGCCAGAGATGAGAGACAGGAAAGTGGGAGAACACATGGTGGAGAGGTCATGGGGTCGGATTCAAGATTCAAGACATGACAAGTACATGATGCACAGTGTTGAAAAGATGTCATCTTAAGTCCAAAACTAGCGATGAATTCATCTTACTGACAAGGACTGTCTGTGTGTCCAGCAGCTGATTATTCCTCTTTGCCGTAGAGCTTCCACATTACCATTAAAACACATCAGATCAGTGAGCCACACTGTTGCACTCTGACATGTTATATCATTGCTACAATCTGTGGCAGTCTTTACTCCTGTTTGGGTAAGGTTTCCTAAATTACTGAGCCTTTTTCAAAAATAAAAAAATATATTTTTGTGATACTGTACTTAAAGGTGCTGTATGCAAGTTTGTGGTATCGCTATGTAGTCCATGTTAGCATCAACAGCTGTTGAAATGTTGCCAGTTCAGCATCAAACTTACTTGCCAAGAACTGTCCCTAGTGGTGGAAAGCAACACCAGTGTTAACTCTGGATCAGCCTCTATTCATTTCACTTCTTTTCTTCTACTGAAGGTTGCATGCTAACCAGCTAGTCCTACTGGACCACAGTACACAGTGCTGCCCAGAGGATGTATTCTAACCTCTTGTCTTGTAAATGGAATGATGGGTAAAGCTCTTGATAAGTAAACAGCTGTTAATGCTAACAATGGCTATGTAGCGATAGAAAAAACTTACATATAGCATCTTTAAAGATTTATATCATTTAGTAGAAATAATTGACAGACTAATGCACTGTTGGTTTTGGTCTTTTAATTGGATGTGTTGACAATTTGCTGAGAATCTGAGAATTATAGAAAAATGTCACCACCCACATCTCTGATTTATCTAGTGATTTGTATAGGTCTGCTGTTCAGCCCACTGACGGCTGTTTCTCCTACTTAGACAAACAAACCAATCAGAGCTTTATAAGCAGGGTTGAGAATAGAGATGTCATCTTCCTGCATTCACTAGAAACAGCAATTTGAAAAAGGCAACAGGCACAGAATAGTTGTTGACATGTTTCTTGAATCAATATGAAAAATGTTGACTGCTTGTATAACCACAACCACAGCTTCCATCAACTGAAAATAATCTCAGTGGGAAAGATACCTCACTTGCCAGTGAAATGGACTGACACGAACCTGACCTCAGGCTGAATAAATGAAGTGAAATGAAACGGAAAGAGCTTCTTTTGATTGTACTTCGAGCAGGGAGATTAAACTCATTTGGATTAGCTAGATTAGAGTTAAAATGGTGACATCGTTCTTTCAACTCTTTGGTTGTCTTAAACTGCATTAAACACTTAATGACT
The DNA here is from genome assembly GCA_033238685.1 of Lates japonicus. Classification (NCBI taxonomy): domain Eukaryota; kingdom Metazoa; phylum Chordata; class Actinopteri; family Centropomidae; genus Lates; species Lates japonicus. The sequence goes on along the minus strand of BRZM01000070.1, from coordinate 1,092,561 downwards.
TAAGAGCCCAGACACTGAAAGAACTTAACCTCAAATTTTGTCAAAGAGCATATTTCCCATTTAGCAAAATGATGAAATCATTGAAAGATTGGTACATTGGGTTTGCCAATAAAAAATGAGATAAGAGATTTAAAAAGGATTTGTTACACTGTGAGAAACAAATCCAGGTATTAACTGCCTGGAATGGGACCCAAAAGTTTACAAAACCAGAGAAATGAGGAGCAATTGCATGAAAATTAGAGCGAACAAACTAATTACATATTCTATTCAAAACACGATTCGTCCACAGCCAGGATGATCTCCGATTTAATCGTAGCGGTTGAACAGTTTTGGATGCAACTTCTGTCCTGTTTCTCCTACTTTGACTTTCACCCCTCTAGTTTCTATAGAGACAAATCAATGGACTCTGCCCTCTTCCTCTCCCATACCCTTCATTATATTTCTCTCTCTACAACCTCAGCTAACAAAAGATTGCGGGGAAGAGACGGAGACAAGGGTGAGAGGATTGGAAATGTTTTGGGCTGATCAGCTCTGTCTCTATGTTGCTTTGAAGCCTTGAACAGTGGGTCAATACACGAACACCACTGGGGTCAAAGCAGAATTTCCAATTGGACCACCCATAGTGGAAATTCACAGACTCTAGCTATTGTAAGGTTGGACAAAATCCACCACATACAATAGTAATACTACAAACTGAAAAGTCTCATTTGAGAGCATCAGCTATTCTGCATTTTGTAGCAGTGAGTTGACAACTGAATGAAAAATGACAGGCACAGTAAAAAAAGCAATTAGGAAAAGTGGAAATCAGATGGCATATTGTTTTTCTGCCACTGAGCTACCGAGAACTCTGCTGTCATTATGAGATTTCGAATGATAAACATGCAATTTGAAAAGTGATGATACACGGTGAGATAGGATTTACAATATGAAGCGGATGAATGATGAAAACCAATATGGAAGAACTGCAAGATAGAATTTCAGTAAAGATTCTGACTCCAAGAAAAACAAATGGAAGGCAGTGATATATAGAGGTTAGAAAACTAATCGGTAAAGGGCCAGAGGGTTTTTCTTCCTCAACAAAAAACAGAGTGAGTTGCCCTTGAGCAAGGTGCTATCTGTGGGGGATCTGGTTGCATTTCCAAATTCTACAACAGTAGAAATAACTAAAGTATATGTACATAAAAACAACAGTGGCAAATATGGATACACAGTAAATACATAACTTCATTAAATGTGAAGGGCTTGAAAGACCCATATGCTATTTATTTATATTCATTTTAAAAGATGGAATTCATGACATGATAATCACACAAACTGTGAAAATGGATCTAATGAGTCCAGAGCTTTGGATGGGTATAGAACCCTCCCAGCTGAATCACCAGTACAAAGTAAAAAATGTAGAGTGAGGAAACAACAACTCCCAAGATGCATTTTAGCACGAAACACCCAACAATCAAGCTTGAAATTGTGTTATAGAACATGTGCAGCTAACAGAGAGAAGATAGTTAAGCTTACATTGTTAAAAAAAAAACTGTTGGAGGATTTATTTCAGTCTGCAATTGTTCACAAATTCAGTAACGAATCACGTTAAATCTTCTGTCACTTTGATTCGCTCTTCTGGCTTCCTCTCCATAGCAACTGCAGCAGAGTCTTATGGGTGTTGTAGTTTATTTCTGAAATGGGAAACCTCCTTGATTTCTAATCTATCATGGATTGCTGCTGTTTGATAAGTACATAAATTGTAGGATGCATCACTGACCCTCCCCAAATCCCAAAGTAGAAGTGTGTGTGTGGGGGGGGGTTCAGACGCTGCTCAACCAAGTGTCAAACACTTCATCGAAGCGCACTGACAACTTTTAATAACAGTCATAATTTGAAAGACGCAGTTGTGGAACAAGAGCTGACGTGATGTGTGACTTGTTTGGGATGTGGTCCTAATGAAGTCTAATGGGCGTCGGACTGGTGTGTAATGTAGTGCATCCTCCTCTGTGAAATATTGTCCACAGTCTGTTTCAAAGGTGACTGTGCTGTCCATTTACACACCCAGTAACTCATTCAGATGTGTTAAATGGAGCGTGGGCTGGACCAGTGCAAGAGTATTTCCACAACCTGAATCAGCCTTCTCTGAATAAATGAATAATTTGGCTGTGTGTGTGTGTGTGAGTGATTGTGTGTCTCCTGGGCACAAATGCATATTTGCATGTGTGTTTTTATGTGTGTTTATCTATTTGATGTGTGTTTTATGTGTGTACATGCGTGCCTGTAGGCAGTGAATGTGTGGGCATGGGATGTGTGTGTCCGCTTGTGTGTGTGTGTGTGTGTGTGTGTGTGTGTGTGCTCTCATTACACAAGGCCAAGTTTGGACTTGCCCTGAGCTAAAAATGACTAAGTGAGTGAGTCCCCAAACTCTCTTCTCTTTCTCTTCTCCTCTCTTTATTTCTTCCTCTGTCTGTTTGTACTTAAAGTCCCTGACAGAACCAGATGAAAAGCCTGAGGTTCACATCAGGTTCTGGCCTATTTCATTCTATATGCAAGTGGATTTTAAAAATGGCAGGTGGATTGGATCAACCTTTACTCTCACCAAGGAACATCAGCTGGATATTTATGTATATTGCACTGCAAAAAGGTTTCAGCTTTGGATATATGTAAAAATTTAATCAACCGTATGTAAAATAGTCAGCCCACTGTTCTCTCTGTCATCCAGAAATATAAAAGTCCTCATGCAGAATACATTGCCTCAGTTTGCTTTTGATAGATCCCAAATCAGCCTGGCTGCCTCGTTAGCTATGCCTTTCCCTCTCTAAATCTGCCAGTTCAAAGACAGCTGCTTCCTACTCCACCATCCTACATACAGTATAAACTATTCTCAGCTTTTAGAAGTCCTCTTGTCATCAACAGCAATACATTTTCCCTCCTACAGGTTTCAATTCCTTTTGTAATCATCCAAAGAAATGTTCAGTACCCACTACTGGCTGATTCATCGCAGAAATGAACCTCTCTTCAGATGAGGGCAAGTCATTTGGACCAGGTCAGTCCACCCCACTGTGCAACGAACATCTGGGAAAAGGCTTTCAACGTCAGGAAGTTTGTTGCTTTCTGAAAATGCCATCATCCTACTGGAAACCACCGTGAACACCAAAATGTGACCTTAAAAAAAATGCATCCAGAATGTCAGGCTCCTCTTTTTCTGAGATTTTTTTGCCAGCAGCTCCCAGCAGGTTATGCTTTTAGAGATGTCCCGCTGTGGGTCCCACTGTTTCTGTTGGACAACCCCACTGATGCATGACACTATTTGGTGTGCAGGTTTTATTTATTTATTTATTTGCTTTCCTTTTCTTCTGAGCTCCCGACGCTCGCTCCACTGTCAGAGCTGTAGCACTAACTGGACAGGAATACAGGATACTTATTGATTGTATTGATTGCCTCAGCTGCTCCCTCACTATCCCATCAAACTGGCTCAAATATTAGAAGAAGACTATGTGTAAGTTGTGTTTGCTGTCTGTGGGTTGTAGGTTCTTCTCACACTTTTTCATTCATTGTTATAAGAGTGAAGTCTGCAAACAAGCTAGCTAGCTCCATATAGTGTGCTGGGTCTACGCTGACTCACTTACATATTCAGGTCCTCTAAATGCCTTTTTCTCCCTCCATTTCCACATCCCTCCCTCTTCGCTCTCTTCTCCATTTCTTCCCTTCCTCACTCCATCTTTAATGTATTCTCTTGCCGACAACATGGCAACAAGACCCATCAGAGACACACAACAGTCTGGAACCGACCACAAGTCTCCACTCTGCCTCCCCCGTGCCGTTTGCTATGCCTATTAGCCACCAGCTAATTACCCAGTGGTGCTCCCCGTGGGATTGGCTAGCCCCACACTAAGCTGATTAACATGCAACTCGTTGAACGGGGCATGGTTGGCTGTGCGACGGCAGACGTGGAAGCAGAGGTAAAATTAGAAAAACCAGGAATGAGAAGGTATGGCAGCCAGCGAGGTGAAACAGTCACTGTCATCAGAGGAAAAGGCTACATTAGCATTTGAGCTAATTGGGGGAGAAAACACTGAGGCAAATGGCAAGATGTTTGGAAATCTCCTAAATGTGACATCAAGCAAAGATTTTGGTGATGCTGTTAGCATTAATAACCCAGTGGGACCAGGCACCAAATTGGTCGTGTAATTTGAGTTTGTGCTACATAGGCTAATGTACTTTTTTTTTTTTTTTTTGTTCATTAACCACAGCAGAATCACAGCTTTGTATAGCTTGTCATCTGTGTAGCACTAAACTGGGATCTTACATGGGTCATTATGCTGCTAGAGCTACATGGTGCCACTGCGGTGCAGGAGCACTGCGGCAGATAATAAGCACCAACAAAGACAGCTTCAGTTTTCTGTATTGCCACAAATGAACAGGCCCGTCACTGAGACCACCCACTCGTATATAAACTGTGGGTAGAGAGGGACACTGTGGCGACCTGCAGACAAAGTGAAGGCTACTTGACTCACAGGGAGTGATCTGAACGTTTGAAGCAGCTGATGGTCTGTGGTTGGTCATCTCTGAGTGTCGTTGTGTAGGTGTGTATGCCTGTGGGTGTATATGTAGTAAATGGAAACTTCTATATGTAAAAATATGTCACAACATAATACGTGAAAATAATATTTTCCTTTGTGTGACTCGTCCTTGAAAGCCAAACATGCGCGAGACGTCTCTGCGTGTCTCAGCCTCCACATTGCAGGCGCTGTGCGGTACACACAGAAATACACACAGCATGCACAATGAGGAGGACTCAACGCGCCGTTTCTTCGGAGGCACCACAGGCTGATCAGTGACTTGATGGACTAACAAATTAGGCTGACCTGCTGGTCAATGAAACAAAAAAAGGGAGCAGCCTCTGTGACAGGAAGCAGAGGGGCCACAGAGCAGTACACCGCAGGATTTATTTCACTGATTGGCTGCAGAGCTGACGTCAGGCTCATGCCTCAAATCTTTCTAAGTAGAACTTGCCAAATTGAATTTTTTTCAACCAGTTCTCTGTACAGAGCCCCTGGATGTGAGTAAATCTATAGTTCTGCCTATGGGCGTTTTATGCTGTTATTAGATACGTAGCTGAAAGCAGAATGACAGGAAACGGAAGAGAGAGATGGGAAATATTATGCAACAAAGGTCCTCAGCCAGACGCAAAGTAGGGGAACTGTGGTTCATGAAGCTACGTGGTAGACATAAGAGACTTAGTGGTGATCAGGGTGCACAGCCACACATAGACTCTCAAATATGATTCATGAATTGACGTCACTTTTCAGCACCAATCGGTCAGACAGCAACCACTGCAGACGACTGTCATTTAGTTACTGGCCTGTTTTGTGAAAGACAGAAATCAGTGCAACAGGAACGTGGATAATATGGCCCAGCTCCTATCAGCTGAACACTACACTGCCTGAACTTTAAATTACTTCATTTCAGCAGACTAATCAGCTCTCTCCTCACTGGCTTCATATCTTATATGATAAAAAATGAGCCTACAAAAGGGGATAAGAGTTACACTGTACTTATTTTTTTAATAAGCCCTGAGACAATAGCTTCTCATACCCTTTAATGAGCTGCTTGTCCCAGGGTGTGAGCCTTTGCTCATTTGGGTCTCACTTTGGAAAAAATATTGAGCACGACCTGCTGAGCTCTGTTGAGCCCGGAGGAACTGAATTGCTTACTAATGACCTCTCTATGTCACTTCCTGTATACAGCTGGAGCAACTGCAGAAAATACAAGTCACATTTTTACATACAGAAATCCTATCCACCTCATGCACTGACAATACATTTGTCTGACATTAACACTGGATTACTTCTATGAGTTGTTCTTCATGCAAACATCTCGATTTTATGCTGCAGATAGTTATGTATTTTTCACTTTAAATGTAATTAGACATGTAAAATATCTGATTTTTTACACACTGTGTTATTATTATTGTACAAGGATAGAACGTTTTTCATATGGCAGAGATACTGTATTACAAATTATAGACAACAGGCAGTTATTCACACATTCGCACATCTGACGGCCACCACACTCATGCCAATTCCCCCACTAACAACCAGTACACTGTGACAGGTGGAGAGATAAATCTCCCTCCCTGTTCGTAGCTGAGAACGAACACTTTCAGACTAATTGGAGAGGAGATGTGAAGTGGAACGTCCACTTTATTGTGACAGTCAAGGACAGGGCATCCTTGTTAATATTAACTTTCAAAGGGGCTGGTAATTAAACCTAAAGACACTATAGGGGAATATGGTATAAGGAAACACAGTAGGAGTCAGTGGACCAATGCATATTTCCACACTAATGTCCACATACTGTGTTACAAACTGAATATTTTAGACTTGGTTTGCACTGCAGGGTTTGTTTGGAACACATATATTTTAGTTGTTTTGTTAAACTGAATTTAAACAGCCTATATTCCCATTAGCACCTCCATTCTTCACACCAAACTTTCTCAGCTGTAACTTCCCAAAACTGACACAAAGTAGATGCATGGACGTTACATTTTCTCTCTGGACATTCACCCACAGCCAAGGTTGTAATTTACTACACACTGGATGTTTCATCTGTCTTGCCTTTAAATATCCCTGTGAGCTAACAGCTATATAAAACTTATGGCTATGAGTGCTGTTTTCCCCTGGGTTTTACCTCTCAGGCTAAATACAGGCTGCCCTATATCCACTGCCTTCTTATAGCTTGACAAACAGCTCTGCAGATATTACTTGGGGCTGAAAAAAGTATAATCACCTCCTCTACCTGTGTTTCAGTTTAAAAAAAAGCTAATACTCTTGATAAAGTTGACTGTGAGTCAAGAAAAGGAGCAGTGCTTATGGTTTCAAATAATGAACTGATTACATTTATTTCTACTTTAACTGTTGTGGTAACCACAGTAAGTTATTTCATTGTGTTTGTTTTCCCCCTACTTTAAAAATCAAGCCTATAGCAATAACCAAGCAGTATTACACAGCAGAATCTCTTACTGGCTTCCTTTGTATTGGATTTACAAAGCCTATCGTGTGCTTTATCTGCACACGTTAGCACTGACACATCTATATTGTGTCCTCACGTTACAAAAGCAATCTTAAGCAATGCAGCTGTGAACATATCGTTCCCTGCAAATGATGCGTTCCCCCTCTGGACGGATCTGTAAACACCTTGTGCTCATCTCACTTTATTGGTTGAGAGACTGAAGAGGAATACATGCTCAGTGGGCCTTTTGAATTAAATCTGGCTGACAGGTTATTAATATTTTTGACATGGATTATATTACTTAAGAGCAACGATGATACAGAGTCTGTATTCATGCCAGAGACTCGCTGTCATTTCAGCTATGGAGCTATATCTGAACCTCAACTTTGAGTGTGAATTTTGAATGTTTGGCTCAAATTAAATTATTCTTTGTGAGATAATAATTCCTCTAAAAATATACTTTATGTTCCAACAAAAAAAACAACTTTCTCTGTGCTCAGAAATTGTCCCAGAACATGCCCACAGCTGAGACATAGTAGACAAGTATAATGTCATAGTCCTCTTCCTCCCCGTCTTATTAATCCAATGAGTGCATCCCTTTCTCATACTTTCATTCATAAACTTGTTTTTTTCTGCTGCTCATCTCGCAGACAACCTTTGCCATCCCGGCTTCTCCTTCCACCCGATGACTCAAGACTCTCAGACGTTTTCCTGCAAAGCGTGCCCACCGAGGTCTTGCTCCGAACGTAGATCGCGTGGGCGACGGAGACTGAGTCAGCATCAAAACTGTATTCAGAGAAGTATTTAGCATCCTATACATAGTGTGGTGAAGTCTTTTATATCACAAATTTCTTTTGGGCCAATTAGTGTAATTCAGAAAATGCTGCAAGTTGAGTCAAAAAAAAAAGAAACTGAATGTAACACCTGGATGAAGAAAGAAACAACGGAATGAACAATAAAGTCTGTAACTATCCCTAGCTTCATTACTATTTAACAAAAGCCATCAAAGGTTTTATTTTTTCAAAAATATATGATGCTGTGTGCACTTTGTTTCCATAACAACCAACAGCTACAGCCAGAAAAGAGTGCTTGTGCCGAACTCTCGAACCCTGCAGGAAACTCCCACTGCACGGCCAGTGAGCTTTATACTGCCTTTTTACGATCGGAGGTGAGTTTTGTTTTCATGCAATTAATTCACACGTCAATTTATTTTTTCAAACTGTTGTGTTTTTATGGTTACTTTCACGCAGAATGCAAATACTATGTTGTGAGGTTTTTGCAGCGCAAACAGACATTGCAAGACAGACTGCCAGAGGCTGCTCTGGGTCAAGAGATTCCGGTAGTTCATCCTCTGCCTCCTCAAATGTGGTGGTTACATCCACAGCACGACCTCAAACTGTCCCACCAACATCCAGGAATAAAACAAAGAATGTTTATTACTATTCATTTCACATGGGAAACAACCAGTCTCTCATGCAAAAGGCTTGTCTTTTGCTGACCCATCCATCCACCTCCAAACCTCCTCCTAATGCGGACTTTGTTGCTCTTTCCTCCCGTCATAATTACTACAGCCACTAGAGGTCACCTGACCGTAAAACGTAACTATGGGACGTGATGAGCTGCTTGCACATACAACCTATGGGATCATGTTTTACAGGTGCACGGTCTTGACATGTTTTGTCATTCTTCGCTTTTATCTCTATTTTCTGTTTGTGTCCTGTGTCGACTTTAATATACAGTTTGTATCCAGGGCTCCTTGGACTGCAACAATGATTGTGAGTAGATTATTCTGGCGAAATAAAATAAATTGAATTCTCAAAAACTCATCTCAGTTTCTGTCTCTAGTAATATGAGCATATACCGTTCACGCTGTTTCATCAGTCAGGCCTGTGAATCTTTGAATACAGGTTCGGGACCATCTCGCTAACCTTTAGTGGAGGTGGATGATGAATCCAGCAGCACTGAGGGAGCAGCACTGTGGGTGTTTCTGTCACTGTTAGACTAATTATGCAGCAGCAGCTACAACAGGATATAACAGACTCCTTCTGTCTTTCACTCTGCATATAAAATAACCATGGCTTGCCTCATTTGTACTGATGTATCGTTACTTTAAACTGTACTTATGGAAACTATAATCAAATAAAAAGAAAAGCCCTTCACCCTTGAGGGTCAAAGCTGACAAAACTCCCTGCATTAATTTTCATTATTCCGTCAAAGTGCCTCAGTGTTTAAATTGACCTCATCTAATTGTTTTTATGAAAGTTAAAGGGGATTTACATTCTGTCCTGCAGCAGCTTCCCATTTCAACTTCAGGAAAACACAGTTATATTACATTTATAGACCTCTGGGCAAACTTGTACTCACTTCATCAATTTTCTCAATTAGATCTGGCAAATGGTGTCAGAGGATACACAGATGCATATCATTAAGTCTTTATGTGCACTATGTTGTAAACCTACATTGTGTACAAGTGTGTATACTGTATGTGTAGCAAGTGTGTAGAGCAGAAAGGCTTTCCTAACAGACCAATACAATTAGACCTCCAGGGCAACATCATTGGATGAAAGCAAACAAGCAGTTTTGAATATATGAATACGTAACTAAACAAATAGAGTGTTTGTGTGCTGTAGAGGAAGTGGCACGTCAAAGAGAGTGGAAGTCGTGTGCGGTGGGAAGAAAATAAGAGACAAAAAGTGTGACACTATGGCACATGCAGGTGTGTGTCTGTGCAAGACACAGTTCTCCCATCTGACCTACGGGGTCAGAAGGCTAATAGGAATGTTAGTAAGCCGTGAGTGAGTCATTCTCCACCTCCGGGCTCGTGCGGCATCCCTACAGTAATTTGCAATTATATTAAAAGCTGCGTCATAGCACAAGTTTGTTGTCTTGTTTTATGTTCTTCTCAGGCTCTACTGGGAACAACTGAGTCAGTGATGGGGTGTGTGTGTGTGTGTGTGTGTGTGTGTGTGTGTGTGTGCGTGCGTGTGTGTGTGTCTGTTGCAGGTGGTTTCTTACACAGCTCCTCAGATTTTCAGACATACAGGAGGCAAAATAATGGAAATAAAGTTTTTGTTCAACCTCAACCTCTTATTTTCATAGTTTGCACCATCACATCATTTTACTCAGCTGCTAATATCAGACTGTCCTTGTTTAGGTTGTTTGTGCAAACAGCTTATTATGACCCACAGTTATGTGCTCCAGCAGCCACACTGAAATAAGTTAAATAAGCTGAACCAAGAAATTGAACTGATGTTTATAACAAACAGATTTGCCATTATTAAATCTGTCTGACTCTGCGGTCCTGTCTGGCTGTACACAACATAGCAGACATCACAGAAATAAAGCTTTATGGATCAGCAGAGTGTCACACACTCTGCTACAGTTACAACACAATCCAAATACTTTCAAAGGGGTTAATCCTGCAGGCCATGACAATATCACAGTTTCTCTCATGGACACACACACACACAATCCCAGTGATTTCAACACTGAACACTGCAGCAGCTTTCAGACTGGATGATCAGAGATGTTCTGTGTACTGTTAACCATGCTGTAAAGGCTTAATGTTAGCACCACAGTAACAGCAGTTTGACTACAGCTCCAGCTACTACAAGCCGTACTAAAAGGTTAAGATTTCAGCTGTCTTCAGAAGATTCAGAGGAGATGGTGTAAGTACGACTAGCACACCCACACTCACATGTACACCTTCACCTCCTGAGTCACCCCACAGGTGGGTATAAATCTTGGCAGAAGTCTGCCCGTCATCCAGGGACCCTTCAAGAACCCTCAAGTACAGAATATTTGTGGTGCCTATGATCTTGGCGCTCCAAACGGCCTCTGATTTGAGTCAGCGAGTCTGGAAGTTTCTGTCCGTCATCTCCTCGACACCTTATGTCTGCATCTGAGGAAGTCCGTTTTAGCAAACCGGTGTCACTGCGTGGTGTTAAAGTGAAGAGACACACTGAAAGGGTGAAAGATGCTGCATGCCTTATGGGCTTCTCTGACAAGCAGATTTAACACTCTGACTGGCAGGAAACTGTGTGTAGGTGTGTGTTTTTGTTTGCGTGAGTGGGTGCAGGTTGTAAGGTGGAGTGCTCTCAATATTCTTTGTAGAAATGACCTGTTTGTGCATGTGTGTAAGTGCGTGTGTGTGTGTGTGGGAGCCTGAGCGAGTTCTCAGGTGTTTTTCGGTAAAAGATCAAACAGTTGAATTCTCTTTGTTGCAGCCACTGTCGAGAATTTATTTGGGCGTGCGTGCGTATGTTCAAGAATCGCTAATTGATCCGGTAACCCATGAAGAATATCAAACATGTCTGACACACACACACACACCAGCACAGGCAGCTATTTGTGCTGCCTTTGATCACTGAGGCAGCTCAGGAGTTTCAAGTTAAAGCGATACTGCTTAAAAGATGGTATCCATTCACACAGGTGTGCTTTAACTCATTCTTTACATTATTACCTGCCATCTCCACACCAGTGGAACTCTAGCTTTGAATTTGAAGCCAAGATGAAGACTCTAATTAGACTGCATTAGACTCATTGTGCCCAAGACTAATAATTTGGTTTATAGAGCGTGCAGATAATGGCCTGTACCTAATGGTTCAGGTTGAATAAACATAGCGCTGTTGAAGGCAACATTAAAAGAGTAGTCCAGCCATTTAAAATTGCCCTTTGACAAGATGGAGGAGGGAGTTTTCTTTTGACTGATGCAGCAAAGACTTTTAATCCTCAGTATGCTTCCTATACTACCCATAACGCAACTTGACAGCATCTATCATGTGACCCTCCATGCCGGGGTAAACATAAAGTTTCAAACCCCACACCTCCAGTTTGTATTTTTCCTCAAACTTGACAAAGCTCCTCCAGAGCCCCTTTAAAACGTGTATCTGTACACGAAATAAAAACCTGTAAGAAGGTTTCCAGCTGCAGAGGAGTTAGAAATCTTTCTTTTTCTTTTTACTAATGACTCATTTCATCGAAATTCATTATCCTCTGTATCTATTATCTCTTGCTATGAGTGGATATAAACCCCTGGAGTTATGCATATGTCTGTGAATGTCAGTTTCTGAAAGCCTTCTTTATCATGAACACAGTGTGAAATCTCTTCATCCTGCAGATCCAGTATCTTGTTCTGAACAGATGTTGTACACACTTACAGTACGTGCACATGCTGCTATATGATGTAACATAAACACTTTCTAATGATCCCAGTTAAAAATATAATCGTCTTCTACAATATTAATCCATGTTCCTAGGAATTTACGGCAAAGACAAGCTGTACGCCAAAGTGAGCTCGTTAGCATAACTCATTAGTTTCTGTGCAGTGTGCATTGATTTATTTTCTCCATAATCAATCTATAAGCCTGTTAGGATGTACAAGGATGCACGCACACACGCACACACACACACACACACACACACACACACACACACACACACACAAACATTTGAGAGTTACAAGGCAGCTCAACATGTACAGGCCTGCTAGGTTCATCTGATTTACTCATCATATATATATATATATAAATTCAAAACACTTCCTCATTTCATTTTCCTGTCTATTATTGGCTTTAAAATAGCAGTGTCCTGCACTGCTGAAAATGATACATTTCCTTATTTCTGCACACAACTTTATTGAATTGTCCATCTCCAGTGGGTTAAACAGTTTATAATGTTTTACTCTTAAACTGCATTATTTAGCTGTAGGAGAACTCTACTGTTTCTAGCAATTACCCCAGTTCTTGAAAATGGCTTTGGTCCTTTTTGCTCTAATTGTAATTAATTACTTGGGTCAACTGAAGAAGCCAAAGAAGATATCACTGGAAGCTGCACTGAGTGCAGAGCTGTTAATGCTGGGCAAGTGTTTCCAAGCCATAAAAAGGAAAAAATGGCCACAAAGTAGCAGTGATATCCTTTTGGGAAGGAAAAAGCCAGTAATAGCGTATAGATCAATAGTCTGAATGTGCAGATTTCAATAACCATTATGTTGTATTGTGTTTGTGTGTGTTGGTGTGTATGTGTGTGCTTGGCTATTAGAGGTGAAGCATTGGATTCCACTTACAGTAGCTGGCCTCAGTGGGAATGTATAAGCTAATGAGCCTCAATATGCACTTTGACTGCTACTTCACTGTCTGTGCCCTCTCTCTCTCTCAGTGTCTGTCTGGCTCTTTCTCTGTCCCTGTGTCTCTGTCTCACACCTTTTGTGGCTGTAATAAATGGCTGTTATCGCAGTTTCAGTTAATCTTCACACCTTTAATGAGTGATTTGTCTGTGTGATGTTGCAGCTGCTCCCAGAGTAATGGTTTGAAATCAATAAAAACTCTTGTACCGATCTGAAATATCAATGAAACTACTGGAGAAACAGACCACTCTATAAAAGAAATCCTACAGATACATGGGGAAAAACACACTCCGAGTGTTCAATAAGAACAGCTCGCCAAGAGGTGTCTCCAGTGGTGGAAACCAACACCACTGTTAACTCTGGTTGAGCTTCTGTTTCTTTTACTTCTTTTCTTCAACTGAAGTTAGCATGCTAACCAGCTAGCTCCGCCCTATCTCGTAATACCACACTGCGATAGTGAGTCACTGTAGTGTCCTGTCTGCCCCCAGTCCAACATGAGAGGATGAGGAAGTAGCACTGCCCAGAGGCTGTTTTTTAACCTCTTGTCTTGTAATTGCAATGACAGCTAAAGCTCTTGGTAGGTGAACAGCTGTTAATGCTAATGTTGGCTATGCAGCAACAGCAAAAACATACATATAGTAGCTTTAAGATTAATAGCATTAATAGAAAGAGCCAGGGTGAATGTTTCCCCCTGCCTCTAGTCGTTATGCTCCACAACACTGACATGAAATTGATAATGATCCTTGTGTTATTAGACAAACAGGAGACATTCTCAAACTTTTAAACTCTCCCTGTAATGATGACCTTAATAGAAAACAATAAAGCCATCTGGAATTGTCAAGAAATCCTCTCTGCTGCCCTTACAACAACTTGCTCTTGATATTACATAACTGATTATCCACTGGTTTACACTTTAAAATGATCCAGCCTGTCTGCCTGCTGCAGTGAAGCAGCTGTTTCACGGGGCAATTAACCAAAACCACTCACACACCTGTCTATCACACACAAACACTCAGGTCACTCTGACTCACACCCACCTGTGCATTACACTCTCGTACGAATAACTGTGCACACACATGCATTGCGTACACAGGGTTGCGTGATTGCAGGGCAAAACAAACAGTGGAGATTTGCATGACTAAAAATACCTCAGGGAAACCTGCTGTGTCTGAGTGTGTGATCACTCATGCATGTATGCAGGTTTTAACAGCACGTGGATCGCAGAGAGACCTGTGCAGCGCTGCACATTTGTCTCATCAAAACCAAATATGATATAATATACAACGGTTGAAGAGTCATCAGAGGGAGAGAAAGAATGAAACAAAAAAAGAGAGATTAGGGAATTATGGGACAGAAATACACAACATTTTTAGATCAAAATGAATGTGTCTAAGGTTCCTCTGCTCATTTAAACATAATAACAACTCAAATTAATGCCCATACTATCACTGAGAAATGACCAGGAAAAAGGGGTAGAGTAAAAAATCTCTTTCACGACAACGTAGGAGGTAAGAGAGAGAAAAAAGAAATCTGCGACTCGGCGTCACACCTCCTCCCTCCTCATCGCGTGCCACCAGCGCAGTCTGCTAGTCCGCTACAGCACATTACACTTTGATTGAGAGGGAGAGAAACATACACAGCGGGGACGCCCGTATGGTGAAGAGAGAGAGAGATATATAAACACAGAGGGAGTGTGAGAGAGAAAGTGCTGCTGTCTGCAAAAACAAATACACACACTCACACACATAAAAGTGGATGAGGTGGAGGAGGGGTGATGATTTTACGCTCTGTCGGTCCGAGAGGCTACAGCACTGACACATCGAGGTGAGAGGTCAAACCTGTTCCTCTCCATTGATTCTCTAACTGGAGAACTCATCTCCCTTCATCAGGAGTCCTGTCCCCTCGTCTCTAATATCCCCTCACAGCTGAACGCACTGTGCCGGCGTGAATCAGAAACAGTGACAAAGTCAGGAAAAATGAGTCAGAGAGGATCTAAATACCAAAAACAGCATGCAGTGATTAAGGTCCTCGAGTAACCTTTTCTATCTTTTGAAATATTCTGCCACACAGCATCTGTCTTTCCTTTGGATCCTTTCACCAGCTGCTACCTTACTGTCTTTTCTGTTTGCTGTCAGGCTTCTTTCTGATTTCCCTTTCTGTCCAATTTATTTCATGGATGTTCCCCAGTCATTCCTGCTCCTTTTGCATTATTCTGGTTTCCAGACTCTGTAAATAATATACTTCTATCCAAATTTTATGTGTATTTTAATGCAATTTCCAACTTTTCAGCAAATTAAAATGCAGAAGTTTGTTACAGTCATTAAGATTTCTGTCCTGATTGGTGTGGTGAGAGTCTTGGCGTGAGAAGTCCTCCATACAACAACAGGTCTTTAAAATCGTTGTGGCAAATATTACATTTCCTGTGAGTGCTTCACAATAAAAGCCACCCTGTTTTTTGTCAGTAGAAGGCTTTTAATATGACGCAGCAGCTGATGAATCTTTTCTTTTTTGGACTTACTGATGAAATTGTATCTCTTTTAGGCAGAAACATACTGATGCTGCATCTACACTGAAATAAGAAAAAGAAGAGTTTCCACTAAGACATCATTCAGCCTAAATAAAGGTTTCCACCGTCCTTTTGTGCTCCATCTTTTGCCCACCATGGATATTAAGGTATTTTTAACACTATATGTCAAAACACGTGAATGTAAACTTTACCACCCCTGCTCTTACACTTCATCCTCTTTTTCTGCATATTTCCAATCCATCTCCCTTTTCAGCTTTTATCATCTTCAGTTCCCAGAGCTGCTTCCCTGAGCTTTCCATCTAAATCGCTCCACTTCTCTTCTCTCCTTCATCTCCCTCGTCTTCCCTGTCATCTTCTCCTGTGTCTGTTCCTCCTCTCTCATATACATTCAGTTCACGCTCCTCTTCTCTCTCTGTAGTCTTCCTCGCTTGCTCCTCCACTGTCCATCATTTATTTCTTCATTGACTCCTGAATCTTCCTCCTCATTATTTCCACCCTAACCCTGTCTTTTCTCCATTAATCTTCCTTCCTCCAGCGGTTGGTCCGCTCTGATGAAGCTGAAGGATCTGTTACAGCGAGATGAAAAGAATTTGATGGGAGAACAAATGTTGCATTAAACAGGAGACTTTGTCTGTGAAGGCCTCGGAAAAGTGAAAACTTCAGTTGGTAAGAATAGTACTTTTGGCTTAGAGTCCAACTAAATAAAAGAAGTTTGTAAGCTTTAGGATCCAGTTGGATATGATTGTCAGGCTCTAATTTCCATCACTGGGTGAAAGCAGCTGCTGACAATCTACAGGGGAGAGGCCGCTAACCTGTTTTTAACACTTCACAGCTGGATGGGTTTCAGCAGATCTGTGCAAAAGTCACTCATCTTAATGTTCGCAATCAATCACCATGACAGTGAAGACAGACGTGTACTGAAAGATGCATGAATGCTTGGCAAGTTGTGTTCAGCACTCACAAACAAGCAGTGTGTGTGCTTTGTTTAAGCCTAGCATCTGTGCAGACAAAATATGAGCGGTCTTTTAGCAGAGCTGCCCAGCCACATGCCATCTAGTCCCTAACAGGCACTACACCAGCTGTGTATGCTACTTGGCGCCCGGTCAAGCAGAGATACGGGAGCTCTCCAGCAAAGTCAGCAGGTCAACAGTGATACGCGTAACTCCTGACACGCAATAGCACATTTTCTGTTTTTTAAAACTACTCTGGAGTCATTTCTGCTCAGTCTGCCAGGGAAATCTGCTCATAACGGACAGCTCTGCAGGACACGTGATGTATGTCCAAATCTGGTCAAAACATGCAACAGTTGCAGCAGCAGCAGCTGGTCTGACACACAGTTCACAGAGGCAATTAAGTTGCTTTAAAACTCTTAGTGCTTGCTGCACTTTGCATCAAAAATCCCACTCTTTCTCTGAGTTATAACTCAATCAGCATTCATTTATTGGTGCTAATTTGCCTTTACTTTGCTAATTTTAATGTATAATGTCTGTTTTTTTCTGTGGAGAAGCCCACAGGCGCACAGTGTTCGACAACACCTGCCATAAGCTAAACTTAACTGAGGAGATTTAGCTCCTGAACCGTGATCATTCCTGAAAAACTCTCAGAACTTGGGCGTCTGTGAATCTAATCCAGAGTTTGCAGCGTATGAAGTCAACTTTCTGTCTGGAAAGTGTGGTTCAGGAGTCATGCAGAAACCTATAAGCAGCAGCCAGCAGTTAAAGGCAGCTTGGTCAAGATCAGTCATTAACAGGCTGGCAGATTGGTTCAGGAAAACAACCACAGTGTCTGCAACAGGTAGTCAAACAGGCTGACTAGGAGTGTGTAAGACAAGAGAAAAAACTGCCCTCTTTGTGTACACTCAGACACTAACTGGTCATAAACAACAGCAGATCATACAAAAACAAATGGAGATCTGAATCAGTACAGACAGTAATGCAACAAATTGACTGAAAAATGGGTCTTAAGTTTACTGTGTGCAGTGTAAACAACCTGTTTACTGAAAACAATGCACTTGGACCAATTTTATGAAGCACAGCAGCCTATCAGGTTAAAATTTGCAGTTAAAATAAGCCAAGTGATTCACTTAGTGGAAATGTGATGCTTACATCAGTTCCTTTAAAGCTATAAAGCAGTAATTAAATAAATCCTTATTAACTGGCTTATTATACAAACTTAACCTTGCAACGGAAATTTTGCCTAAAGTTGATGACTCCCAGAGGAGAGAGTATTGACGAACACATAAACATCCTTCTTGATGAAGTCCTCCTCTGCGTCTTTATTGTACATCAGTGCTGCAGACAGAATAAAATAAATATTCCTTCCTGCATTAATCCTGCACTGTTGACACAATTTTTGTTGGAGATGGAGCCAAAGTGCAAGAGCAATTAAAAAACGTTGGAGTGAAGAGTGTGTCTGAGTTGTTAATTTGCATTTGTTTATGCAGAGATATTGCAAAGGCCAACATTATGTTACGTCTCTGCTGGAGATGACTGTCACTTCCCTTGAATAGCAGAACATCTTTTATTCGACTGCGAGGAGGTGGAGGTGTGTGGTGCACAGAGCTCTGGAACATGTCATCCTAAGAGATGTATAGATTATATAGATATAGGGGTCAAAGGGCGCCGCAGCGGCAGCTGAACAGTTTTTTTATTTTTTATTTAATACTGTGTTAGGTCAAACCGACAAGTTGGAAGAGCAGGAGAACAAGAGGCAGGGGTCAGTCACTAAACATGTTGATTTATGAGACAAAATGCAGCTGAATATGAAGCTATATGGTGAGGAGGTAAGATGGAGGCCTTGCTTTACTTAATACTTTGTTGTGAGTTTAAAGGAATACGGCATCAAAAACCTACAATCTTGAGTATTAAACACTCAGCACACATAGGCTTTAAAGGCAACTGAGAGATGGTTGAAGCCTTGTTAGTCAAAATGGCCGCTATAGTCATCTTGGATTTACAAAGGTTGTACTCTAATGAAAGCTTTCAAAAAGCTAGTAAGTGTACCTTTGAGGTGAGATAATTTCATCACATGGTTCCCAAACTTCCATGCTTACCACCTTCAAGTATTCTGGTCAAGTTAATGCCAAACGAGGCAAGTCAAGGCAAGACTCAGATCCTGGTCAAGTCTGACAGCAGCAAAGCCTGAAGCATAAAAGTTATTTTTCTGCTTGACTCGAGTCTCAAGTCTTACAAATCCTCAATATTTCAACTACAAAATTACAAAACAATGTTTGTAACTGCTCTTCAGAATGACTCATCAAACCATTTCCTGATCTGACACCACAATGGTTAAGGTTTGGTCAGGTTTGGGCACAGGTTTGGTTTTCAATGACCCATAACCACCCCCACCTCCTCCGTCTGTGGACTTTATAATTGCCATATCTACAGTCTACTGCTGCTGATGCACAATAATCCACTGGTTGACATGTTGAGTATCTTTCAAACAGCCAGTAAGTCACTGCTTCAGAGGGAGGAGGCATTGTTGTGAAGTAACTGTGAGGGTTCGGTGCGTATTGAAAATACAGATGAAGGATTGTAGAGGTGGCTTATGCTGCAGAGGAGGTTTGAAAAATGTAACAAGTGGTGATATATTTTTTTGATGTGCATAAAACTGATTTTCAACAGAGTAATTCTTCAAAGGTGTTTCAGAACTTAAATTCCACTTCATATTTCTGTTCCCTCTACTCTTTCGTCTCTCCATCATTCTCCTTCTCCGCCTTGTTGTGGCATCTCCTCTCCCTCATCCATCATCACCCTCTTCTACCTCCTCATCACTCAATTCATCTCTCCGCCCGTCCATACCTCCATCGCTTGAGCCACTCATTCGCTCCCTCATTCATTCACCCCTCTCTGAATCATCGCTCCATTTTAATTCCCGCCCTACGCTCATTCTTCATGTGCCGCGTCCCTCCTCGCCCAGTCGTTTCTCAGCCCTGCTGTCGTTACTCACTTCATTTGCAAGGTTTATGCCGTCTGGTTCCCTCATTCCGTCTCTTCTGCCCTTACTCTCTCTGTCACACCAAAGTTTTGGTTTTCAGCCACAAGGAGAATTGGAGTCACTTCACTTGCCTAAAGCAATAAACGTATGGGGATTTGAGTTGGTGGCATGATACGGTGAAGCACACGATGTATTCAATGTAAACTAAAAAAGACACTATAGACAGACTGCTTTTTTTCCCCATTACCTAATTATTTCCACCATCTATCTCTGCCTGTCACCCTTTGTCCATCGCTTTGCATCGCTTTGCTGCCTTCATCCATTTCTCTACCTCTCATTCTTTCACTTCTACCTCTCTAGATTTTCTCTTTAATGTTTCATCTTTATTCCTTGCCTTTGTTTTTCCAATCATTCTGCCATTACTCCTCTTCTCCTCCAAAGAATATTTCTCGCTTTATTGCCTTTATTCTCCATTTTCTTTCCATTTAAAGCCTCTGTCTGATATTTGTTCAGCTCTATATATATTCCGCCAGCGGTTCAATAAATTCATCATTTCATAAAAAATGTCTATTAATGGTTATGACAGGGTGATAGCCGTGGTTCAGGCAGATTATGTAGCTTGCTGCCACGCTAACATCACATGTACATCCCCACTATGCAAAGTAAAAGCAGATCTAAGCTGGTGAGGGGGGAGTGGAGGCGGTGAAGGCAACAAGACAGCAAAACGCAACATCATGGAAACCAGCCAGACAGGGCCGACTGTATGAAAGCACTGTACTTATGTGTTTAGTGTGTGAAATGACAATGCTCTCGTGTGGTCCATTCAGCAAACAGAGAGCAGTTATTGACGAAATTTGAGTTGCTAATTTATCTAATATTGATCTTTCACCAAGCATTTTAGTCGCCTAACCCATACCCCTTAACAACATACCCACACTGACTGAGTAAGAGCTAAATGAGAAGATCAATACCACTCTCATATCTGTTCATTAAATGCAAGCACAGCACTCTTAAGCCTAACTGATTAACATGCTGTATCTAGTTTGTTTAATCTGTTGGCTACTTCATGCTAGGCAAGGCTAAATCAATCAATTCAATCTCTTTTATAAAACTGCTTTGTGTGAACACTAAAACACACAAACAATGCGATCAAACACATAAAAAAGTCAAAAACCACAAAGTATGTACAAGTAAAGCGAAGGTTTTTAAAAGGCTGGAAGACAAGAGAATCAACAGCTGAGGCTAGCTCAAAGCTAATGAACGGTGGCCAACACCACAAAGGCAAAATATGCCAGTTCAAATCCT
Organism: Lates japonicus; assembly: GCA_033238685.1. Classification (NCBI taxonomy): domain Eukaryota; kingdom Metazoa; phylum Chordata; class Actinopteri; family Centropomidae; genus Lates; species Lates japonicus. The sequence continues at coordinate 1,071,673 of BRZM01000070.1, read as the reverse complement.
ACGCTGCAAGAATAAGAAACAACTATAACCTGAAAATTATGAATAACTAAACACCAATAGGCTACCACTGCAAAGGTGGTTATATCACAGAAACTGATAAGTAGCCTAGCGACAGCGGTTAGGGCAGTCAGTTTTTGATAAGAGTTTAAATCAATCAATAGCTAATTATGAAGTACATCAAGGGCAGCAGTCTGAAAATAAACACAACATATGCCAAACACATTCAAACTGCTTCACTGATAACATGTGTGTCTGGCAAATGCTGCTGTAGCCTATGGCACAAAACCTAATCTGACTAGCCTTTTTTTGCCACGGTGATTCAATTACCATAAATTTAAAGTCCCCCAAACTGCCGCTTCGTCCTCTGCTGCACTCAGAAGTTAGTGAGTGCCCTTCAACAAAACACTGACCTCTCCATCATGTATTCGGGCGCTGCCCTACAGCTCACTTTGACTCATCCAGAGACAGAGATTTGTTTGTGTTGAAGGCAAATGTGAAAAGCCGGGATCCAATTACCTCCTGTAAAACTGCTAATAAAGTTATCTGCCCCTACAGTGTGAAGGTGGGTGGTGTAGGAACGCTGGGACAAACACAACAGATAACGCTAATCCTCCAAAACAAACCAGAGTGCAAAAGTGAAACAAATGTGGGTATGAGCACGCACACGTCCTGATAAGAGGATGAAATATAGAAAACACTCAAATCCATGTATTTGCTGCTCATCATCTCAAATTAAATATTTCTTTTTAATACCGGCTCTTTTTCAATTTGCTCTGGGATGGATAACATCAACACAAACAACACAGGAGGAGCACGGTCAAAGACGTCCTTTGTCAGTGCATGAGTGAATGTGAATGTGTATGTGTGCACTGCAGGATAGAGCATGCGGCACTGGAGTGTATCAAAGACGTCCTTGTACCAAAATTAAAGTTAGAGAACAACACTGAGGGTAGAGAGAGGAGGGTAGGTGAAAGAGGCAGACAAACAATACAAGAGCAGTGAATGGAGATGGTTCACTGTGGCTCTTTGATGAGAGGGATTGTGAGGGAAAAGAATATAAATGAGATACAGAGGATGACTTTGAAGTGAGGCTGACCTGTCCAAGGCACTAATGTAAAGTCATTTATTATCACGATGTTCGCTTTTATCGTAATAATCTGCCACAGTTTCTGACAGTATCAAAGCATTCCCCTGCTGCAGCAAATATCTGAGCCTATAGGAGATAAAATGCAAACAGGTGGAGGAGAGAGGTGGAAATAAAGGACAGACTCACAAGAAAAGGTTGGTGATATTCTATGTTTTTGCATTCGTCAACAAATCCCATGAAAAGACCATCACTCAGTACTTCAAGACTCAATACAAAAACAGTTGGGATTTCAGTTACAGTGCATTGGGCTAGTTAGTTACCATTTACTTTCTGCTTTTGATCAATCCAGTTGTCGATATTAAACATGTTTAGAAAACAGTAAACTCAATAACAATGGGCTGCAGCTGGATCAGATGAGTTTATCTCCTGTCTAAAACTCTACTCTGTATGTGTCTGTGTTTATGAGCGAGGGAGAGAGAATGAATGTGATGGATAAGAACCAAGATGGAGGTCACATGGCCCACTGACGACTTAATTCTTCTGTGACCAAGTATGCAGCAACATATTGTGTGTGTGTGAGTGTGTGTGCATTTCAGTTCCTCGAGCTAGAGAGCAGAGCAAACACATTCCTAAATCTCTCAGATTAGAGCGAGAGAGTGGATTTGACTGCGCTTATTGACGACAGAGCAGAGCAAACGGGAGTAAGTGTTTCTCACCTAGACAGATGGAAAAACACACACAATCAACGGCGTACGCAGAAAGACGGCGGTTTCACTACAGAAAGTGTCTGACGTGTTTTACTCCACTGCTGGAGAAACTGCTAATTGTCACAACTTATCCTCTGTTTCTTTTTTGTTTTGTTTTGGCATGCGGTGAGGAGTTTCCATATGCTTCTCTTGGCGTTTTAGAAGCATTTTCTTTAATCTAGGTTCTTTTTGGCCCGCAGATGATTTGGCCTCTCCAGAGCTCTCTCAGCTGTTGCTTTAAAAATCTCACACCTCAAAGTGATGATTGCCAAATTATGATGACTGCCAGACCTTTTCATAGCTGACAAAAGCTGCTAATTGATATTCAAGCTCAAATTACTGGGCTAATTGTGATTAAGTTAGCTCTACCTTCTGTGTTTTTTGGCACGAGGGAAACACTGGGGGGGGTGGGGGGGTGGTGGAAAGGGGATTACAAGCCTTTAATAAACAATTGGTTCATTCCATCTAAGAAACAATTCATATCCTGCTTTTTCTTTTTTTTTTACTGTTTTCATTCTGCGTATGTGCTTTTAAAGCTGTTGTTGCTGCTGGAAAACTCATGTGAAAACTAACTTCTTGGTTTAGGAAAGAGCTGTCAGTTTTGCATTTAGCTCTTTTAAATCCTCTTCTAAATGGATCTGGCTGTAATATAAACAGATGAGTAATAATGTTGGAAAAAACACAGACCACCCAGAGTGGGTTAGGAATGCTGGGAAATGTATGCACATCAACTGGAAGTCAGTCCAGAGTTTCTGTTTCTTTCTCTGTGAATGTGTGTGTGTTTGCCTGCTGTTTCTATGTGTGTGTGTGTGTGTTCACTTTCTATAATACATGTATGCACCAGCGGCATCTTCAAAGTGGCAGTAGGGGGCAGACAGCAGGCATCTGTTCACACAGCCAGCCTGCTGAGTAACACACACACACACACACACACACACACACACACTCCCAGTAAAACCCCAGTTGAACCCCATGCTCCTGTTTGACAGGGTGAATCTGACAGGCTAAGACCTTCAGTGTGCGTGTATGTGTGTGTGTGCGTGTATGGGTTGACATTAGTCTACCGTGGCCGGGGTGTGTGTGTGTGTGTGTGTGTGTGTGTGTGTGAAAGAAAGAACAATTACACCAGACTGGTGGTGTGGTCATCTACACCTGTCTTCTGCCATTAGCTTTTGTGTGTGTGTGTGTGTGTGTGTGTGTGTGAGGAAACCTAAAGTCTGGTCACGTCCTCTCAAAGCTGCTTTTTTAGCTAATGTCACAGGAATAAAGTGTCCAGACACCTCAGACAGGAAGACAGATGCATCACCTTCAGCGCGCACAAACACAAACGCGCAAAAAGGCCTGAGCGAACAGTGCCCAGGGGCATTGTGGGGACTTGGCACCAGGTCTGAGACTCAACAAGAACAAGGCAGGAAACTGCTGAAGATGTGACTTTAACTCTGAGCCAAACTCACCCATCAGCTCAGGCAGTGTTACTTAGTGCATCAACGTTTGTACGCTGACAGAGTTCCCACTGGGTGCGTCCTGGAACACAAGTATCACTTTGTATATTGTCCTTGTTATACAGGTGAAGGATTACTCAGTATTTACATTGTAAGTTTGATCTATTTGTTTTAATCTAGGGCCTGTTGAAATGTCTATTTATTCTGACTTCCAACACATTTCCAGCCACTTTCCTATTCAAGAGAATGGGGAAATGGTGTCAGGCCTTTGGTGGCATGATTCAGTTTAATGCAGTTTCACTGGCTGTGAAAGCATGGATGTCCAACTGATGAAGGTTAAGTCTTTGTGAACATGGATGTCATTGAGTTTCAAACCACTGGTCAGGACTTGGACGTGACATCAAGTGGAGGATGAGAGTGTGTCAAAGAGAGAAAGAAACACAGATGCTATCGACCTCTTCCTATCTGATGGCGTAAGAAGTCATTTTATAAAGGAAACATCTTTGGTTTTAGAGTCTGCGCTGGCCAAGGGTTTTGTTGGGAAGCATTTTAACAAGGTGTAGACAAATCCATACAATTCTGGAGGCAAAAAGGATCTATACATGTGTCTGTGAGTATTTAAACCCACAGAAGGTAGGTTTGGAGGAAATGCATGCCCTCCTCTACTTGCTGAGCAGCAGTGGGTTTTTCAGTTAATCTGTCCTCTCAAAGTGAAGCCCTCCTGCTGCAGTTTAGCTCAACTCGTCAGACGCCTGAGCCACACAGTTCATTTTGAAGGGAAATAGCAGGGAGCTGCTGTCAATACTGCCATAACATTTCCTTACTCGTTTACGTTCCACCCAACGAGTTAATTATTTTTACTGACTTCAAACAAAATGTCAACTCGTAAAAACTCCCTGCAGGTTTTTAATAAAGCTGATATTGAGTGCAGTCCCTTTAAATCAGCCAATAATTGGGGTCTGACTCTGTTGTTGTTATGTGGTGTAATACAGCAGCACATGCAGCAGCAGGATGGGGTAAACTGATAGCAGCTGATACGATCAGATAGATCATTTTGTGAGGGGAAGACAAATGAGTGTGAATAAGAAACTGACAAAGAGCAGAGGCATTTCTTATCTCCTCCTCCTCACCTCTTCCTCCTGCGCTGTCTGTGCCTGCGGGCGAGCTAAAGTAGACAATCCCAGAGTGACGGGAATGAAAGGAATGATTCAGCCAGCCGGCTTTCGACACCTTGTCTCTTATTCCCTCTCCGGCACCAGGTTAGGATTTATAGACTGGCAAGGACAGGGCAAGTAAGGGTTGGACAGAAAATGACTAGTGTGGGACGTATGGAAAAGTAACAATAGGGGAATAAGGTACAAAGTATAGAGACCGAGGAGGGAGCTTGAGTCGAAAGTGATAACTTGGATAAAGTTGCAGAGAGATGATGAGAGAAAAATCAATGACAGAGACAGCAGAGAAAGAGGAAGAGTGAAGGATAGTATGTATGTGCCAATTTTAAATCAATACATCTTTACTCTTCTACTCCCTGACACCAAACAGTATCATCTCGATTGAACTGACAAAAGCTGCTGCTAAACACCCGGGGGCTTTTTCATCCTGGCAAGTTCATTTCCATCAGCAGCTGCAGTGCTTGAATAAATAGAGGAAGTGTCACCGTGCATTGATTGCCATGATGAGCTGAGACCACTGTCTATGGAGGGCCAGAGTCCACGGACGGAAAAATACATCATTAAACTGCCAGAACTGTTTGACTGACATGTGATGAGCAGAGAGACTGTGGAAATACACTCTGTCTTTATAATCTCACATGCCCAGATATCCATCTCAACAAGTTCATGGAGGTCTGGGGAAGGTTTAACACAAAAATTAGATGGCTTGGACTCATGCTAATAGGGTTACACTTTGGGAAATTTCTGCACATAAAAAATAAAGAAAGGTTCTCTCTGCATATAGCCTCTGAAATCATTTAGTATTCTCTCTGTGGTCCATAATTTATCATTATACCCTTTCTGGACTTTGACTCTTTGCTAATTAAGCCCCTTGACCTTCCCAAGTTAGCTAGCTCTGGTAGCCTTTAGCTACCAATTAGCTGACCTTCCAAGATAGTTGATTTAATTTTCAGTCAGTCGTCAGAGTGGTGGCGTTGGTGTTTTTAGTGAAATGCTCTGATCAACCCACTGGACGCTAACTTCCCAGCACCAAATGGAAAATAGGCAAAGCTAGCAACTAGCCTGTGAAGGTAGTCGCGCATTTAGCAGATAAAGAGTCAGATATTTCCCTCAGGAGTTGGTGGAGACCAAAGACCGAGCTAAAAGGAGAGTGAATATTGGACTCACTGTTTGCTAAAATGGTAGTTTTAGTTAGTTTGGACTTTGTATTTGTATGTGAAAAAAGTGCAGCTATACCTGTCAAATGAATGCTGTGGAGTAAAGTATTAAATATTATGAAGTGAACATGAGCATATCAAATTAAATTCCACAAAACTGTGCAGTGCTTGGCTACATGTACTTAGTTAATTCCACCCCTTCTTACATTTATCTGCCACTGAAGTGGTTTTCTTTTAATCCATTTGTCTCATCAGGCTGGTTTTGAGGTCTTAGTTTGGAGCGGCTGCTGATTCACTCGCCATGAGAGAGAGATGTCACTTTGAGAAGACCTTGGCTGATGTTTAGGTTCATCTGTCTGTCTCAATTTCCTCTTCATTTTTTGTTATTTATGATCTGTTTCTTTGATTTATTGCCCTTGGCACTCTCTCACAGTCATTTGCTTTTCTTTCACCATCTGTTGTTTTCTCTCTGATTGCCCTTGTGTATTTTTGTTATTCCAAAATAGTCAATTACACGACACTTTGATTTGCAGTTGAAAAACAAATGGATAGCATTTTATTTGCCTTTTTATTATCATAGTTATCTTTCCTTGTATTTTTTCTTTCTTTCTTTCTTTCTTTCTTTCTTGCTAACAAGAGGTAAAAGCTAAAAGTTATTTAGCACATTCGTTAAAATGAGATTAGTTTAACCAGCAGTAAAATAATTGGCTACACAAATCTAATTGATCCACGACATTTACACACACACTTGAGGACAGAACAGAACTAATAGGAGTTTATAGTGTATGTGTGGTCAGTTTTGCATTGGTAAATGGTTCTGCAGAGTGTGTGTTTCTGTGTGTGTACTGTGTTCATGTCTTGCACATATACAGTGCAAAACAACAAACAAACTTGATATATACTTCCTCATTAGTGGCTGATGAATATTTCCAGACTCTAATCCTTCTATGAATAATTAATCAAGTGAAAAAGCCTCAAAAGACAAATAAAAATCTATTTTTTGTTTGTTTCAGGAGTTTGTAATTCTTGCCACACCTAGGTCGACAGATGCAACAGGAAGTCCCTTTGTCTTCTTCATCCACAAACCAAGGCGTAAACTTGTGTAGCAGACTGCCAGAGATCTAAAGCGAGGCCCAAATCTTTCCTAAGCCCTTCCAGGAATCTGTCACAGGCGTCTGCTTTAGTCTGGCTGGGGGGCGGAGCCATAGAGGTTGACTTTGGGGAATATTAGCTGTCTGCTTTGCTGGGCGTGCTCAATCAATGTGAAAAAGAAACATTTTAGAGGATTTCAAGCTGTTTCTTAGATGTTTAAGGCAAGATGGAGGATAGACTGGGTCAGAAATCTGCAAGTAAAACACGGCAATCCGACATTCTAGCAAAAACAAATTTGATCTCACATGCCCCCAATCTGTGCTTTTAACCTTTACTAAACTTTATCCGAGGGGCGGGTGCCTGAGCACAACCACCCTTTTCCAGCAATTTCCTGTGTTGTACCAGTGATGCTCTGCTCTGAGGCTGCTTCACAGGAACAGCTGTCAGATTAAAGAGAAAATCCTCTAAGGCAGCCCTACAGACTGTAATTTGGTCATTCTCTTATTTTCTTTCTTGCTTAGAATATGTAGCTCCACATGATGTGCTGGGTCTACAAATCATTATAAGTAGATAAATTCTGAAATAAACATCGGAGTTTGGAAAACCTTCACAAACTTCTTCAAATCTTTGTGTTTGTGTTACTCATGATGATGTGCAGGGATCAATATCAACTATGGAGATATCAAACTGTACTTTCTCTTCACAGAGAAAACAACACATCACAGGAACACATTATTCAGAGTTAGATCAATCTCGTTTTGAAAAGCTCACTGCAAAGCACACAGGCTAAGATCTGCTCACTGTCTCCTCCAAAAAATCACACACCTGGAAAACAGCATGTAGCATAGATTACCTGCCAGCGCCTTGCTCAGTGTAGTGAAACTTCTCTGGGAATTGCTTGCCATGTTTGGACCAATGACCCACAAACCTGCAGGCTCTTAGCCTCTCAGCTTTTTGAGCAGCTCTCAGTCCTCAGAACCTCCTTAAGCACTTCATCATCCTCTTTCAGTCTGAGAGCAGCAAGCATTGATTTCTTTTTTATTTAGCTGCACACTCGGCTGTGACGTGAAATAATCCCAAGGAAAAGGCTGACCGCCGTACCAAGACAGAACAGCTGGACCAATAAATCTGTAAATGAGAACATTATTATTGAAGTGACATCGAGTTAAACACCTGTGGTGTGGACTCACCTAAAGCGACAATGGGTTCTTATATGACGGTTTAATGTTGCTGGAGGAGGAGGAGTTACACTTTCACTGGGGCTGCATCTCTCTCTAACCCGAGCAGGCTTAAGCGCCCGTTCTCTGCACCTTGAGCCATACAGGTTTTAATGGTGTGTAGCGAGAGAGACAGAGAAAGGAAACAGCAGGTGACAGGTGAAGGAGTTGTGAAGTTGATAAACTGACAAGTGAAAAGAGTATTTAGCTGGTAAACTGCGCTTGGCAGCGTATACAGTGGTGGAGAGAGTGTGTGTGTGTGTGTGTGTCAAACTGTCAAACAGCAGTGGAACAGACAAACCCCCAAAGCACATCACCTTCAAAGGAGGACTACCCAGAGACTGTGTGAGTGTGGGTGTGAGAGTGTGTGTGTGTGTGTGTGTGTGTGTGTGTGTGTGTGTGTGTGTGTGTGTGTGTGTGTGTGTGTGTGTGTGTGTGTAGCGACTGTATCAGACACAGTCACACTGCAGGACTGTTCCTTAAGAATTCAGAGGAGAGAAGAGAGGTGAGTGGAATACAGAGCGAGAGAGGTAGTAAAGAAAGAAAGAGGATGAGAAGACAGGGAAGGAGGCAAGGGAGGAAGGAAGGAGGTATGCACAAGGAGGAGGAGAAAGACAAGGAGAGAGGGGAAGAAAAGGAGTAGAGGAGGAAGCTCTCCTGAGCATGGAAGATGATGAAAGAAAGGAATAAGAAAGGGAAAAGAAGATGAGCGGATAAGGGAGGAAAGAATTGGAAGGCAAGAGGATGGAGGAGTAAACACAGCTGATTAGGCAGAGTGGAGGTGAGAAGAGAGAGGAGGAAAGAAGAGAAATGAGACAGGTACGCACAAAGATGGAAAGAAAGAAAGTGAGGAGGCGCAAAGAGGTCAGGCAGATGAAAACAGATGAAGGGAATAAGAAGTGAGAGATGAGATGCAGGAGGAAAGATGAATGAATGAGCAGAGGATGAAAGGAAGAGGGAGGCGTGCAGAGGGCGTACTGGGCGACAGAGTATCCTTTTCAATGGCGGAGGAAAGGCGAAGAATGGAAGAGAAGGAGGAGGAGGTGGAGGCCGGGGAAGAAAGGCAGCGGAGGGGCAGTGGAGGGCGTGATGCTAAAAAATGAGAGAAACAGAGGATGAGAAAAAAAGCGTCCACAGCAGAAGACACTGATGAACAGCTGGAGGAATAAAATTAGAAAAGAAAGGAATGGAGGGAAGGAAGAAGGAAGGAGGAAAAGAAATAGGGAAGGATGGAGGGACAGGACAGAGCATAAGCAAGGATACAAATATGAAAGGAGGGAATAAAGAAAGGATGAGAGAGATGGAGTAGAGGTGGGAGGGAGGGAATGAAGTAGAAAAAGATGAAACCTGGAAAGGAAGAAGGAAAACGAAGAAAAGATAAATGATGAGGCAGGATAGAGAGTGGGAGTGGAGAAAGGAGGGCACGGAGAAAAAGAGGGAAAGGAGGAGGACAGGGAGGGAGGAAGTAGGGCAGGTGTGCACGAGGAGGCAGGGGCGGAAGGAGGGAGAAATAACGAGGAGGGAGAGGAGGTGTAGAAATGAATGAGGATGAGGGAGAAAGGATGCAGGAGGAGATGAATGAACATGTGGAGGATAAGAGGAGAATTTGGGAAGGAAGAAGAAAGAAAGTGGACTGAGGAGTTATGGAGGAAATCTAGGCTGGAGGAATTTATTCCAGCGCTCAAAGAAAAGGAAAAATCACCGTTTGCATGATTAATGTTTCGCTTGAGCCGTATATGTTCACAAAGACAACCACTCTAATCACATCAGAACAAGCTATAATCAGAGGCGAGAGGAGGCATTATACAGCACAGAGAAGAAGAAAAACTGGCACATTCAAGGTTTTAATTTTCTTTTTTTTTTCAATATTCCACATTAATGTTTTATCCTGCTGTTTAATAGAATTTATGCAATGAGCTTACAGTCTGTGTGTGTGCTCACTCATCTATATTTTAAGCTCCTTCGACACTTGACAAATGACATCAGGGAATTGTGGGAAGTCTCCACACTGCTTAACCACGGCACACACGCACGCAGCGCACACACACACACACACACACACACACACACACACACACACACACAGACAGGTTCGAAGCAAATCCTCTTCCTGTGATGGAAACTCCCAGGGAACCCTTGGGACGTGCGGGGAATGCGTCGTCATGGCAAGGCGCAAAAATGTGTGTATGCAGCATGCATCTTGATGTGTGTGTGTGTGTGTGCTGCTGCACCCGGGGCGCTGACAACAAGAATAACATTTACAGTGTGTGTGTGTGTTTTTTTTTTGCATGTGCACAGGTGCATGGAAAGCTTCTGTCATGGCTGCCTTGTTAAATGACAGTCTTATAACTTGCTTCCAAGAGTGTGTGTGTGTGTGTGTGTGTGTGTGTGTGTGTGTGTGTGTGTTCATATGTCTGTGTAAGTACGTACAGGTGTGATGGACTGCAGGAGTGTGTAACACTCTCACTGTGTGAATCTACAGCTGCAGTCAGAGGGGCGTCTGCTCACCTCAAAAGCAGAAATTAACCAAAGTGTGAGGGGAATTTGAAACATGGTGGATGTGTCGCTGTCGTGATCGCTGCACTGCTCAGGTGAACATGAACCCGCCTGGGTATTATACAGCTGTGCGACTGCACACGCTGTCGTACCTTTCTGCAGTACATTGACATGCTTCTGCCTCGGTCTGATATACCTGGTTTGCATGGATCCTGCTCTCGTACATTCATCCTCAAGCTCAACGACAGAGAAACTGTCCTGACAACAGTATTTCATTTCCTCCAACTTCAAAAGAAAAAAATGTCATGATGTTGTGATTAAACTCGCTTTGTCTAAAAGACCTGTCCGAGACGACGGCACGAAAACAGCATCACGTCACACACTACAGTCAAAATCAAATCAAAGTGTACAAGTGATCATTTTAATAGATCAAACACAACCCACTGACCAGAAGTAGTTTCCAAGTTCTAAAACTAACTTGAATCTATGTAAAGTCTGTGGATATTACACTAAATCTCCAGGAAGTTGCCGTTAGCAAGTTGACTTTTACAGCTCTCGAGTATGCACTGCTACTGCTGCCTGGAAGGAAGAAAATCAATCTGCTAACACGCTTTAAATCACGTAAACTGATCGTTAAGATCCTTTGAAGTCATGATGAGGAACGCTACGTGATTTCATATGATTAGAACAAAGGACGAGGCTCAGTCTTCCTGACTGAAGCAGGCCAACATGTGGACATTTAAGTAATGAACTGCAACATATTCCAGCCTGGTGCGTATCAGTAAGTCATTTTTTTCAGCTCGCATGTCATTTCACGCCATGTTTTTAACCCCCGTCCCTCCCCCTTCCACATAGAGTAGAGGACATCTACAGCAACACTGTCCACTCCCCAAACATGCTGTATGTCAGCTACATTAAGATTTCATTGCTCTCTTCATTCTGTTTATTCATTCAATTTCTTGTGTTTACAATGAGCTCCAGTAAGAGTGTAACAGCTTATATCCTTATAAACATTACACAATAAAAGCCAGTCCCTGTAAAGACGTGTCTTTTACAGTGTCCACTTCATCTGATAGCACCTCTCCCTTTAAACAGTGAACACCTTATCCTGGTTGGTCCTATACTTCTGACAAGTTGCCACTGTTGGTTTGATTAATGTTAGTTTCATCTGTGTAAACTTTTTCTGTAGTTTCTCTATTTGTATGTTTTTAACTGCCTGGGTCTCATGACTTTTGATGTAAGTAATCTTAAATATACACAGCTACATCTTAAATAATCATTAGCGACACTCTTAATCCCTACATATTCTATGTAAGCAGCTGGATTTTGGCTATTTCTAGCTTTAGCTCTTATCTACACGCACACACACTTGGTCATGAGTGGCCATTATGTCATGTGATTTACTGGCGCCCTTGACTTTCACCTATAACATGAACATGAAGCATCCATCTCCCTCCACTTCTCACCTCCTTCTCGCGTCTATCTTCCTCTCCCACCTGTCCCTCTTTAATCCAAACACTCTCTCGTCTGCCTCCCTCCCTCTCTCTCTCTCTCCACCCTCCACGTCTGTCTCTGGTGACAGTCCCACAGCGGAGGACTGAAAGCAGATCAAACAGGAAAAAGAAATTGTGAAATGAGTGCAGTCAGAGAGGTGCGTATGAATGAGAAAAGATAGTGGCAGCTACAGTGAACGCGGCGAGGGAAATCTGCAAGGAGCCATATGGGATATAGTTCGCACTTTACCTCACACTTCCGTATGATTTCAAAGGACGCTCTGGGGGAGCAGTAGCAGCACAGTGTGACGGGAGGGTATCACCTCAGATTTCACATTAGAAAACATCCTGACAAAGATGTTGTACGATTCCTCTTTTTACAATAAAGAATAAAACAGTCTTTTCTTTCACGCCAACTGTTGAACAAATAAGACGGTAACACTGGAGTATATTGATATTCTGAGCAAGTAAGGGTTGAGTATATTGAATTATCTAACCAGTTGCAGTACAAGATGCACTTATCTAACTTTTTCTGGTTAAGGCACCTACAGTACTTGGTAAAGGTTACAGAAAGACTGTGGTCTGGTTTAACCCAGAAAAAGTTCAGTGACTTCAGACACAATGTGTTTATTCATATTTAATCAAAACTGTGATCTTCCCCTAATTTTAAACCAAAGAGCTTTGTTGCCCAAACCAAATCGCAGAGGGGGCTGTGGATTTGAATCCCGGGTCTCTAGTGCGACAGATGTTTGCTTCGTATGCCCGTCGTCCACCTCGATCACCCCCCAGTGACTCAGGCGCCGTTAATAATTCATTCAAAAACAAACAACGCCTCTGATTGTAATCCAGCCAATGATTCTGCTGCCACCACAGTGTGACTGGGAAAACAGTTAGAAGTATATGAATGTAATTTCTAAGAGACAGGGATGACCACGGTTATTTTTATTTTTTTTTAAGAACATTTTACTCTCTTCAGTTTTTTATGCCAATTTAGCTTTGAGCTAATTTAATTAATTCCTCATATGAATTGTACATTTTCCACTGAACCGTTGAGTTATACCTGAACGTAAAAGAATGAAAATGCAGGGCTCAGGCAAACGATGGAATTTAAATGAGCTGATCATGTTTGCTCAGTCAGTCCAGATAATTGACTTATTCCACAGCTCAACTGAGTGAGAGATTAAATACAATAAATTCAATACATTAACAAGTTGAACACTGACTGAGAATACTAAGGTAAAGCTTTATATTCTGCGTGTGTTTAAAGTGAGTTTTGATTTAGCACAGAAATTCAATTGTTGGGGTGCATTTTTAAGGACCAGATGTGAGCAGTAATACATGTCCAGTTCCTATTTTTCTTTCTTTTTTGACGATTTTCCAGTTTAATATCTCATCTGATTGTTCCGTGCATTTTATTGGCCAGATGAACCCCCTGAACTTGGACTTAAACGTGATCGACCGCCATCCAAGAAAAACCAAACGCTTAGATGATCAAACAGCTGAGCGTGAGATCTTTCCTGAAAAGTTTCCACAACTTTTATTTTTATTTGAGAAATGCTGTCCTAACGCAGCTTTTTCCAAAAACAGCAAAAGAAATGTGTTTCTAGAAGGTAGTTTTAGCCATTAAATCAGACATATGTGAAACAGTTAGTGATCTCTCATTTATCTTTAATTCGTTAACTCCTTGTCTATCTATCATACTTTGCATAAACATTGTATAATGCTGTGGATGCAGTTAATCCTTTATCATATCTACTGTAATATACATACAGTATCTCTAATGTTAAGAAGCTTCTCATGTGTTTTAACTAGCAATTGACAGCACATGCATAGACACTCTTTCCTGTTGTTCCCTATTGGCTCTTACATGCTGCTGGTTTGAATATTAACCAATGAAAGGTGGGCTGGGCAAAAACACTGAGGTATTTACATCTATATGTAGAGATTAGAAACTGGGATTATAGTAGATTATAACTGCCCTTGTTGACCTTGTGATGTCAGTTTTCAAAATGAGGGACAGCTGTAGGCTACAGTGTGTGGTCTGCACAACAAAGGAGCCACAAAATACTCATTCTTTGTCCTTACAATTTTCTATTTTATCCAATAACCATCTAATGTGTTTCTTCATACTCACACTTTGTCACTCTCTCCTAATTTTCTGTTTGCCTTCCATCCGTCCTTTCTCCTTTTTTTTTTAATCTCACTGTTTCCTTCTCTCTACTCTCTTGTTTAAAACCCTCTAATCACACTGTAGCATGTTTACTGTTCTCTCACACAGATAAACCTTTTTAGGTCTCCTGAGGTTTATAAAGCCATTCAAGGTCTCTGCGATAAAACGACTGTATGTACTGTAGGTGCCTGGCTCCGTATTCCTGTAGCCGAAGGTCTCTGCAGCTTTGAGAGAGCCTTTTATTTGTAGTGTTTGGGAATATTCGGCTGTAACTATTCTGAATCACTTAAGTGCACTGTGGCAATGCGAAAGTGTGAACAAGAAAGGACGAGGGTGACTTAGGATAAAAGAAAAGTTTGAAGTATGAGGATCAAGGCAAAGAGAAAAGAGCTACAAATTCAGTCATTTCAGTCAGGTTTTGATGCACACTTGCTTCAATTTCGCTCTACTGCTAGAGGAAATGTTTGGGGAAAAAAAAAGTTTTACATCTCCCTTTCATCCACAGAAAGCTTCAGAAAATTGTCTGGTAATATTTTGGTCTAGAAACTTTTGCTTTTTCATCCCATATATAGACTAATTTAAAACATTTGTATGCGGTCGAGAAGAAGAAAATGGTGTTTATATGAGACTTCTGCAGTGATTACCACTGTATACAATATGAATGGGTCAAGTCAAAGGGCTTCGCAGGACAACATCAGATAGAAAAGTGATCCAAGTGATCCTAATAAAAGTTTAAGAGGACAAAATGGTCTTGAAAAAGTTCACAAAAGAGGAAAACCCCTTCCAGGACAAACAAGTGCCAAGTTGGCTGTATGACAAAAAGAAAATCAATGATATAATCAGAGAGTGTGCGGAATGAATACATTAATGCTTCCTTTAGAAAGGTTCTCCAAATGCTACAGGAATAAACAGGATACTTCCTCTCATTTGTAAAGGATTCTGTTTAATAATTCAGTAAGTTTTAAAGGTGCTATTTGTAAGTTTTTGCTATCACTACATAGCCAACGTTAGCATTAACAGCTGTTTACTTATTTTACTTGCCGAGTTTCAGCCATTGATGAGGCTTATATCGCCCTCTGAGCAGCGCCACGTCTTCATCCTCTCATGTTGGACACTATCACAAACAAGGTTTTACAAGATGGGACAGGACAGGGCTAGCTGGTTAGCATGCTAACTTCAGTAGAAGAAAAGAAGTGGAGCTTTCCACAGCTTTTGGTTAGTAAAGGAATGAAGTTTGATGCTGAGGTTATAAACTGTTAATGCTAATGTTGGTGGCTGCGTACATCTACCACAAACCTGAAGTTTAATAGCTTCATACAGTAGGAAAGCCACTCTAGCACTCCTACTTTTTTCTTCAGACAGCCCATCCTCTCTTGACAAGAAATACATTTCATTACTTTGTGCCACAGGCGGGTTCCATTTCCTAAAAGAAGAATGAAAGGGAACACCATCCCCTAATGTTCACTGATCAATATTTAAAGACCACAGATGACTACATCACAACGTGCTATTTTTTCCCCACAGTTAAGAGAGACTGGACAGTTTAACTCTTGAATTTAATAAAATGTCAACATTTAGTAAAATAAGGTGCCTCACTTCTCAAGAGGTTTATATCTCATTTTGAAACAAAACTCTCCTAAGCACTAATTTCACAGCAGTTCCCTGTTTTTATTACATGCAATGACTTTCTTCTGCTGACTCACAAAAGCAAGATGCTTTGAATAAGTCAAGATCTTCTTCTTCTTGAATATCAGAAAGGAACACAGAAAGAACAGGGAGACAGACATTTTAAGAACACAGGAGTTTTCTGTTTAAAAAAACAACAACAGAGGGTAATAAAAAAGTTTCTCTGATTCAAGCTGAGGAAAGTTAATAATGGACACCACTTTGTTTTTTCTCATTTACGATTCCAGTCAGACTTTCTGAGCCAGTTGCAGCTGGGAAATCCCAGTTTGCACACACAGAACCATGCCCTCACCATTACAGGAAAGATGTAATCAGACCCAAGAAGCTTCTACATTTATCTCTGCTTTCCATTTGGGGGAAGAAAAGCAATGCAGCAGCAGCTACAGTGATTGATTCACAATTGATGAGGTTTGGCTACTTGCACAACCATTGCTGTAGGTCAAAGCCATCAGTGAGTTGCCCCCATGACAGGCTGCGGGTCCTCAGACAGAGCAGCAACAGTGGAGGTGGTGGTGGTTGTTGTTCTTGTTTCACATGACTGATTGTCACTTTAATCTTGTGGGTCTCAACCAGGGTAGACTGAGGCAATTCAGCCAAATGAAATCCACTTTGGCTGAATAACTAAATCAAGCACTGCAATCATAGCTGAACACACAAACACACACATACACCGGGGGCTCGTGCTTCTGTACTTACGAGGATGCAATGACTGTGGTGGAGAGCTAAAGCTGAATGAATCTGATTCACACGGGAGCAACACGAGTGCTCTCACGCAATCAAGACTCACGTTAGCAAGGTTTATTCAGACAGACGTGGACCGAGTCTTGACAGGGATGAAGAGAAAAGCAGGTGATCCTCATCACGTCTAAATGAACTGAAGTCAAGAACGTATGAAGAAGCGGCAGGAAGCTGTGATTTTTGAGAATGAGTATGATCTGAACCTGGTCCAACTTGGGACCCAGGTCAGGCATCTATCCCCAATGTAAAGAATCTTTACCTCTATCTCCAGTATTGTGTATAATTGGTATAAATCTAGTAGGTTCTCAGGGGCTGGGGGACAGGAAATCTATTTTTCATCCAGAGGGGGCCTGACAGAAAAAGTCTGAAGAAACAACAAACCAGTTTGTGCAAAGTGTTGGCAAACCAAGTGTTTACAACTGCTCCAAGTGGCCGCACTTAAAGGTGCAGCAAAAAGGCTGCCATCTCAAAGAGGGATGGAGCATCAATGGGGAAGTGTACAAGCGCTTACTTTTGGACAGTCAAAGGCATTCATGGTGTCACACACTGAAGCTGTGGTGTAAAGGAATGAAAAAAGACAGCTCGAGAGAGAGGCGCGTACCTGATATGTCGCTGCACACCTGGCCAAGCTCTGCGTGAAATGGTTTCTGAAACTTATAAGAACTGTGGGATGAAGCCGATCCAATTCCAGTCTCAGAGAGGTGCACAGAGAGGGGGTTCAGACAGTGGTCAATGATCTGACAAGCACTTTGAAGCCTTGAGATCCTCTACCCGGGCCCCAAAATGTAATTTCAAACTTAAAAACCAAAACTTAAAGCTCCAACATCCCTTTAAAGAAGCGAGGAGGAGAACAATGTCCTGATAAGATCTAAAAACCAAACTGGTCCTCACAAAGATACAACAGCACGCACACTGCCTGAAGACAGAAACACATTCCTGCGCAGACACAAAAATACTGCTGAGTGCAAATGCATAAACAATACACACTATGTATGCATGTTTGCAGCGATGTACACACTCTCTCACACATCCCCACAAGCCAACCACGCAATCACATTCCATTTCATTCCCTGAATTATCGAGCTCCCCCTTGAAATCTATTTTCCTCCTGGATTCCAGCGCTCTGATCTCATCCTCTACAGTTATTGTTCTTTCCTGTGCAGCCACTCAGAACCTTTTCCTATAGATTGTTTTTTTTTCATTTAGGGGGGAAAAGGAAAAACAGTTAGCAGCGGTATGTAAAGCCTGCTGATCCACTCTGATTAAGTCTGTAAATCAAATAAGAGCTGGGGTGGGTAAATGTGGCATTTTCAAAGAGGCATCCTGAGGCAAAACATAGAGGTGTATGTCTGTGTGTGTCAGACAGAGAAGCATGTTTATGTATACATGTCTATCCATCTGAATCTCTGACTGTATCTGTGGATGGTGTTTGTTTAAAGTCTCATCTAACATCCTCACTCCCTCAGGCCATGGACCTTTCCATTAGTCTGAAAAACAAACTGCCACTATAAATCAACCTGCATTTCTAACCATTATCCATTTGGTGGGCATGTCTTTCCACATGAGCATGAAAGATGACAAATTATTTCACATATCCATGATTGTCAGTGATACGCATTTTAAGCCTGTACGCAGGATCGCGACAGAAAATGGGTGATGAATGAAATATGCAAAGCAGGATCCTACCTCTGCCTAAAAAAACAAATATATTCAGGGAAATAAGTCAGTTTCAGGGTGAGAATATCAATCACAGTGCATCAGAGCATGTTTCTCATGAAATGGAAATGCGGGCCAGGAATTGGGGGGAGCGAAAGCCTTTGATGACAAGTGGGAATCAAACCTTCACCCTCAGCAGTGTGACAGCTGAGTGAAACCAACAGAAAGAAGCAGAGATGAGGAGGCATGGCGATTCAGAGATGGAGAGAGAGAGAGAGACAGAAAACACAAACCATGACTATTCCTGTTCTGATGCTTCTGATATTTCTTTCCATTTTCATGCCAATAAAACGTGTTGGATTGAAATTTGATTTGAGCCAAGACTAAGGAAGAGAGAGGGGGAAGACAAAGAGAGAGAGAGAGAGAGAGAGAGCGAGCAGCAAGGCTATGACAAATGACAAAGCCTGAGTCCTATCATGCATTCAAATGAGGTTTCAGTACGTGTTTGCCCTAAAATAACTTTGTTTCATATTCCCAGGTTGTCTGGTTACACACTAATTACATCGGAGCTCACACATGTCAGAGTTTGGCATCCCATCAGTGGGGCCAACCGGCCGTCGACTAAAAATATTTGCACTGAGGGCACAGCCAAGGCGCGCAGGATAAACGCCTTCACCAAATGTTGCGCATGAATGGCACTTGTGGCTGCATCTCTTGGGTGTAAGTCACGGAATCAACGTTTTGTCTCGCAGATTATGTTGCTGAGAGGCGGAGGGGAAAGAGAGAGAGAGAGAGAGAGGAATCAGGTCCCAAAATGTCCCAAACGCTCTAATCCTCCCTAGAGACAGGTGGATTAACGAGACGTTCATTGAATAAACAGGCGCACACACACTCAGACACACACACAGATGGTTTAATTCCCACTTCGGTGCAGGTATTTGCTGCTGAATCCCCTCGAGCTCGGACGAGACGCAGAGAACCTTCAGCGGAGCAGCGCGGGGATGGACGCGCGAACAGCCACACCCTCTTCTGAATGAAACCCAGCAGCACGCAGCCACAGACCTGAACACACCCTCTGAATAACCCACAGCGTGTTTACAAGACCGAAATCTCGCCTTTTATTCTCAAACCAAAGCGACAAATCTGGATGATGAGAGAATCCCACTCGCTCTCAGCGCAAATGATTAACAATTCTTTCTGGTTGTGGAGAGATTTTCCTTCACGGTGATTCATTTCTATCATCTGGGTATGATTTTTTGTCACGTGTCATGTTAAAAAAATAGAAAAAAGAAAACTCAGAAGTCTCCTAAATCACTTGATATGGGCGGTTTTGCGGCACAATAGACGATGCGATGCGTAAAAGACGCAGCTCGCACCATCTCCACAACAACTCAGCTGCATCATCCACCTGTAAATCTACTGTTCCAGCAACTTTTCACAACATATATCCCTTCACTCATCTGTGCTGCTGCTGCTTTTACAGCGCGTCCCAACCTCAGTATCGGTTTCATTCTTAAATGTATCTGACTCTCGATTTCCTCAAAGTTTAATCCAATCCAGCGCCTGCCATCGTCTGCATTTGCTGCAGCTTTAACATGAGCAACTTTCACTTCAGATTTCTCCACACAGAACTCTAACAGCTCTGACCTCCATCCACTGACCGTCCGTGTCAAAGACGCGAGGGCGCGCGAATATTCTCTTGGTTCTCGACTGAACGTGAGTTTATTTGGGTTTTTATGAGGAAAAAACAGGTTCACTTACCAGTGAAGGCATCCGATCGTTCCTCCTGCGTCCTCCTGCAGTTTGTGGTGTCCCCTCTTTGTTATAGCTACATCCTCCTCCTCGCCTCAGCGCTGGCTACAGTATGTCCATGTCTCTCTCTTCCCTCTGAGGAATGAATCTCCGCTTCTGTTTTCGTCTTCTGAGCGGGAGCCACCGGAGCAGTTGAAGGTGTGGGGGTTCAGTCCGCCTCCGGGTCGCGGGATTTCTGTCAGTTTGTCCCGGGCGCGGCGGGAGAGCACCGAGGCGAACGCACCGGACACGTTCTGCGGTCCATTTTGGTCCGGTGCGCACCCAGACGCGTCCTGCACACAACACAGGAGAGAAGAATGTCAATGAATCCTCCTCCAACTTCCAGACAAAAAAAACCCAAACAAACAAAAACAGCTGGTTAATTTATTTGGTAAGATGGTGAAAGATCCGTCTCCTTTAAGGAAAGTTTAAACACCGAAGCCGAGAGCGCAGGAGACGAGAGGGAAGCGGCGTTAAAGGACTCCTTACTGACTGGAGCTGAGAGGGAGGGAGGGACAGAGAGAGGGAGGGAGGGAGAACGAGAGAGAGAGAGAGAGAGAGAGAGAGAGAGAGACTGCAGACTCCGACTCGCTTCACCGACCACGAGTTGACTCCTGGTCCCACACATTGTGACGCCTCAACTAGGTCTGAAATTCAAACGAGCTCTGGCAAATCCAGAAGTGTAAAACCCCGCTGCGGTGGCGTGTAAATGCAAACCAGCTGCACAGCGGCCGAAGGCAATTTGGCATTCTTGTTATGCGTGTATGTTTTTATGCATGCCGCTGGAATGTGGTGTCACCTGCAGATTAAAGCTGCAGCAATTCAAAGCAGCGCTGTAGACCACAGAATATTTCATTCATGAGGCGTCATGTTTGGACAAACACCGTGTGCAATAGAGAGCCAGCAACCAGCAGGTTTTCATTCTATCACCTCGCCCAAGTAATTTAATGGTGAGTTCTTCTGATAATTAGTAGACTGTAATGAACCCCCGCGGACTGCTGGCTCCCCATGGCACAGGATTGTCCATTTATTGTTGTTGTAATGTGGACCACCACTGACACAATGCATCTCCCCCTCCTGCCTTCAGCCACCATAATGCCTCAGCCCAACCCTGAAGCCAAACTTAGTAACACTTCATCTCATTCCTGACCTCAAAACCAAGTACCGGTTACACTGGTATAACGAATCATTTCAAGACTTGACTTGTATTTACTGTGTTAGTCATATCTGCAAAGTTTGATCTTTGTCTGTGCAGATGTGCATATTATTATTATTTCTTAACACTGTCTCATCATCTCCATTTCCTTCATTCTCATTCCTCTGACCCTGTCTTCCTCTGAACTGATCGCTAATGCCAGTCCCTCTTCTCCTAATTTCCCTTAAAGTATCTCAATAAACCTGTCATCCTGAATCACAAAGTTTACAAGTCATTCTTGAAAAACATTCATAGTAGCTAGCTAAGTTGCATAGATGGATCTTATCTAAAGATTGTATCCATTGTTTTTGATAGATTATTGTATATAGTACAGTGTCCTTGGGTATCAAGAAAGGTGCTAATAAATAGAATTTATTATTATTATTACTGTAGAAAAACGGAGTACCTTTGCAACATGTTGCTCTCATTCTTCTCTGCTGTGCACTTGACGTTGGACAGCTAACGTAAGCTAGCTAGCGGTTTACATAAGCAGTTTTAAACTTACTCTGTACCTTACAGAGCATTTATTCATACAAATATGATATAATGTTAGTTTGTAAGCCCTGGGTTCGATAAATAATTAATCCATAAGCGAAATCTGTCATTAACATCAGTCACTTTCCTTCACCCAGGTTAGAGTGTGGCTGGTTAACTTAAACGCCGTCTGGGCTAAATTTTAGCGAGTCATAGCAACTCCCGCCCTCCTGTGCTGTGATTGGCTGGTACTCACCGGCTGTGAGCACGAGCAGCTGTCAATCAACATGGTAGCTAACCAATCATAATACGAAAGGGTGTGTCACTGAGTAACTCTGTTTTCCTGTTAGTGACTGAGCTAAGCTAGCAAGCTAGCTAACGAAATTATTAGCCGACCGTTAGCAAATTCGTTAGCTTGAAATGCTAGTGGGATGTAGCAGAGCAGTGGGGAGAAAAACTGGGAGTTACTGGGGCTGACTAACGCTAACCTAGCTAGGCTAGTTCACCACCTAGCCCTGTAAGCAGTCACTACATCTCCAAGCTTCCCTGTAGCATGGTTGCCCAGGTGCTAATAATAACATTCACAACATACCAGGAACCTGAAACCAGATCAGCTAAATGAAATTAAGCTATTATTTCCTTCATTATTTCCACCCTAATGTGCCATGTCAAAGTCTTCTGTGAAACAAGCTTGTTAGCTTTGTTGGATATTGGAGCAAGACAACTCATCATTCTTGGAAGTTAATTAACTTCATTGACATCATCATTCTGCCAAACTTCAATTTATGCACAGGTCTCATTAGACAGAATAATTGAAAATCAGCCTGAGAGGCTGTGCAGGACTTTTAACCTTCCAAGAGCACACGTACATGTACGCTTCAACAATGAACTGTAATACTGTAAATTTAAACAGGAATTAGCCTCTCATCAGTTTGGCTTTAAAATTAATTATCCTTTAGAGGTGAATCCCTTCATTTATACTGTACATCACACACACACATATATATATACATCCATGATGGAAAAACAGGATTTGCTCTCTTCCCCTCCATGTCTCAGTTTGTGCTCTGACGCATCTTAGCCGACTCTTTTCCCTCCGCGATGGATCAAATCCTGCTAAACCCTCTGTCACGCTGCTTTGGTTCAACTGTTTATCCTGTTACCTTACATTATGTTAAAGACACACACACACTCACGATATAGGCTTATAATGAAATTCACTTCATTTCTACATGTGTCAGAAGTGGGCAGTGCTTTGCAGCATAATATGGTTTTGCACTAAGGCTTTACTCCATCATCCATTATTAAATTATACACACTGCGTATAATTCAGGACTTTAGGTAAACACTGTCAAACACTGCAGAGCTTTGCCGCATTCGATTTGTCTGAAAACTGGACGCAGGTCAAAACATTTGCATCCTGTTCTATGGCCCTTTTTCAGACGTGGATTTGTTTTCAGAGATGGCACGAACACATGGATACAAACTGTGAGGTTTAAAAGTCACACACATTTAGTGCTGCAGTGAATTATGCAAAACTTGCACTTACCTTGAATTTGTCCCAAAAGCATGGCTGAAACATCAGTATCTCACTGGAAAGAACAAGAGCTCCAGCAGCATGAGAGCAGCTTGATTTTCCCCTTATTCCATGTCAAACATGTACTGGATAATACATCATGTACCCGTTTCCTCTGGGATAATAAAGTCCCTATGTCTCTGTAACACACTCTGTTCATTGTGTATTTATCTCACACATACAAGGCCAAAGCCACGGGATATTACAGTGTGTGTACATTATTTAATGGGGATTTAAGCCTAGTTATACAACACAAGAACATGATCTAATGCTGTGGTTTTAAACTCTGGTCCTGGTGTGTCAAAGAGCTGCTGGTTTCTTCTCTGCCAACCGTCTGATTGTTGTTAACTGTATTCACCTGCTGCCTGAGGTGTAGATCAGCTGCTGATTGAAAGCAGCTGGGCTCCTGAGGACTATAAAATGACCATATACTCTGTTATACAGTATATTACTGTAAACCATGACAATAAACTAAAAGATAAATAGAGATAGAACATAATACTGCTTTGCTTCTCTTCCATTTCAGAGTGAGTTATTTAGAAAAATCAATACAGTTTTGTTGCCAAAAGACAGAGTTTAAGACTTTAGTTGCTGAGGTGTAAGGGACGCTGTGAAGTCAGAGCAGGTCAGAAAATGCCACATTCAGACAGAGTCGAGCTCTGTGTGAAAAGACATAGTCCCCTTCTTGATTTGAATGAGGACAGCCTGACGGCACAGCGGGGGTGCCAAGTCAGGGTCAAAACAATGCAGCACAAGACTCAACCTTTACTGCAACGCAATGCTATCCGACAGCTACTGAGGTGGCCAGAGAGTTGTGCGATGTTTTGGTGTCTTAAAGGCATTAATCATTTAACCCGACCAGATTTCTCTCCATGCTCTCTCTCTGGCAACGTCAGTAATTTGCAGTGGTCCAAACCCCTGCTAACTCCAGTTTTGTTGTGATAGCGTGAAGTTGTGTGCAAATGTTTCTCTGATGCCAGGTCTTATTGGTCGCATGTAACCTCAGTGTGCTTGGCCAAAAAAGCCATAAGCACAACTTTGCTAACTGGCAAACTTCCTGGGACTCCTTTGTACTTCACTGACCATGGCATTCATCAAAGGTAGCCTATAGCTGGCTAGCCAGCTTGCGTAGACAGCTACAGGCTACAATGGTGAGTTTCAAACTGGAAAGCCATGCAACACTGATAACTTCTTATGAGACAGCATTTTGTTTGTGTTTTGTTCACTTGGCCTCAGACAAACACTGCTCAGCCATAAAGTCTGTTTTTTCGTGTTAAGGTTTAACTTGTTTGACTCTAGAGCTGCTCTGCCCTCGAGAAATGTTTGCATAACTAAAACTCTAATCTGCTCTAATCTAAAATAAAGGTTTAATCAAAATATTGAATTAGTAGTGGAAAACATTTAACAAAAATCTATTTTTCAAGGTGTAGAAAGTGTTTTGAACATTTCTCTGTTCAGTTTCAAGCCAACAATCCATGTTTATTTCAACTTCCTAGAGTCTTACAGAGAGGAGAAACTGAATCATTCACCTGTTTTCGGCAAATCAAAGCATCCTGGGCGTTTAAACCCTCTGACCCTTTTGCAGTGTTTACTGCTTATCTACTTCTGGTGACCTGTGTCTGACCCTGGCTCCAATTGATCACATGTATCTCAATCAGCAGCGTGACCCTGCTAAGTCTATGTCTCGGACCAGGTTGATTTCCCTTTGGACCTCGATGACCTTACGCCCTTGTGTGTCTGCTTCATGCCTCTTCTTTTACGTGACAAGAGGCGAGAATAAATGACACTCAGATTAAAGAGAGGCTGCAGTCTATGTTTTGTAGCCATCTCTGTGCTATAGAATTACACCAGAATTACATCAAGCTTTGTTTGGAAATACTACTGAGATCACATTTAGATTGTGTGAGAGGTAAAACCCACCATTAAAGCCCAAACTCGTGGATTTGTTTTGGGGATAAAAGCTCTGTAATCCCATAATGGCAGGCAAACCTCTGGGATACATCACTGTCTTTAAAGGACAAAGCAATTGTCAGAAGTTGTTCCTGAACAATGAAACAACGTTCAAAGAAATATTTCTTTTTATCGAGGGAATTTAATCAGGCAGAAACCTCCATCATGACTGACAACATGTAATGAAAATGCAATGTGAGCATTACAGATTTATATTATCCAATCAATATTAACAAACGTTCTGTATTATATATGAGAGTGGAATGACCACGGTCACTGAATTTTTCATATAGAGCACATTTATTATGGTGATGCGTGCATTCATTCATACTTCCTATGTAAAATATTACATAGAACATGGTGTTAAAAATCAAACTCTTTTTCACACATTTCCTGACTATTTCAAACAAATTCCACTTTTATCATCATGGTCTCCAGCAAATGTTTTCTCCTCCTAACAGAAATACCCTCAAACTAAGCTGGAGCTCGTGAGGTCAAACAGGGAGTCGAGCATAATTTAAGCCCCATTTGGACGATCTGATCCACTCTGTGCAAGTCCTGGATGCTCAGGAAGTGGCTTAGCACTGGACTCAGGGTCGGGGTTGGGGGGCTTTCACCAACTTTTGCAGTTCTCATCAACAGTAGTTGCAGACATTTTCCAGAAAAAAAAGAGCCTATTACAGCGAGACAAGATGCACCAAGATGCCAATTATGCCTTTTTGTGCTTGCAGTACGGTTCTGTTTCACGAGAGAAAGAATTGAAGGATGAGGACTAACTAATTAGTTCCAGCTTCAGAACTTCCTGATAAAGAGTAACACAGAGCCACTTCCTTAAGATTTTCTATAGAAAGGATTGGGTTTGTCTCCCGAGCTGTGGTTAGTTGGTCTTCAAGTGGTTTGTGAGAACATCCTTAGGTTTTGACATTTTTAACTTTAACAGCATCATATGCCACAACTCATATCTTTCAGAAGATTTCCTCTTATAAAGTCATGAATGTCTTATCAGTGGGTCACTCTAGTCTTGTAAACTGGACTCGATTTGAAGGCTCCAAAGAAACCTGTGGAGCCACATCTGCATCAACTTCTATCTGTGACTGTAGAATATGTGGATGTGAACTATTTACCCTCCACGTCAGTGTTTCCACCTGCTGTTTCCACACACCTCAAGAGCACGTTTTCCATCCTCGTCCATCCGTTTCTAATAATTCATTTAAGCCTCACTCAAATGCAGTTCAACAAAGAGTCAGTTCACAACCTTGAAAGAAATACAAACCTTTTTTTTATTTTCCTTTTCACTCCATGTTTTATAAGGAGAGTGGGCAGGAGGTAAAACCATCCTCTTCCATGAAACCTTATTAGGAGCTTATCTATAGGCAGAGGAGAGGACAGAGGGGTAGAGTGCACAGGGGAAAAGGAGACAGACATTGGTAGAGATACAGAGAGGGAGGTATGTCTGAAAGTCTGGTGTGAGTCATATTTGAGCCTGTAGAGTTCAAATACAAAGCCTGCTTCCTCATATATTAGTCCACCTACTGGGATAACACCATGTGGTCTTTTTCAGAGCCTGATGTGTCAGAGGGATCATCATTTTGTCTGGTCTTTATCTTTGCCTTTTACAACTCAGCACAGGCCACCTTTTCTCCAAGATCACTTAGAAAATCACTTTATTTTTTGCTATTTTTTTTCTATGTACATATTCATGAATGTATTTCTATATCTCTGTCTAATCACAGAGCAGACAGCTGTAAAGGACATTTATCTATCCTCTATGTCAGTGCATTACTGTAATTTCATTTTGATTATCCCCATCTCTTAAAGCAAGAACCAAGAAGTCTTTGGCTTCTGTTACACAGGGAACCCTGGTCTGCTCAGTCACCCACTCGATACACATCCTTTAATAATGGTTTCACCTTGACTCTGAAAGCTGGTGGGTAGCATGTTACGTCCTCAAGACACCTGTAATAAGCTTTTTCTTTTTTACTGCATACAGTTGGTGTGCTTTATCTTAATATGTGGAGTATTTCTTTTGATAAGGCAGAAAGCAGTGGGTTTGGTATACAGATAAAAGCTTCAAGGTCACAGTCATTATAGCAAAATTTGGATTTAATAGATTGTGTCTTTGTGATTTAAAGATGCTATAAATGATTCTGGAGGAGGGTTTTACTTTTTAGCGCACACAAACTGTCTTATAGACCTGTAACAAATTTACAGCCGTTCTATTGGCACCATGAATGTCTATAGAGAATTTATTTAGACACTGGGTAATTGAAAACCTTGAGCTCCTAAGGAGTTTGGTGAACCTCAAGTGTCAAACTCTAAATACCTGCTGTCATGTCAACAAAGACAAAGTTACAAACACATCTCAACGGACATAAAATGACATAAAATGACAGCAAAACAAGATGTTACACCTGCGCTATACTACATTGTCTTGGACAAAGCCTTTTCATATACACAGAGGAATAAATGAGCATGTAAATGGTTAACAAAAACAGTACTGGAAAGACAATGCAAGACACTGAAGAAAGTAACCAAATAACAAAAGCAAGAGCACAGAGCTGTGTCAAAACAAAGGTCAGCACTGAAGTGATCTGGGGAAATATGATAACCAAAGACAAAGTACGAACAAAAGCAGAACAAAAGGTATTCTCCTTCAGTCGCACAGAGGTTATATAAGAACAAAGAATAACTGGCACAAGCACAAGCTTTCATACCCACCTTCAGAAACACATGGTACATATTTACACCAAGATATGTTTAAATGCAAACACACAGATGCACAAACATGCACTTATAATGTCTCGAAAGTGTTGTGTTTTCTCTCTCCTCTCTTTTTTAATTTGAATGTGTCCTTTGCTGCTCTGTGACTTTGTGCCCAGCTTGCTGCATTAAAAGCATTTTCCAGCAGTTTCATAAAGGCTCTCTGCAAGTAAATTTGACTCGACAAAAGAGATGGAGAATAAAAGCTACAACGCTGGAGGTCAGCGTGCAGTCCAAGACGCAGCTAATGTAATGGTGGAGCTTTACTTTGTTGTCGGACTCATCAGGAGGTAAGCTTATAAGAAGAATGAAAATGCAATGAAGATGTGCCTGTATGAATGTGATATATCTCAGCTGAGACCTGGCTGACACATTTTTCTCTCTTTTGTTTTCTTCTTCTCTCTGAGCTGAAGAATGGCCCCAGCATCCAGCCTGCTTTTACTCAGAGATGGAGAAGCATATGCATTTCACCTTGTTAACAAAACTTTAAAACTGATCCAAAAAACAATCACACAGGATAATAGACTGCTGTCAGAGTAGTTTTGTGCCCTAAACCTAACCAAACCATCACAACCTTAGCTGCATAGTACGACTGTTGATGAAGACTATGACGATGAAGGTACGGTACGCCTGTCACTGGTACAATCCCATGGGTTATATCTGAGGATAAGGACAAATGTTGTTTAGTTTGACTGACTTGTCAAAAATGTGAAATCAGGCTTGAATATTCATGATCTCCAAAGGATGACTGCTAGTGATTTGGGTTCCCCTTGACTTTTTGTCCAGCACTGGCCTCAACCCAACAATAATCTGCTCCCCAGAGGATGAACCATTTCCAAGAGAAAACATTTTCGTAATCTAATTGGTATGCCACCACCTTATTGACTTGGTACATTTACACTCCAAGGAGGATAGACCTCTGTCCAACACACTCAAATTGCTGGATGTAATGAACATTGTGGCCTCAAGGCCACTGGCAGGACTCTTTTTTTTTCTCTACTTCTTTCTTGACATGGAACTACATATTAGTTAATAGCCAACAGCAAAGACTTTATGTGTAACACTCTTCTTTGGTTTGCAGCAAAAATCCTCCCTGCAGTAGCCATGCGTCTGCTAATGGTAGAGCAGGAGGATTTTAACTTATCACGCAGAGAATTTATGAGCCCCCATAATGGTGATTTCTCGCATCTTTAATATTTCAGGAGAGCAGGCAGCCCTTCATCAGAGGATATCTGACGCAATATCAGACTGATTTTGAGACATTCTTATTCACTTCTGGCAAGGCTGATTTGACTTGATGTCTCTTTCATATGCTGAAAAGGATTTTTAGACTTTGGCATGGAGGCTGTGGGCCAGAATCTGAAAGTCACTTTAAATGCTTCCTAAGGCTTTGGAGCAGCAGGGGGCACCAGACGAGTTCTGTTCACTGCAATAAGATAATTCACATCCTCTCGGGTGTTTCGTGCAAAATAGCTGTTTTAAATTGAATTAAATAATCAGTTTTGTTGTTTATTGAAGGTACTGGATCAAAAATATTAGCATGCTTAAGATGGCAATCTCACACCCGTACCTTTGAAGATAGAATTTATTGCCAAGACCAAGGTTTTCTGCAGGTCCAACCTCGTCCCACCGATAAATTACAGCATCAAGGCTCTGAGAGTATGATTGCCATCTTTTTCATCACATCTTGTCATTGTGTGACAGGAGAGGGAAGAACCCTCTTTACATTTCAAGGAGGAAGAGGAACACAAACACCAAAAAAACAACTTAACCATATCAACTGGGAATCTAAAAGGTCAGAGACATCACAAGTTTGCATTCTACAACAAACAACGATTTTTTTTTTTTAACTGAACATCCTGTTTGAGTAAATCTCAAAAACAGGGAAGCAATGGTTTAAAAATGTTTTAAATTGTCTTCTATGTTACTTAGATGGTTGTTTAGACTCTAATGCCGCTGTGGTTTTCTGCAATAAGTCCTCCAACCTGAACTACCATGTAGGTCATTTGTCAATACTCTCTGATACGAACCATTGGAGCATCTCCTTAAATAACCTTTGTTGTCATGGTTACAGTAATAAACACACAGTTTAGGTTGTGGAACAGTCATGGATAAAAGAAACAATGATGACCACTGGTGTCAAACAGGAAATAAACAGCAGGTTCCTTTTGGTAACCCATTCGAAACCTCCTCTTCCTAATGCAGACTTTATCCCCCTAAATGCTACGTCACCTTACTTCCTTCTTTGCTCCATTATAAATATTACAACCACGAGAGGTCGCCTGGCAATAAAACATAACTATGGGTTATTATATGCTGCATGCACTGTCTCATTTTCTGCCTCTCAGAAGCTGTTAAAAATGTTCTACACTGTTTCAACATATTTTAAAAGATGCCAGATGACATCTAGAAAAGAAAGACAAAGAAAATGTCACCAAAAATTTCCTTGACGTTGAAATGCATCACTCTTTGTTTCACAGTGCAGCGCCTAAGTAGGTTACAACAAACCATGAAAGCACAATGACTTTGGGTTAGGTGGTGAAGCATGTGAAGTCTCTTTTTGGGGACATTTGTCTTACAGCAGAAGCAGCCCTGGTACACACCATCAAACATGGCGCAGGTGCACGGGAGATGAGGCGGCACAGGTCAGTGGAGGCTGCGAGCTGCTCCGTCATGCATCGCTGGCCTAATTGACAAAACGAGCCTCCTGATGCTGATGTTTGACTTTGTCGGGGCGCGAGCTCAGTCTGTCACCATCACTCATCACCTGTGACACTGTACAGCAGGTTCACTTAAGGGTCCGTGTACTTTTTACAAGGCTGAAAGTAACTCGGCGTGAGCACAGGAGGAACGGGATGAAAAATTAAAAGGGACTCAAAGATGTCACATCATGTGTGGCTAACGCTAAAATGCCACCATCACGTCGCTGACTCGATCTCTCCCGCTCTTTTTGACAGTGTGTCTCTGCCTGTATGTGGCAGGGCAGTGTGTGGGCATGTGTGAGAGGCAGCTTCAGGGCATATGAGGCTCCATTCAAAGTTAATAAATGAGACGTTTCATTTTAAAATGTAAAACGTTCAAGCATCAGATTCTGTAAACTAGTATAATTGACTTTTTTCCCCCAAATGGCTGAAAACTTACAGCATAGTACAGTTAGTTTTT
Organism: Lates japonicus; assembly: GCA_033238685.1. Taxonomy (NCBI): domain Eukaryota; kingdom Metazoa; phylum Chordata; class Actinopteri; family Centropomidae; genus Lates; species Lates japonicus. The sequence goes on along the minus strand of BRZM01000070.1, from coordinate 1,040,613 downwards.
TTATTGTTTTCTCTTAAAGTGCCTGTACACACCACCAACCATCATATATTATTGATTTAAGATAAAAGTTCAAATCCACGCTTCTTTTAAGTTTGACTAAAGCTTTACAAAACAAGAGTTATGTAACTCACCAGCATGAAGTCATCTCTCAGCAGATCTCTGCCTTTGTTGGGTTGATAACTGTGTGAACGTTGCATTACATTTCATTCCTTTTGGATTTTTTTTTTCTTTTGAAACTGTCAGTGGTTTTATTTGCACACAGGAACTACATGATGAACATTTCACAACCATCTAGTTTTGGAGACCTTCAAGCCTCATGGTCGGCAGTTCAAAAATAAGGGTTTGGTGCTTCAACACAAAGAGCTTTGGGAAACATAATACATAATATCTACATTCTTAACACAAGACAAACACATATTTCTACTTCTAGTGGGGACCCTCAACACTAACTAGTGTTGTAGTCAAGTCAGTAAACGTCAAGTCCTAGTCGAGACGCAAGTTCCAGGTGTTTGATTCCAAGTCAAGTCTCCATTATTTGAGTCCAAGTCATCGAAGTCAGTATTAAATATAGGTATCAATATCTTATGCCAAATTATTATGGCACATTAGGAAAACTTCTGAATCTGAATGAAGTCACGAGTCCTGGAAATCAGGACTTGAGTGGGACTCGAGTCAACGCTGACTCTTAACCTAACGTAAACTTAAGTCTAACCTTTGACGAAGTAAGGTCTGACCAAAATGTCACTTCGTAAACTCTCAAGGTCTGTTGACACGTCTCACGTGTCCTCACAAAGATAGACGTACAACAGCACACTCACACACACACACACACACACAAACACACACACACAGAGCTCAAGCCTTGGCTCTAAGATTTCACTCACTGTCCTTTATCTTTTCTTCCAGCCAAATCATCCATGTTGGCGACAGGTAAACAGAGAAGCGCGGTTGCCATAGACTTCCACTTATTCACAGTAACATATGTGCATCAGTGATCACGGAGAAGAGATGAGCAGCGGGGAGGATGTAATGGAGAGAAAGATGAGGAGAAGAAAACTTGCCTTTTCTAGTGCGTGGCTCTCGAGGGGGGGATGGAGATAGGATTTTCCGACAATCCGTCCAGCCATGCAGCAATGGATCATCCAACTGTCAGCGCACCATCTACTCCTTCCGTTAGTGTGGCTGGAGGGTACAAATAATTCATATTCATGAGACAGAGAGGGAGACACTGAGAGAAATCATTATCATCCCAAATTTTCTATTGCTGTGAATATTATGATGGATGAAAATGTTTTTGTTAATAACTGCTGGTTTTACTTATTGAACTGTGACACATAACGAGCATTTCGTTTGTGCTCTCTCTGCAATTTTCTTTTTACCAGTCGAAACACACCGTCCCCCATCACAAGAGGACCTTAAGTGCTGTAATCAGCAAAGAACAGTGTTTGCTTGGAGCTGGAAACAACATTAGGGTGCATGTGGACATTACATCTGTGTGAAAATCAGTTAAAATTGATCAGCTCTTTTAAGAGACGTCTGGGTATTTTTCCAAAAAACAAAATCAGTATGGAGAGGAATTAGTCTCAACTGTGGTGACAAAATTTTCAGTATCAACAAAGAAAAAGCAGATTTACAAATGCATGATAATTTGTGGATTGTAAATGAATGAACTTGGAGTTGGAGATGATGCTTTATATGCAATGATGCTCCTATGTATTCTAGAGAGGCAAAAGTGTAAAACGGTGACTGGAGTCTCTGGACATGTGCTGGCTCATTACTTTTTAGGAGACACTTGGGATTTTGAGCTCATATTTTGAACTGAATTTGTTGCGGGTGGATAAGATTTATCACCATTGCCTGTTCCAACATGGAACAAATCTAAGTCTCAACAGGGGTGAAGGGATGTGGTTCTCTGCAGAGGCCCAGTGATAACGCCAGTCACAGGAACTCGGGTTGAATGCCTCCAAGTCGCTGGTGAAGCATTTCAACGAGGACACTGAAATGTGAAATGCGGTTTTTCCCCAATGTAGCCGCACTGGAAAACAGCGGCAGCAGAAGTTTACATTCATCAGCGAGCTTACAAAAGGTCACCAACACAGGCATGTCAGACAAGAAGCTAATGAAAAGTCCCCGCTGTCTCCTGGCCTCTTCACGTATAATGAAAATGTAGCCTGACATATTTAAAGTTAATGGTGAAATGAGGAGAGATGGTATTTGTAACGAATGAAGTGGCAAGTTATTTTTTCATTTGCCTCTGTTATTTGCCTGCCGCTGGCTGTCACCACAGTCGCGACAGAAGGGTTTTTAATGAGCAGCCAACTCCTCAGATTCAGTCTCTCCCTCAGAATAAAGGCCAAATGTTTCTTGTTTGTGAGATTTTGAAATTTGAACTTAGAACTCTCTAAACAAAGTCTCTCATTACAGCCTCTGTCTGAGAGGGGGTTTCTGTTTCTGTGGCTGCGTCGTCTCAGACAGTTCATAACCTGTCCCATTAACCGTCTCCTGCAGTATCCCCAGTCCCTCATCTCCGCTCGCTGTGTAAATCAACCTGTAAAGACACGAGCAGAGGGTGTGTGACTCAGCCGCTGTTGAGTCACAGAGGCTACACAGGAAATCTTGGAAGTATCTCTGGCCTGAGCCGACTGTAACTTTGATAAGAAAAGAAAACCCAGCATGGAGATGAGATCGCACTTTTTACCTGTCATCGAAACTGCCACATGTTCCTGGTATGCAGCTGTTGTTTAATACTGGACCATATTTGGTGACTTCTTTTCTCCTCAGGTCAAAACTTATCTAATTTATTCTGAAGAAACAGATGGCATTTTATTGCTGCAGAGATTAAACTGATATAACCACTGGCTACATCATCCTGTCATACCTAGAGTCAGCTCGCTATATTGGATTACTGATGTATTGGTCTGATATGGGGATTTAATTAAAAATCAGATTCTGTACCATCAATGTTATCTGCCTAAAATATGATGAATATGGTTCATATTTAATCTAAGTCTCAGTGTATCCGGACACTCTGTATTAATACTGATTTTATGCTCAGACTCTGGTTTAGTTTGCCTCGTGCTGTACACTGGGAAATCTTTCTTAACCTTTATTGATTGCTAGCAAAGGATTTAATAAGTTTCACAAAATCCTGGTTTTGGTCTCTAATTACCTGCGCCAGGGTTCCCTTGGCCAGTTATTAAGCGTTCAACTCACAGCTTTAAGACAGACCAAAACAAACCATTGCTGGTTTTTAAGGAACCAAACATTTCTGCTGATAATTCTGCAAGTTCAATACAAATCAAGTTTACACTAGTACATACGGCCTCCAGGAAATAGTCGCATTCAGCGCTCTAAAGTCTGACATAAAAGCTCTGGCCTTCTTCCACCTACTTGGCTTTAACAGAACCAATTACCAGCCATTTTTTATGATTTTTAATACTCCAAAAGTTAAATCGGTCAATCCTGTACAATTAAAAGTTTTCCATTCTCCAGATATTTGTTGTAAGAGTCCATGTGAGGCAGCTTGAATGGACAGAGTTCAGAAATAAAATGATCAACTCTCAGCCCTGCTTTCCTTTCCAGCGATCTAATCACACTCAGATTTGCACCTGGTTGATACAATTAACCACCTGGCAGGAAAAATAAGATAGCATTCAAAAACTAGTCTGCACTGAGAAGCTGTGATCTTTTAAAAACTGTCACTTGAACTGATTCTAAAGAACATTTTGAACGTGCTATTCTCCCTTCAGCCTTGCTTAAAGTGTGTGAGATGAAGTGAAATGTCACACTGACAAAGTCAAATTTGAGAAGTAATATCTGCCAGAGAGCCAGACAGACTGTCTGACCACTGCATCAAGTAACTGCCATACATGGGAAACGGTTTGATAATGACAAGTCCAGTATATGTGAAACCTTTTAGGAGTCCCAGAGCAAATTCTTTGGAAAATTTGTGCTTTGGGGGTAAAAGTCTCATAAGAGAGATTCAGGGTTATCTGGCGGACATTTTAATCCAAAGAAGATAATATGAGTAGCAGACTTTTTTAGCATGGGAAACCATGCTGTTTCCACAGAACAGCTCTGGTACTACTAACACCGAGGAAAACAGTGGAGTTTTTAGTGGAAATCAATGGTGTTTGCACCTTCAGCACATACCCATATATACCCATCACTCAGTAATTCCTCCATTAAGCTCCACCAGGAGTCAAATCAGCTAGTGTGCTATTTCACTTTGCAGTTCTTAAAAGCAGAACTACACATCTGGGAAACTGAGGACAGAAAACAAACCCTGCTCTAAAATGGTCTATTTATTCAATCAAAAATACTGTTGGTTAAAACGTCCTGTTAAAGTAGCTTGTCATTACTCACAGTTGTTTAATTCTTCTGTCCAGCCAAAGTTGAATCAAACCCACATTTTTAGAAAAGAGACAGACGTGTCAGCTGGAGCAGATGGATGATTTTCCATCAGCTCATCCATCCATCTGCACAGCAGTCAAAGAGCAGGCTGGTGGTCCATCCACAAGCCACTGGACTGTGCATTAGTGCAGCTGGGTTCAAGGACACATCCTTCATTTGTAATTCGGAAAAAGAGAGAAGAACTATGACTGGCCGTTGTGCCGGTCAGATTTATTGTAAATAGTGAATCTGATTATGACTAGAAGCATTTCATCATGTTTGCTTTATAAAATCACTCATTCCTATTATTCTAGAGGTTTGACCCTGGAGATAATAATCACTCCAGGCCACTGAGGGAAAAGGGTCGACAACGATGTAAAAACGTGGTTTGCCAGGAAATATACGCTGTGAGGTTAAGAGACTGTGTGTGTGCAGTCTGACATGTTTCTTCTTTTTTTATCCGGCTCAGATCTGCTGCCCTGTGTTTATCTATGGAAAATAACACAAGATTTCCCCTCCTGGAAATCAACGGGGGCCAATTCTCAAGAAATCTGGCGTTTTATAGGCGGCACGGGGGACGAGACACACACAGGCACATGTACGCACACACACACACACACACACACACACACTGAGGTTTAAGCACACTCAGACAAAAGAAGACAACTTGGTGGCAGGCCACTTCCCTCAGGAGGTTTTATTTACTGAAACAGTGAGAAGACGGAGAAAGAGGTTGAGTAGATGTGACAGAAAATAGGACTCTCTGCTGGGTTTTGATCCTAAACCAGCAAGGAGAGGAATCAGCTTTAACTACTGAACTTTCTCTCCTCTCTACTTTGATTCCTTTCTTTTCCTCCTCCCTCTCTTTCTTACATGTTTCTGTCCTCTCCCAGCCTATCGCTCAGCCTGTGTCAGCAAAAAATACAAGTTGACTACCTATTTTTCGAAAAAGGAGACTGAAGCTAAATGAAATATCTCTCGTTCAGAGGTTGATTTAGCCGCCTGACCTTTTACCAAAGGTACAAAAACATGCAGGCTAGTTTGCCATTTCTACAACCAACAGAGAATTATCACCCGACTTCGAGTTCCCCTCAGTTTTAGCGTCTTTAGCGTCACAACTACAGTACAGGCTCGGTAGCTCCACCAGCTCATTCTTGTCTTCTTCCATTCACAACCTGACGTGCTAGCCTTTAGCCAATCACCTGTGAGCTCTCTCTCCGTCGTTATTTAGCTGTCATTTTAGCACCGTGAAGGTTTGTGACCCACCTCCACCTGGATGTCTGGCCATCTCCAATTAAACCCTCTGATCAAATTTCTCTTTAATTCCTCCTGTAAGTCTCCTGATTGAAATATGATGGTGGTTGTTTATTTTGAGTCAGACCTTGCAGCCCCTTCTCAATCTCATCTGACACACACACCATGCAAAATTAAACACACGCTGACCTAATGCAAGTGCACACACACACACACGGTCGACACACAGATGTGACACACTTGCGATAAGTCACAGAGAGAGTGGCAGTGAAAGCAGTGACACACACACACACACACACACACTCGTACGTGAGGAGTGTGTAGGCACTGATTAATAGCGTAATGGGCTTTTATAGCAGTGCTGTGAGCGGGGTAACAGGTTTCATTGTATCACAGGGAATTATGGTAATACCAGCGGGGATGGGGTAGATGACGCCAGACGTAAATCATGCCTCCGGAGTGACGAGAGACTTGGTAAACGTGGGGGGGTCCTTAATGAGTGACGCGCGGTGGTGTGTGGCAAATGATTTCTATGCGGCACATCACATCGGCAAGTGACTTTATTATAGCTGGTAGTAACTGCAGACTGCTTTATGGGCCCCAACATTAGTCAAATGTGAGCGGTGTTTCAAAGTGCTGTTTAAACATTTATTACCGTCCTCCTGTAGATTGACCTTGACATCTGATCTGTGGCTTCAGACCGAGGGAACAACTCTGCAGAGGATGGAGGGAAAAACCCAGGAACTGTGAACGAGACCAGGATCGGTTTCTGGAAAAGTGTGACATTTCCTGGCTGATAATTGATAAGGCAGCTGTAAAATACTGATCTCTAGGGTGTGATGGCGCCACAAATTCTTCCCTACAAAATCAGTCAGGGTTTAATGTTGAATTTCAACAGAAAAAAATGAGAAAAACAGCAGCAAAAGTTACACTGGAAAAGGTTTGTTCTGCAAATATAGTATTTAGTGACTAAGTTATCGTGTGATCGCCAACTCCTGATGGTTTTAAAAGGAACTAAATGTTTCATGTTTTAAATTTGCAAACTTTGATGCACTTTGAAGACTGTTTTGGGCCGAATTAGAAAGTGGCTTATCATGAAATCTACTGTGGACAGACAGTGAGGGAGCGCAGCCTTATCGCAGCTCATCATAATTGGACACATTTTAAGTGGAAATTAGAAGAGTTTCTGAAGAGTAACCAGTCACACTTTGAGTCAGTCTCTTTGCTTCTGTTTTTAATCTCAAAAAAACATATTCTGTACTTCCTCTATGATGTTTGTTTTCAGCCGGTGTCAGAAGATATTTTCGAGTACCCTCACCCTCGTCACTGTACATTCAATATTCGTTTGCTTTGGTAAAAAGTCCCACAAACATCAGAGGCAGGGTTTCTATAGCTACAGTGATTGGATTTTCTGTTCACCTTAGTTCACCTCTCTGCCCGCATGCTGCGCTGGAGGAGCTAAGCCTAGCAAGTTTTCCACCCCCTTCTCCACCAAGCTGACGTCACCTGTTACGCTTCAGCTGACCCCATCAGCTGACCTGCCCCCTGACCTCTGTCTCATTAATATTGCATTTATGGTTAGTCTGGAATAACCACGAGAAGAAATGGGTGGTTATCAGTGATCACTGATGAAGCATGGCTGAACAGAGACAGAAACCTGGCACACTGGACTTGGAAAAGCACGAGGAGATAAAATTGGACTTATTTATTTTATTGGACTCATTACACAGGGCCTAGTCTGTTGATTTCTTTTATTAGACTTGTGAATACTACATTTACATTCACGTACTGTTGAGATTTCGTTCCCTGTCCTCAAGTTTTTTCTTTCCCTTTGTCTTTTTGGAGCATCTGTTCTGCTGCATGAGGAACTGCGCTGTATGAACTGCATGATTTCAGGCTCTATAAATAAACTTGATTTGACTTGACATGTACAGGACACACACATATGTGCACATATACACATTTCTGGACCATTTCCTTTGTATTTATGTGTGGGTAGACTTACTGTATAATCCGGTTTTCCATCTGCTGACAGTTTTCCCGACACAGGATGGGAGAGGTATGGAACATTGAGAACGCAGAATGTCTGGAACTCAAGACAAGAGGTGACTCAGGACATTATTTTAATTTTAGGTGCAAGACGGTCATAATAATATTAGCAAGAGTATATTGGTTACAGTTCTCCCTTAAAATACCTTTGTCTGCATCACCAATCCCAGCTCCGCTGCCTTTTAAGGTAAAGTCCCCCTCACAACAGCTCATGGTTTCTATAAAGAGAAAGAGATAATACGACAGATAACATATGAGTTCATGTAAATCACTGCCACTGCTACATGGGCACTGATACAGAGGCATATTTCTTTACAAAACATCAGATATGAACTCTTTTCCAGGTCTGATGATGAAAACTTTCCTTTTTTTGTTTTTTGTTGTGTGACAACAAAATAAAAAATATAAAATGCAGGATCACAAGTTCAGTCTGCTGCCTCAAGGAAAGAAACACAGATGGCAAATAATCTGTCAACCTGCATCTAGGTCCCCTGAGTGTCATATAAAAATGTGAAAATAAATCGATTTACAATTGACTCTCATGCTCATGATACTTGAACAAACCAGCTCTACACTGCAATACAAGAAGATTCCCAAATCAGCTGGTGAAGATGCTGACTTTTCCCTTACATCAGTCTTTTAGCATATCAAGCATCGTATCTAAGACCCATTTGGACTCTCACCAGGAAGAAACCCTAGAAGACAGAGCTTTTGTTGTTGTTAGCATAATTGTAAACTTCACATGTGCCATGCCAGAAGGGGAAGTTTGAGAGGTGTAGCAACAGTTACAGTGGGTGTATACTTTATGATCATAATAACAGAAGACAGGGCGCAGGCATAATAGTATGGACTTATTTAATAAGCGTTGTTATTAAAGGTGCTACATGTACAGTTTTGCTTTCGCTACATAGCCAAAGCTAGCATTAACACATTAAGTTTGAATGCGTCCTCTGGCCAGCGCTACTTCTTCATCCTCTCATGTTGGACTGAGGGCAGACTGGATGCTAGCACAAAGCAAAACAAGAGTTAATGTAGCTTTCCACAGCTGGAGGTGGAGATACAAGCTCTTGGCTTGTACAGTAATCATATCTGATGCAGAAGTTGTAACGTTTCTTCTAGACTGGTAAGTAAACAACTGTTAATGTTAACTTGCATATATCACCTTTAATTTTTGTCTTAGATGTCCAGTTTGAGTTATAATGACCACTGCCTTCTTCTTTTCTTTTATTACAACTTTCTTTTTTATATGTTTGACAATACAAATGTATTTAAATATCATGCCAGTGAGGAAGAGTATACTGATACAAGGGAAGGGAGAAATGACAGAGCAGGTAGATATCAAGGACTTCAGACCTCACCTGACCTCGCTTTAGTATTTCTGTCACACACCTGCACCGACAAACACACCCATGACTCCACACACAAATTCTCTTTCTGTGTCTGGCCAGCCGCCATCGTCTCACCAACTGTTCCTGCCTTCGATCGTCCTGATTTAATTTACATCGGCTCTGGCACCTTTTTGTGCAGAGGCAGGGAGGGGACTGACAGGACAACAAATGAAAAATGTCTCTGGATGAGCAGTTCATGAAATCAGTGTTCTCATCTTCACTTGACTGCAGGGAGCTTAGGTTAGTGTCACGGCACAGGATCCTGTTTGAATTTTCAGTGAAATGTTTTATTGTTAGCGAAGCCTCTTTCCTTTTAAATTTAGGAGATGATTAACAGAGGCTGGTCAGGCCAAGCTCAAAGAACAGCTACAACACAGGCAATCAGTGTTGATTAAATATTGGAAAGGGATTAAAGTCAACATCAAAATAATTTGCACATTAAAAGTTCAAACTGTCTGTCTATACCTCTTTACTTTTACTCTTTACTGAGGCAAATAGCAGATGTAAATAAACAAGGTCGAGCAAATAGCAGTATATGTTAAAATGAGCTCCAGTCAAAATAAATCAAGCTCAGACTTAATTAGTGATTAATCTGTTCTGCTGAGGTTGATCTCACATGATTAGAACAGTTTTTCCAGAAATTCCTGTTATCTCCATCACACCCAATTAAAAAAAAAAAAACACAGGATCCTGTCAGTTTGCATTCATAATCCCTGTACATCATCACACTCCTAATGGACTTACTGGAATTTTAAGTTGACCTTGGGAGTGATCTCCGGAGCAAAAAGAGCTGCTGGCATGAGACCGCATTCCAGCCATTTATAGCTCGCATCTGGCAAAGATCGGAAATATCGTTCTTCATATGCAGACGTCTGGATCATTTGATATATCTGGAGAGAAAAGAGCAGTTTGAGCTTAGGTCTGTCTAACAGATAAACATCTAAACAAAGTCGTCTACTCGTTGACCATCGTATGATGGTTCCTGGGTAAATTTAGACTTCTTTCAAACTGAAAGAAAACATGGCTGACTAATCAAACGTGTCAAAGCACTCTGGTCCGTCCACTACAGCAGAAAATCCTTCTGGAGGAATTCAACAGATACAAGGACTGTTACTGAATTGCAAAGCTTAAATCTGGTTTTCTTTCTCCATCATCATCATCATGTCTGTAGCACAGGAACATTAGCATCCTTGTTTTGAGTCAATACTCTGCACTTTGACTGGTTGCTTTTACCATCACCTTGATTACTATATCAGAAATCACCACAGTGTTACATTTTTTCCAACCGGCAGCCTTTAATTTCCTGCCAGATCAGAGCTGCTGGTGCCATTAACACAGTCCCAAAGTCATTTTTGTCAGGAACAAGTCAATTTTATGCATTTGCACCTGTTTGGTAATTTCAACAGATGATGTTTATGCAGTGGAATTGTGATACATTTCTTTCTTTTAAAAAATAAAATAAAATTGCAGCTGTGTTTCCAGATACTCAGACTGCCAGGCAAGGGAAATGGCTCTACAGTAAAGAGTTAGAAAAACACCTTGCTCTTGATGTTAACAGAAGTTCCTCTACACTCTCACTTTATGGTCGAAGCACAGCTTTTTAAAAAAAGTCTTTTTCACTCTTCAGGGTAAAAATAAAGATATTTCAAACTCCTCAAAGTCAACTTGTACAGATTGTCCCAAGTTAACTCCTGTCCTGCCAACATCCTGTCGTTCTCTTAATGCACACTGTTTATCTCTTTTTTGGTAATTCAAACCCTCTTTCATAAAGTAAGTTGGCTGTTGCTGGTAAAGCTCAGTACGATCAAGTTCTTTTTTTAATGTACACCATCCGTCATCATGTCATTTCTTTCCATTTGATTAAAGGAAGACATTTTTGCACAAAAAGCATTTTGTAAAATACCTTGGCAGACTTGTAAAGCAGCGTTAGTCAGTGAATTCATTTGAGAATCCAGTGAATGCACACTCGGAATATCCTCAAGGAATTCATACTGTACATTAATACTTATACAGACGTTTTATGTCTGCTCTTACAGGGATAAGTAATATGGGGCTGTATGAGTTACTCACAGGAGGTGACACTGATGGATGGAAATGAGCTCAGTCTACGAATGTCCTGCAAATTAATTTGAGGATGTCACAAAGAAGACATCTGCCTTATCTGCCGCTTTATGCTACGTAATTAAAAGCACAGTTTTTAGGTAATAAGCTGTAGTGCCTTATGGTAAATCATGTAGAGGCAGCTGATGAGCTGTGTTTCAGTCACTCTTAGATCTTAGTGTAGCCTAAGAAGATATGACGTAGTTATAAGGTCGCATCAAGCTGCAGAGGACCTGCTCTTTGTCTGGGTGATATATCTGAAGACAGCTTAAGGTACGTTAGGTCAGGGTTAGAGAATGGTGTCACCTGTCAGACGGCTCAGTAGATTTATGATGGCACAGGCCTAAAGCCCACTGCAGGGCCTAATGATACATAAAAACATCATTTAACATGAGAGGAGGAGATGAGGAGATAAATACAAATAGACATGCTGCGAATCCAATGAAATTTTGTGATTTTGTTTTGTTAGAGGGAAACAAAGACACAGCAGAAACACTGTGAGCAGAGGCTGAAAGAGCGAGGGCACGGAGGAGACGGAAAACAGAGACGAGGAGAGGAGGGAGAACCCAGGAAGACAATCTGCTGACTCACTACTCGCACTTTACATCAGTACACAACACAAACACGAGCTTATAAATATCTTACATTTCATTAGCTGTACAGTTTTATCTCAAATTCATATTTATAGGGCAGTTCTGAATATAATACATTAAGAAGACGACTGTGGCATCCGTCCAGTGGCCAGCAGCCACTCCCTGCCTTAAAGTCTCAACATCACTCACTTAGAAAGCTGCCATCTTAGCTCACATAGTAAATGTACAGTGTGTGATTTTTAAGAGTCTCCAAGAAGGATTTATATTCTCCCACAGCGCAAAAAATAATTATAGGGTCATTGATCAGTAACAAATGACTCAACAACGGGCCACGTGCCAACACTTCTGGCTTTCCAAATTCTCTGGCGATGTGGCCAAAACTTCCTCAGGTGGAGACGAACTACACTGATGCTGTTGAAATGCCCACAGTTTGCCAAACCAGGCTGATGAAGTCGGTGATTATGTGTGACTTTTATTCCAAAAGGGCAGCTGACCAGTTTGAGTGTTTTCCTTCCTAAAATTACTACAAATGCTAAAGGCAAGAAAATAAAAATAAAAAAAAGCTGGGAAAGAGCCAAGAAGAGAGAAAACAACGAGACAAGAAGCAGATTTAAGACAAAAATTAAATCTGACAAACAACAGCAACTGCTTAAAAGTGTTTGTTATTTTCATATGGAGCCATCTGTGTTTACTGCATCTTCTGCAGCGCTGGATGTGCCGACGTGTCCTCGAGACACAAGGTGAATCAAATCCTCTGCAAGGTGGCTCCATCATCAATTGTGACTCTGAATTTCAATTGAAGTCTGGGTTTCCAAAACACTGTGTGCACAGAATTTAAGAACCTCCTGTCCCTGTGCTAATAATGGCCCCCGCCATGTCGGAGGACAATGACAAATTACCTCTTTTCAGGCAACAGAGATTGTCAGTGTTACCAGCTTCTATTTCAGTTCTTCAAGGATTATACCCATTTTCCTCTTGGGAGTCATTAACACGAGGTCTAATCTGTGACAAATGTAATTATTTCATTCAATATTGTCCCTTGCAGCCAATTAACGTGCTGAAAAGCTGGATTTAAGAATGATTAGCCCAAACCTAAAAGCATTTAGCAGCATATGATATTACTGCCAGTAATACAAAGGGTCAAACAACATGTGTTGTGTATTGAAACACAGACATACAGGCATATTCTAAATGCTTATACGCTTAGACTTGTGCCTTTTACACTTGCAGGAACATGATTGGATGTTATTAGTCAGCCGGAAGCCGCGCAGCTGTGAATGAGCCAATGATTGTGAAGCATGAACTTCCTCATTAAAATGCAATGCAGGTAGCATTGTGTTTCCTGCAAATTGCTATTGCTTTTGCATTATTATATGACCATAACTTATATATTTAAGTTATGTTACAGGGTTAAGTTGGGATGGCTTTATGCTTCACAGTAAAGAATACGTGAAAAAATAATTTGTCTCCGTTCCTAAAAAAAAAAGCTTGTGCGTACGAGGAAAACAGCATTTCACCTGTAAACTTTAGATAATCTCTATTAACTAAAGGATTCGTTCGGGACCCTCCAGTAGTTTGGATTAATCTCAAACATCCTCACAGGCCAGTTGACATCAGTCTGTGAGTCTATCAGTGTGTTCAAGGTTTAATCAATAAAGCTGTCACATCATAAGATAACCTTTCCCAACTACTGCTCACAACAAAGCCATCCATCAGAGATTCCTCTTGGTCAAGCCTGAGCTTAATCTGATCCATATCCACACTCTTAATTTCCATTTTCCTCATCAGTATTTGCTGAGTATTTTAGTGGTAATTTTTGTTTTAGCTCCAAATGTTTGTTGTTTTTTTTCCCAATGCAATTTTCATTACTCAAATCTTAATCTTTTTTTCTCTGGTTTCCTTATAAAATCAACACTAAACTTTGTTCTCAAAGGAAAAAGCTCTAAAACTCTGATATTAAAAATCTGTCATCATCTATTTAGCTGCTTAAAGACGTTCTTCCTGTTTGTTTTTAGAAATATGACGCTGATCAGAGACCTCAGAGGAGAATTACTGATGCAGCGTACCTGCACACTGTGCTGTTGTTGTGTAACTCATCATCGCAGGATTACAAAAAGCAAAGAGAGAATGGAATAAAATACCATCTCTGATCTGTTCCTCACCTTTCTGTGGGCTAGTTTGACGCCTGAGGAATCTCTAGGGATGGGAACTTCAGTGTCAAGGCATACAGTAGGATCTCACAACGAATTTCCTTAGTAACACCAGGGAAATGAAATCACATTGCTATACATAGATTTCTCTCAAGGACACAGTTTAGGAGACAGTGACCAAATGTCATTGGTATTCGCCATGCATTGAGATTGGATCAAATCAAATAAAAAAAGATATGATTATACATGTGTAGTCATATCTAATCTAACAATGGGGTCAAGAGAGAAAGTGATTTCCAGGAATATGCTGTTTCATCTCATTTTACGCTCGCTTGGATTGTGTGTGTTCATGTGTGTGTGTGTGTATTTGCTACCTTATCTTCATGCTGAGTGGATTAAACAATAACCCGGTCTGATATTGGAAAAACCTAGAGTCATGTTTCTCAGTTTTCTCTCTCCCCCATGTCACTGTCAGTCTCTCCTCCCCTCTCCTCTCTGGATCCTTCCCTCTCTCTCTCGTACATGTGATGAAGTAACAACCACTAATCCAGAGAAAGAGCGAGTGGGCGGAAAATAGAGAAGTACAGTGGGTGCAAGGGTGTGTGTGTGTGTGTCACACAAGACGCTTCAGAATGAAACCGCAGCCAGGGTCGGGTTGGCAGACGCAATCCTTGACCGGAAGCAACTGCCCTAGTTTCCTTGCGAGTAATCTCTCTCGACAGTCTCCATTCAAATAAATACTCTGCTGCTGCTGCTGCTGCGTGTGCTTTTGGTTGCTTCAGAGGACCAGGCAGGTTCAGCTCAGCAGCTGCAGTTGCTGTGACAAAATCACACTCTGGTGGGCAGAGAGTTCCCCCTGAAGCACAGAGGTAAACAACACCGCAGCAGTGCAGCAGAGGCAGAGTTTAACAGCAAAATACAGAGTTTTCTGTCAAATAAAGCAAACCAAAGAATGTCTGATCAAGAAGCACATTTGTAAACTGTCTACATAGATGAGATAGTGACATAAAGAAGAGACAGAACATATATTCTGTTATATTCTTTTCCCAGGTTGTTAAATGATAGCAAACTTATCATAAGCTGTCCAGTACATGCCCAGCACCAAACAGACAAAGTTAGCAATTAGCTGGTGAACACAGTGGAGCGTTTAGCAGGGAAAGAGCCTGATATTTCCCTCAGGAATCAGTGAACATCAAAACAGAGTAACAGAGGAGTGAATATTGGACTTGCGTTTGCCAGATGGTCAGATCAAACTCTCCGCCAGTAAGTGAATAAGCCCCAAAATGTCAAACTTCTTCTTTAGGGTCCTCGCATCATAAAAAGCAGTTTAATGGTTCAGCTAGCAGCAGCTACCCGAGCTGAATTTGAATCAGAATGTGGTGCATGTAAAGAAGTTATTTAAATATTATTACCTGGTGTCCATTCTCTTATGTTTCCTGTGGGATTGGTTTGAGAGCACAGTTCAGCGCTCAGCTGAAGCCGTCGACCACATCAGCTTGGATTTAGAGCAGTATAAAGCTACTTTTAAAACCGTCATCACCTGCATAACAAGCAACCAATACAAGAGCAGAGAGGATCACAGCCCTCAGCAGCAGCAGAGAGGGTCTAGGATAAGAGAAAAGAAGATCTTAGAAATCAGGTGAAGGGGGATTTTCTTATGGTATATTTACTCCAGTCATGTTTTGAATGGTTTATTTAGACTTTGGAGTGTTACTCCTTTAGCATGGTTTGTTTGGAGAAAGGGAGGTTCGGGCTGAGCCAAGTGTGTCTTATCTGAATCTACTGAGCCAGAGGAAGAAACAAAAGGTTGTTGGTAGTTGTTTGTTTGTATAGAAACTTAAAGCACAGGACAGAGCTTCTCCATGTAGTGTGAATGGTCATATACCAGTCTGTTGACTGTGTTTAAATATTCAACAGCTGTGGCCAGATCACTGTAAAATTCATCTGTCGGCTCACCTTTCTGCCAGTCTGTGTGGATACTGCAGATCTTTTACTCAAACATAGAGAAGGTGAGAATTATATCAACTGATCTGCAGTCATAATCTGTTATATAACGTGTAAGAAAACAGAGACAGGAGGTCTGTGAATGTCTACCACAGGTCTGTAAAGGTACATTTTGAGATGTGGACCATGCCGTGTTACAACTCTTAGTCGTGAGGACTTTCTTGTATTTCTGAAAGAAGAACTCACCAGCAGGAGTTCTGACAGTATCCAGGACAACTTGAAACTGTGTAAAGCTGACCTACAACTAGCCCAACTTTTTACTTCTTCACATGTAGCTCTGAGGTCTTGCAGGTGACCACAGTCTGCCCCAAAAAATGATAAAATGAAGTGAAACCGACATGTAAAGCTAACGTTTCCTGACTCGCGCTGTCCACCGCCTCGACCTGCCACGGTCAAGTCGGAACATACCAAGTGAGGAGAAGAGCGAAGAAGCACAGTCGACATCCATAAGAAAACAGCTTTGATGACGCAACCCCACCCCCACCCCGGCTGGATAACAGGTAAAAAAATAGGTTTGATTTTTCCCCCTAAGGTTTGAACACTGTGTGACAGAATCAGGTAGTGCTGTACAAAGTGCTAAGATCACAAACCACCACAACACTGTTCTTAAAAATCATGTTTTGTGAGGTGAAAGCTCTGCTCTTCATGCACTTCAGGACAGACAAAGGCATTCCTGCTATGGGCTCAAATTCAGGGACATATTGTGTGATCTTTATGATATTGATTCATGTAATAGATATGAATTCACCCAGCATTGTATTCAATGGGTGTGTAATAGAGACTCAACCACACTTTCTCTCCAAGACTCAACAAAGTGATCAAAGGCTTTTCGGCCTGTCACAGGATAATTACACATTCACTCTCACACACTCCATCCTGATGTCTCATTAAGTTACACTGACCCGGCTGCAAGCTTCTAGAAAGTGATGAAATATGGATGAAAAACACTTTTTTTCCCCTCAGGTTTTAAAGGTGTGGTTAAGCGGTGACACCGTCCTCCAGCATCGTTCTGCTTTCTAATGAAGCGCCTTTGAAGTTGAGAAGAGTGCAGCGAGGATCTGTTCGTTTATCAGTCTGTGTTTCAGGACGGAGAAAGTACAAGATGGAGGGATCTTTAGTTTGAAGTGTTTTGAGATATGTTCAACCCCAAACAACTTCACATGTTGCGTATGAGCACACACACGTGAGACCAAACAGCGAAAACAAGCGTGGAGACAGATGATGCACCATCACACCACATCACCATCGCAGTTTGCCACTGTCTTGGATTTCACAAGTTAAAGCTTCTTGCAAACTTTCCAGTGGTAGTAAAAGCAGCGTGCGGGCACACCTGGTCCAGCCCCATATGGAGGTAAACATAATTCCAGTCCACGTTACCAAAACAGACCCACGATGAATATTTAAAAAGCAGCTTACCAGCAGAGGATCTTGTTTTCGCTGACCTCCCGTGGTTTTAACCAGCAGTGCTGTAGAAGTGTGCTCCAGGATGTGGTCAGTACGGCGTGAAATCACTGCTGGAGCAACAGACCTGAGACTTTGAACCAGAGAAAACAGAGAAATAAAAGCTTTTTCTTTAAAGTTGATGATATTTTTTACATTTTTCTCACTGTGAATAAATCCCACCACAAAACCAAAACCAGCAATGAACTGATTCTACTAACAACACACATAAACTGTAGTTTATTTTGAGTCAGTCCCACATAAACCCTCCTGGTGCCATAAATTGTCAAGTGTGTGCCAAAGCTGTATTAATCCACAGGTGAAAATAGTCCCTCTCTAATGCTCTCTTCTCTCCTGTCTGAGTAATGTTTGCTAAAAATGACTGATATTACATCTTCACAGGAACCAACCGGAGTCTGGAGTCGCAGACAGAGAAAAACTCAATGAGAGACGGACTAATTTGGTCTTTTCACAGGAGCTGCAGACAGTAAGAAAAATACAGGATAACATCAGCCTCATCCGTTACGTATTAAAGTATTCAACCCCAATCATTCTGACATGTCACGCCATCACTTAATGAATCACAAACACCGATTCCAGCTGTTCCTTTATATATGTCAAATACGTTTCAGCAAAGTCTCACAGCCTCAGTTTAAGGTCTTTAAAAAGTCTCTGGGGATTCAAATAAAACTGAAATGTTTCCACTTTATTGTTTACTCTGATTTTAATATAATAAGATTTGGGTTATCAGAAAATTGGTCATGGCAATGTCATGCTTAATGCTGTCATATTACAGTCCATGTAAATTAGTTGGACTTGGCAGCACGAGATAAAGGCCACATTTTAACGACATGTCTGCTTTATTAAATATGGCAAACAAGGCGGAGACAGAGGGGGAGGGTGGGTGAGTCATAAGGGATGACATGCAACACAGTGCAGTTTGTAGCTGCACATATACAATCTTCTGTGCAAAAATACTTACTGCTGTTTGTGTTTGGCCTGAGTATGTATGTGTGTTTTTATTTCAAGTCGAAGGCTCCCTGGTCTCGCAGGGAACGGCTCGACTGCTTTCAGGCTCTGGTTGAAAATAACACTCAGATTAGCTCCAAGATCTGGACCCAGGGACACAGAAAGAGACATAAAGAGGAAACAAACAAACAAAAAAAGACGGGAGAAGAAATGGGGTTAAACAAGGACAGAGAATTCATGTGAGATGAGGAGAGAGTATGCACTGAATGAAAAGATGCTGCCAACCACATTGAGAGCAAATGAAGTAAAAACAAAAATGGATAGGAGAGACAGAAAGACGGTGCTGGCAACAGATGGGAATGAGCATGTTGCAGGGAACAAGCTGCGAGGCAGAGGCAGGAGAGGGGAAACCTCAGCAAGAAAACACGTGGAGAGAACAGCTACAGTCTGTTGTGAATGGTCACAGAGAAGAGTTCAAAGCAACAAATTCTTTATTGTAGCTCTCAGATGTGTTTTCTTCAGGGCAGCTATTCAGGAAAAAACTTGCTTTGCCTTGCACTTCTTTTTAATCCTGTATCACAAGTGCATAAATTAACACTGAGTGTCGCGGTGAGAATTGGTTAACCTCTCGTCCTTCCAGCTATTGTGTCATATTCCGCCGTCTGAGCTCGACAGCAGCAAAACGTTTGAAAATGCCTTTAAAACTGTTGCATTGTCATTCGCTCTGAATAACGTTTGCACCTCAGAGATGCAAAAGGTACTTCACCTCAAAGACGCCGGCACACACACTCACACCTTCAAATTCAAAATTTCGGGGAGTTGAGTAAAACTTTTAATCGTGATTTCAAATTTCTGGGAAACGAGACAAGGTGGACAGAGAGAATACAAAGTACTCTTGAGCAAGGCTCTGTAATCTGCTTAGTAGGCAGTTGAATTCCTTGGTGTGAATATGCAGTGACTGGAAGCTGCAGTGGAAGATAACTTGATTTTGGAGGTTTTAAACTGTGGTTTTTACTGAGAGATTCAGCCTCACATTCAGCACACATCTCACATTAAGTCATCATCTGTGACCTTGGCTCTCTCTAGACTGTTTGCTTGCTGATTATTTTTGAATTTACCTGTAATAAGTTTGACTTTGACACTCAGCAGAGATGCTGCGTCACCTCCATACAATCTCACTTAGGATTAAACAATCAGAGCAGAGTTTGAAATTAACCAGGCACAGACATCTTCAAATTGTTTGTCTTGTTAGACCAGCAGTGGGAACATGATCCTCCTGGCTTCCTGTATCCAGGTGTGCTCTGCAGACTGGGAGGTGGATGAGTGAGAACCAGCAGCTGCATCCAGGAGCAGACAGTGAATCTAAGTACGAAATCTTCTTCCTGTGTTTACTTTCCCTCTCCCACGCCAGACACCTCGACCGTTGACTGCTGTGAACGGTCACATGGCTTTCAGCGATGTGTTTTGGTTCACTTTTTTCTGTGTTAATAGAAACTGAACCCAGGGTGAAACACAAGTTTACCAATCATCCACTGATTGAAACCACAGAAAACCACCTTTAGATTTAGAGTCGAGATCTCTCAGCTTCTTCTTCGTTGATTCGGACGATTCTTTCTTTAATGTGTCTCTATTAAACCTTCAACTGCTAAACTCCTGCATGATAAATCAATTGATATCGAATATCCACACAGTAAAAGATTTAATCCCACAATGCAACAGTGAGAATGACCCAGTTAAAACTGTTCCAGTACGGGCGCCTGAGCTTCTTCACTTTAAGTCTTTCTTCAGAAAAAGTGAAACTGACAAAGGGCATCATGGCTGTAATGAAATATTCTCATCGTTCTCTGGGGTTCCTCTAATAACCTCCTGACACCTCCGATCTCGACAGTTTCAATTTGGGAAATAAAAAGGAAAGTATCAAGTTTCCACTGAAGTTTTGATCCCGGCTCTTTTCTCAGCACGGCGCCTGCCTTCTTCACGGTCTGATTCACCTTCCTATCAGGGGGGGGACTGACAGAGGAGAGAGGAGATGGGAGAGCGAGAGTGACAGAGGAGGGGCGCAGGAAACAAGACTGAAGACATCAGAAGAAGACAACAGACGGAGGGCGGGAGAGGGAGAGACTAAGGAGGGGAGACAAGGTGAGATGCAGACACAGGGAGATGTAGGAAAGCAGAAAGAGCGAGGGTTCAGCATTTTAACTGACAGGCATACTAATCTCTCTGCTCTTTGTCAGACATGGTCTCTATCTGTTTTACTCTCCCTCGTCCTCCTTCATCCGCCCCTTTCCTCCTCCATCTGCCATTTATTCCATTTCAACCTGTCTCTTCCACTTTCCACTACATTTTCTCTCCTTCTCCATCTCTTTCTCACTCATTTTCCTTCTGTCTCACCTTCATCCCTCTTCCTCTGTCTCCTCCCTTTTTTTTTTTCCATCTATCCCACCCCCCTGTTTCTCCTCCTCCCCCTCCTCCAGCCCTCCTCTCCCCGCCTCGCCTTTGAGTCATTCAGAATAATTGCTCTGCGGCGCTCTTCTTCACTGGGTGCTTATCAAGCTTTGGCTGCTATCTGCACACACAGCGTGCCCTAACAACACCGAGGAGTGTTTGCAACCACACGCGGAGACGTGCTCGCACACCCACACATACCTCTGTCAAGGTAAACAGGGTAGCTTTCACACAGCAGGACCAATCACACGCCGAGAGCCGCTTACAATGCACCAATCAATGGCCCTGCAGGTGTGTGTGGGCTTCTTTGTTCACCTCCACGGTCGCACCTTTCTCTTTCCCATTAATTCATCCGACCATCTATCGATCACCATTCCCCCAAAAGGATGAACTAGTAGCCAGTGATTCATTTCAAGCGTCCCTCTCTGCTTCCTTTACTTTTGCCTTCTCTCCTCTCTCTGGACTTTCTCTGTTCTGCCCTTCAACCTTTCCTCCCAACACATTGTAGTTTTATCCATCCAAACATTTCTTCAGGCCACACGGTACCTGGACTGTGGACTTTAACAGACTGAAATAAATCTCACTGGGCAAAGGAACTTCAGAGCAGAACATGAGTAGAAAACGGCAATGATGGCTTTTATTTAAACCAATAATGTGTATGCAAGTTGTGGCTCCAACAAATCATCTAAACTTTATATTTTGCTTACTATTTGCAAATACAGGCGATTGACTTTTAGATTTTTTAAGGTATTTTTCCTGCAGTTCTTGGCTTCCATTCATGATGGACACCAATGGATGCTTGGGACAGTGCACAGAATTCAAATTTCTAATGCTTTAGCATTGGTTAAACCACTGGTATTAATGATCTGAGACAGTACAAACAAATCTTTAACAACTGAACCAACTAAACGTTATTTCTGTTAATTATTTCTACCCTTTAATAATAATAATTGGTGTTGTATTATATATTGTTGGAAAGCCTTGGGCCTGACTGGCAAATTTTTTTGGGGCGCTACCCACACATTTAGCTGTGCTGCTCATTCCATGAATGTCATTACAAGTTGTATGTCGTTGTAAAGGCGACTAATCAGGCTTTCCAACGATATAAAATACAATACCAATTGTATAACCAAAATGATGTTTCCAAACTTTTTTTTAACTGACTCAGTAGCTATTAGCATTGTTTCTCCTCACTGGACTGAAAGCTAAGACATTTTAGCTACGCCAGGTTCCACAATATGCTACTTCCTGTTTTAAAGCTTACCTCAAGCAGCTGTAATATATATATATATAATATATATATTTATATAACAACAATGCTTTAAATGACAGTGGACTTCAGTGGGCTCCATGCTGATGTGAGGAGCAAATTTCTATCATTTTAATTTGTGGCTTTAATTTATAGCTTAGAAAATCAATTGTTCTTTTAAAAAATGTTTTGTAAGACAGATTTACCATTGTGTCCTGTCTTTACCAATTTCATTTGTGTTTCACTGGTCAAAAATGTTTCCTTTCTCCCCTCACATTCTGTCAACATTGGTCGTACCCTGAGAAATGTTCAACACTGACAGTGTACTCTCTGACATACTTTCTGCCTGAGCCATCAAAGCATATCTTCCCAGGAGGCATCGAGAGTTGTGTTTTTGCAATCAATGAGACACACCACACACCACATATCAATAATAGCTGTAATCAGCATCAGAAAAAGCTCCAGCTCCATAAGCTTGGTCACTCTCCCTGTGAGTGTTGTGTGATGCTGTACGCAGCCCTGAGCGCTCCGATCCAGCCCTGTGCATGGCTTTCATCTTGAAAGTGCTGGAAAAGCATCAGAAACCAAATCTGGTGCTTCAGAGACAGCATTTGGCCTCAGGTGGTCAGAAACAAGTTGTACAGTCTACCCACTCACACAGAGCATGTAGCAGAGCTGTCCTGATGCTGCTGCAGCTCAATTCTATTGTCATTTTAATCATGCCTTTATTGCAACAGTTGTTTTATTGTTGGTTTTTATTGCCTTTAAATGCCCTCGGCCTCGTATGCAATTAGTGTTTTGTTGGTTTTAATTGTCCTTTTGAAGCAGGAGTAATGCAGCACTTTACATTTGATGTGTAAATGCACTAATGTGTGATGGGACAGACCTGGAGAACGAGTGTTTTGGAAAATCCATCTTTTCCAGTTTTTAAATGAACCACCAATTTGAACTATTCTAATTCATTTCCAGTTTAAATGCAGTGACTTTACTAAACTTTAAGTCTGACTGTGTTTAGGCTAAAATGAAATTAAAGTTATTTTGTATGTTTCCCATTAGAATTATCATTACAATGCATTCATTTGGCTTTTTGTCCAGGGGGAACTCACACAACATGTGAGCAGGGATCCAACAACCAACACAGTGATTACATTTATGCACTTTCTTGCCACAGGTTAGATGGGAAGATTGATACCACTGTGAAGCTGGAAACAGCAGCAAACTAGCCTGTAGCTTAGCATAACGACGTATCACAATTTGTCAATTTTACTTCTCAAGTTCTGCTTTTTAATTCCTTTAAAAGACCCCTAAATGAATAAATGAAATTGCATGTCTTCATTTGACTGGTTCCTTTACTTCCTTCCTCTCTGTCTCTTATCTTTCCTATTCCTTCTTTCCTTTCTCCCTCCTTCCCCTGCTAAAGTTTGAGCCCCAGCTCGATAAATCTCTTTCAGTGCTCTTTCAAGGACATCACCTAACTCATTAAAGGCAATAAAGAGCTTTTCATCGACTCACAAATGAATTGTTGGGCTAATTGTTTGTTTCATCCCCTCTCTTAATACAATAATGAGTTTTGCCCTCATGGAAACAGCAGTTTTTAATTATGCTGGCAGCAGAAGAATGAAATATCCACCTGGGCTGAGAAGCACAATAACTCACCTGCACACAAACACACCACAGCAAAGACATACACACTTGTACATGAAAGTGCACAAACAAGAGCGCTCTTCTCTCTCTCTCTCTCTCACAGTCAACAATGGATCGATTTAATGAGGAAGAAAATCTCCCTTTACTGCAGTAAATCTCCGCAGTGTCCTGAGAGGATTTGTCTTCAAGTCTTTGTGCTCAGGGCGTTAATGGTCACTTCACCACATTGGTTTCCAATAGCTGAATTGAACAAGCTTGATGGATAGCTGTAACACCAATGGGGACACAGTGACAGACTGATAATGACTCAGAAAGCTTTTTGCAAACGGCAAAGTGCGAGGATTCAGCAGAGTAAAACGGGTCGCCTGAACCACACTGCAAACAGGAGGAAGAGATAGAAATAGTCCCTATGGAAACAGCTGACAGATTATTGATATAAATTCAAACACTTATTGAGAAAAAAAGATGTTGCTCAAAACCTGAACCAACAAAACTTGAAGAGCAGCAAAAAACAGCTAATGTACCCTGAATATTCCCTCTCAGACTCCCCCTTAAGAGCATGCTGCTCCCATCAAGGGAGATATATTGTAATTTGTATGCAGCCTGACAGCAACATGTGCAGTACTTGAATTGCTGCAGTTGCATTTTGTTTATTAATTTGCCCAGTATCAGGGTCAGGGCCATTACAATTAAGACTGAGCTGGCAAGAGGAGGGTGATGTATTTTTATTAAATTTTGTAGCAAAACACACACACCCTGAATTGGTTTTTTTGCAGCCCAGGTGTACAGCCCACGAGGGGGTGAGGCTGAGGTCAGATGTTGTTGTAGCAGGTCTTATTTCAGCAGCGTACAGGTTGGACAGTTGGCTGAGCACCTATAGTCCCCGAGGCTGACAGAGTGGTCGAGGGTTTGCCTTTTTAACCCTGCACTGTTCAGCTCAGTTCAGTGAGTGAGAGCATCAGCGCACAACATCACTGCGAGGCCTTGTGTCACCTTTCTACCACCTTGGAACTTATTCCAAGTCAAAGCTAAACTCAAACATTCTGGGAAGTGCAACTCCAGGACATGTTTAACACTGGAAGACCTCCAAAATGTGCGTATGAATTGTGGATTCATGGACAGTGGGTACAAGCTTCTGCTCCTGTTTTGAGTGTAAACAACATTTAGAAATGAAAAGCACAAGTCAGAGTCAGAGCAGCACTAGTTTACCTTCACAGTTAACTGCAATCACTGGGCCTCCCAGGAGTAAATAACTATAATAGATTTACCAAACCAGTTCCTCTAGAACAGTGGTCTCAAAGTCTAGAAAAGTGAACCCTTTGCTGAATTATGCATTAGTGCTTCCTCTTCCCATTGTACCCACAGGCAACTATCACTGGATTACTTTGACACTGAAGAAAACTTTAAAAAGTTCTGCAGTCCTAAAGAGTGTCTTTGTTCATATTTAAGTGGGTTTATGGTTGTTGTGAAGAGTTTTAAAGTAGCTGATAAGCAGAGCATCTCAGCAGCCAAACTACAATTGTATTATCATCTATTGTACCAGCATGCTTCTCTTTTGTTTTTGCTATTCAAAAAGAGTCTGATTTGTCTGATTTCCTCCAACTCAGCAGAGCCCTGAATCCAACCGATGGGACTGAAAATCACTGATCTGTGCACCGTTAAAAAGCTCTCCCTGACCACAGATGGCCGATGGTGCACGAATCAAAAATCCTCAGACGAGCTACGGCCAATTTTGAGGCAACGAGGCAATCATCAATCAAAATCAGACTTCCAGACGCCAAATCTGAACCCGGAATGAGTCACGAACCTGGCTCTGTGGTGGCGAACCAGTCATCTCATCGCTTGTAATTTAACCGTCATGATTATGTGAATGAGATACGGAGCCATTCAGAAGCCGACGCAGTCATTTTCCGAATATGAATGAGAACCACAATGACAATTACCTTCATTAGTCAGAGTGCCAGGACTTGTGCGCGCTGTGTGATATCTCACTGTCTGACATTATCCATGTGACAGTAATCTACAGTAAATGAGTTATGGAGAGCCGCAGAGCTCACGTTCTTCCATTTTGCTGAAGGATGATTATAGTGTTTGTGAGTCAGTGTTGGAGAAAATTACAGACACTGTGTACGACTGAGTGAAAAAACAGTTATTCATGATTATTTCAGCTTGATGAGAGACGTCCATTCAAGTCAGAGGATGTGGTCTACATAACAGAATTAAAATTTTAAATCTAATAGTGATTTGATCAAACAGAAATACCCAAGACTTTCGATCTACAATTGAAATTTGAGACATAAACTGATTAACACTGATTACATTTTCAAGACTGCAAGGTGATTTCATATTTTTAACGAGAAAATTCTCAGGCTTAAAGCTTCACTAATCAATACTTTTGGAGTATCTGTAGCTAAAAACAGACCTGGTTAAAAGAGAGCGTGAACACTGGACTGACACAAACAGCCAGAAACATGACTCTGAATCTGTGTGGACATTCAACTGTATGCTAACAGGATAGTTACAGTTTTAATGCCATAATATGTCAAACATGATGTTCAGCGTGTTGTAGAAGTCTTACAGAGCAATGTACTGTCAGAGTGGAAAGATTAAAAAATGAAGTTTATCAGCAAGTCGTTATTGATTTTTAGATTAAAGCAACTATGTAAAAACTGTATGTAATACTATATCTCCACTGTATAAGGATATAGTGATGATAATCATCATTGCATCCTGTATGAAAACGCTCTGGACCGTCTCAAACATCTCAAAATCGAGTTGAAATTCAAATTTAACATTTAAATGAGTTAGATGACCACTGTGTGTTTTTAATATTCTGTGATGATAAATCATTAAAGTTTAATTTAATCTTTGTCTTTTCTTATGGTACTGTATATTACGTAATGGTTGGTCGACTTCTAAATTATTGAATGTGCGTTTCAGTCAAACACCCTGTTACTTCATGAAGGTAAACATAACATTCTGTCTTTTTAAGGTGATTTTTTATGGATGTTTCTTGTGACTGCAGCTAAAAATAACAGCAGCAGAGCAGAGGAGTCACAGGATCAGCTCAGAGCAGGTTCAGGTCGGGCTGGCGTAAAGATCCATCACACTCCTGTGTCTTAATTAAGATAAACATGTATATAAATAAATAGGTGTGTGTGTGTGAGCTCTGAGCCGAGCCACAGGCAGAGGCAGATGGAGGGAGCAAACAAGGGTTAGAGACAGATGTGTCTCTGTGAGTGTGAAACAGAGGGGGGAAAGGGAAGACATCCTCATAAATAATGGACAACATACCCATGGAAGAGGTTGGTAATTAGGAGAGTGAGAAAGAGAGAAAAACAGAGAGAGAGAGTCAAGAACACAAATATAAACAGACAGTGAGAGAGAGACTATTGTGTGTAGCAGGACTTTAAAAGCAGGACTAGTGTTCTTCCACTGTGTTTAAGTAAAGGATCTGAACACTTCTTCCACCACCGGACCTGTTATGAATGTTACAGTCACACTCAGTAGCAGCACAGCTACAGTACTGAGGAGCTGACAGGGCAGCGACTGTCCAAATATATTCAATATATACAGAGTAACATCAGAAATTCAATAAGCTCAAGGAGTGTAGAGAAGGAAAAATCTGCCCAGCACAGGTTCCTACAGCAGTGAAACTGGGGTTGTTTTAGGCAAACTATCGGCTTTGCAAATGTTTTATGAGGAAGAAAATTCATTCAGATCCCAGAGATCCACTTTATTTTGGTAAGAAAACTCCACAGGGCTCCTCAATCTATCATCATATATGTATTATATATATATCTGTGGGGGTTGTGTATTAACATCAGAACTCACATATCTCAGATTCTATGTAACTCCATAAATTTGTAGAGATAGTAACACATATATATATTCTATTAAACATTTCCAAAAAAAAATACAGAGGATTTCCCTTTAGATTTAATTACTGACCAGCTGTGACGGCTGTTTACATTCTCATGTTTCCTTTTTTTGGCGAGACTACTTTGTTTACATTTGGATCACATTTTTGCCTTTTGAAAAGTAATAGGTTGCATTTTTTATTCACAGACCACACTCAAGCAAGAATATAAAGTTATTGTTTTTTTTTTTTTATCAGACAATTCACACACTGAGGTCACTGCACTGAGGTCCCTCTGGCACCGCAGCCTCCCACTGTTATTGTTTAGTGTGCACACTGGATGCAGTGCAAACATCTTTTGAATTATGTCTGACTTTCTGACACTAGTTTTATATTTATGGAGTGATATGTCTTGGCTCTACGCTGACTCTCACATGCTGCTGGATTTATTTGGGGAATGATGTGCACACGTTCTCAAAAGATGTGTCGCTAACCTTATGTTTATTTTAGGAGGCTTGAGTTTTCGGTGTGAGAACATGGATCAGACACAGACGTCACCGTGATATAACATATAAGGAACTGGTATGAATAAGTAAAGGATGCAAGAGCAGACGTAACTATCTGACCTTGTAAAAGCATCTTGTGCCATGACGGCTGCTAAACTTGCAAATCCCCTCTTATGGAGAAATCTGATTCAAAAATAAAGAAAACAAACAGTTAACAGGCTGATATCCATCCATCCATCCATCCATCCATCCATCCATCCATCGTCTATACTGCTTATCCTTTGGGAGCCAATCCCAGCTGACACTGGGCGAGAGTTCCTCGAGTATAAGATCCTGAAGCTTTGCTAAATATATCTACTGGTCATTTTTACCTAACAGAACAAGGCAGTTGTTGGAATACGGCTGCGTCAATCAGTGAAGTTTGTTTGTGTTCTCTTCTCCCAACACTGAAAGTTACACAATAACACAAACTAACTGAACGAGGCACCTTTTTTTGCCTGACACTGTCTAACTCCCAGTTTCTCTCCTCCTCCTGTCTGTTTCTATGTTTTTTTGTGCACACACACACACACACATATCCAGTATATCTAAATATATATATATACAGTATATATATATATATATACACACAAACTCAGAGCAGACTGCTGTGTTGGGTTGTTGGGTTGTTGAAAGCCTGTGGGGGACTTGTCAGCTCTCATTGGCTTTTGGAACACACCCCTTCCCTTTCCTTCGCCTCATCCCAGTGTGCTGCAGCACGCCTGTCA
Organism: Lates japonicus; assembly: GCA_033238685.1. Lineage (NCBI taxonomy): Eukaryota > Metazoa > Chordata > Actinopteri > Centropomidae > Lates > Lates japonicus. Next base: position 1,011,804 of record BRZM01000070.1, on the reverse strand, counting down.
CTGCCTACACACTCTATTCACTCTGCCTGTGTGTGTGCAGGTGTGTGTGTGTGTGTGTGTGCGTGCACTGGAAAAGGCACAGGCATATTCAGCTTTCTTTCTGTGCTTGAATGTGAGTGGGCACAGGCAGCACTGAGTGTGTGTGTTTCGTTTTTGTGAAGTAGTGTGAGTGCAAAGAACAGACCGTGTGTGTGTGTGTGTGTGTGTGTGTGTGTGATGCATGTCAGTGGAGTAACTTGTATGAGTGTATGAGAGATACAGGAGTGTTTGTTTGTGCGCCTACCACAGCTCTAACATCAGTAAACATCCGGCGCTCTTCCTCTTCCTCCTGCTGTCTTCATCTCCCTCGATGACCAAAGCACACACACAGAGCTCAGTGCTGGTGAAACACGCCGGGTGTTGCACCATGTGAACCCTGCAGAGACAAAAAATAAAATAAAAATACGCATGTGAAAGCAGATATGATTCAGGACACAGATTCATACATAAAATTGAAAATCCACAGTGACTCCAGACGTGTTGTATGCGAGCAAATATCAAATTCTGTCCTACAGGGGTTTCAAATAATATGATCCACCGCCCGGCAGCCATGTTGGAGGTCCTCTAATCAACAGTGGTGACGTGAAAAAATAGTGTCATATCCAGTGCAGTCATGGACAGTGCTGCCATAAGCTATTACCACACTTTGTGCTTCACCTGTAGAGGAAGTAGGGATCAGGATCGGTATCAGGGCTAATCTCAGCGTATGTTAATGGCGGCAAAAATAAAACCAAACAAAATCTTTTACTTTCCTCTCCAGCTCCAGCTCAGCCTTCGAGTGTTCAACACTGCTCTTTTTTATCACTTCACCACAGCGGAGCTCTGTGTATTCTGCTGCATATAAACTGTTGTCTGGTTTCTGTGTTCTCTGTGACTGATGTCTGTACTCAGTGAGGGGAGAACTGAGACCTGACTAAACAAACGGGACAAAAAGATGTGATTTTATACATTTCATTAACCTTGAACTTGACTTTCACCGAGCTGCTAACGAGCTATGCTAACTTATCTCCCTGGAGAAGTCGTCTCTAGGCTGCACGCGGCCTCAGTTCAAATATCCTGTCATTTCACCACCATCTATATTCTGCACCATCGCTCCCTCTGGGTCTTCTTGCTTTCCTGTGATGGTCTGACACAAGCTGCAGTGGTTTCTTGTTTTCTTAATAAGCGATCGTCCACTTTTTTCCACTTTTTCTATTTATTCTGTCTTATTCCCTTGGACTTTTGTTTACTGACGTGTTGCATCCGTTTTACAAGCCTTGGTAAACATGTAGGAATTTTCTTTCTTCTTTTGTTAATTAATAACTGCATCAGGCACCTCTCCACTTTGATTTCTCTTCTGAGCTCACAGATCTTTTTACTGGCCTTTTAGCTTCTCCACTCCACTTGCATTGAGTGTTTCCAGTCGCTCGCTGTGTAATTAGCTGCTGCCTTAGTAAACCAGTTGATTTCATTCTGATTATGACCCCAGAATTAATGAAAGTATGTAAATCAAGTGGATAAAACTGCCTCTGGGATGAAAGCTACAGCTCTTCCCTTCTCACTACAGTGAAAACACTGATCATGTGGCTGCTTCTTGCCTGATATCTGTAGCTAACTGTTCACTGGACCTGCATGAACTGTAATATTTTGGATTATTTCCTCATGTCTGATGACATGAGGAAAGAATGAACAATAATCAGTGCTCTGACAAGCCTTGCCTCTTTTTAATCAGAGGAATCTTCACATCGCTGAGTTATTCATGGAGCAATTTTTATAAAAATCAACTTTGTCATAATGAGATTTTGAGGTTTGAGGTCGCAGTTTGTGTCTGAGAGAGAATGCATACCGTCCTCTGTCATCTAATCCATTTTCCTCCGCGCTGTGTAATGCAAACTGGAGAAGGCAGCTGAAGTTATGTGACGGCTGCAGCTGTCGGTCAGATGGGATCAGACTAATGAAGGGCAGCGAGGAGAAGGAGCAGAGGGAGTAAAGGGAAGAGAAGGATGAGGAAAAGGAGGAGGAGAAGAGGCTTAAACTATTCTAACAGCAGGATCTATACTGGAAGACTTTGATCCCTCACTTCAGCTCCAAACCTGAGTTGTATGACAAGTAATCAGTCTGCAAATAATTTGAATTCACGCTCAGACATCTGGTGTCACCTGGAGGGAGTGGAGTTACACATGAGAGAGGAGACAGCGATTGTAACAAAGCACATTTGTCACAAAGTGGTTTACAGAGCAAATGAAACAATAGAGAAGAATCCCGCAGTGAACATGAGCACAGCTCTTGTGTTTGTGTGGGCTGGGAAATAGCTGGAGAGGAGGCGAAAAACGAGCAGAGGACGAGAGGAGAAGAGAGGAAGAGAGGAGGGGAACAGACCGGAGAGAGGTGGAAAACATGTTCACACACATCTTTGCCTCCCAAGCTTGGATTCATTCATCACTTCTGTGCTCTCTCTCTCCCTGCAAGTATTTAAGAAATTCATCTTTATTTACTGACACGCAGCCGTGCAGTGTTTAACGCTGTTGCCTCACAGCATGGAGGTTCAAATCCACAAACCCTGTGTCAGTTTCCCACAGTCTTCCAGCTCTGCTTAAATGGTGAATCATGGTTGTCTTTGCCTACCCCAAGATAGACTGTGATCACATTAAATGTGTGCTTGTTTGTAGGAATAGCAATGTACATATTTTGTACAATATGTGAAAACAGTTCAACAAAACAGTTCTACCTACAGCTGGGCAACAAGGATGCAATCAGTATTCTTATTCTAGCTGCTAGCGTGGCTCAAGGCATGGCAGTTTGTGTCGGTCAGTGCACTACTTCAGTCCAGTCCAGTCAACAATGAGTGCAGCCCTGCTAGCATACAGCACAGCAGACTACTCCTGTAAAACAGAGCACATGCTAAGTAATCTTTTTTCTGGTGAAAATCCAGTAAAACACACACACACACACCTTATCTTCCTGTGTGGATGTGCCCTCCCACAGTGTTCAACCTGTGTGTGCTGACACCTCCAGTGTGAGACAGCATGACGCAGCGCAGCGCAGCCTCCTTTACCCTCTCATTACAAACACGCACGTCAACTCTTTTTAGCCTTTAAAGATCATGTTTTCTTCTCTACGTGCCAAACACCTTTCCACCTACACAAACGCAAAACACACGCCGACTCCATTTGTACGAGAGAGACTGTAGATGAGTTGCCACCGAACTGTCAAGTGAATTTTATGCAAATTTTATGATATGCAGAAAATAAAAGTGGAGTTAAAATTAAATCTTGAGTATACAGGTGTATGTACTTGGCTATGAAACTGTCAGTGTTACATAACGGTTACATGCGGTTTTAAATGAGTAAAGAGGGATAACCTGCTTCTGATTTGAATATGAGCTGCGATCAAAAAGTTCTGAGACTGCGCCAATACGCAATAAGTAAGACAGCAGAAGAGTAATCTAAGGTTAGTCTAATCTAAACAGATGCACAGCCATTTCTAGCAGTAGGATCGAATGCAAAGAAGAGTAATCAAGGTTCGTCTTTGATTTCTTTCAGCAAAATAATCAGCCTTACAGTAAATTAATGAATGAATTACATGCTGGCAAACTGAACGTAATTCCAAAAAAAACTTGATTTTCACTATTACTTCAGTTCCAGACTTTTCCCAAATCTAATTATATCATGCAATCCAGATCCCTTACAGGACTTTTCTTCCCCATCTCTGCAACCTTCAACACATTTGGTCTCAGCAGGTAGAAAAGTACGACACGCATTCATGCACTGACGTAAGCCACGTTTGAACATCCCGGAGAGACTATTTCTCTGTCTCCTGCCTTTCCTGTTTCACATCCCCTCCATCCATTATCCCTCCCGCTCTGCACCTCCTCCCAGCTGTCATTACACCCGACGCATAGCTAAAGGTCGATACCCTCCCCTTCACCTCTCTCTCATACAAATGACCAATTATCACATTATCATTAGCTTCTCTTTCATTCTCAAAATGTTTTCCTCCATTTTTTTTCCCACTGCATCTCTCATTCCGCCCATCTTTCTTACTTATCGTCCCCTGACGCCTCCCTCATGACTTCAGGTGGTCATGATTAGCGGGGCCATATGGCACACAGCGCTGTAAATGCAAAGTGTGCGTCAAGCCCCGTGAACGCTCAGGATGCAGATGGATGACATGCCATATGTTAGCTGACATGGTCTTTTTCAGCGAGTTTGAGAGTGAATGTGTGAATATCAGGTTTTATCAGATGGGTGATGACTAAACGATCGCACTGTTTCGTACAGTCGATAGCTAAAGTGAAACTGTCAGCTCAAGAGCACATCCTTGCCATTTAATGCCCTTGTAATGACGCCTCGGCTCCAGAAATATCACACCCAAAAGAAAATGCTTTGTGTGTGTTTGTGTGCACAGAAAATAAAAGCGAAGGAGCAAATAAGTGATGATTTTACTCTTATTTCTCTTTGTCAACACACACGTACACATAAATAACTGAATGAAACTAAATGAAAACTAAAGTTCAGGTCTCCAAGTGAAGAGTCACGCCTAGCTTTACCCTGCCGAGGGATTTGACTCTCCTACATTTAGCCATTTAGGCTAAATGTCAAATTTACCATATTGCCCTTCATTACATGGAGCTCTGCCTCATTTCCCCTCTGCAAAAGTTTCCTCCCAATGGGCAGGGGAAAAGTTCTGGGCTCAACAAACCGCAGAGAGATGAGAATTTGCTGCTGTTTTTTTTCTTTAAATTAGTCATTATTCAGCTCATGCGGAAAATAGTGAATTTAGTTTGTGAGTTTAAATAGAGAAGGAGAAATGGGTTTTTTGGTTTGTTTTTTTTTTGACAGTTTCCTCCCTAAGGCATGATTCCTGTGGCTTATCTACATTAGGTTATAATGAGCTATGTATACAGCTGTGTGTTTTTGTGTGTTTCGTCTTGGACAGATGTCAACCGTATGCCCGAGCAAGCAGTGAATGGAAAGTATGTTTAACCAAGTGCAGTCTGAGGCAGCTACCTTCTTCTGCTACTTTCTATTTCTACAAGCAAACAAAAATAGCTCTTTTAGTACACTTCATTTATTGGACAGTGATAGTTACTGGTACTCAACATCCTCCCCCTCTAATATATAAAACTGAAATGACAGTGTCGCATTGGTAAAACTTGTTTAACTGTAAATTTCACATTAGAAATGATGGAGTTCATAGTGTCCCAAATATTTCAGCCGCTCAACCAAGAGCTACTAGCAGTTATTACCCGTGTCTGTGACTAAATGAAGTGGACAAAGAGAAGCAGCAGACTCTGTGCAGCTCAAAGAAACGCTGAAATAAAACACAGACACAAATCTATGAGTTCTGTGAGTTAGCAGTTCCACCAAAGACACATTTCCCCTCTAAACTCTCAGATGGTTTTAATTAAGTCATTTTTTGAGGTCCTTCTTACATACTTTTTTTAAAAGAGCAAATACTAGAGAAAAGATGAAGAATTGATACAAATTTGTGCGACAGGACTTCATTTTCTGTTCTTTCTGATCCTATTCATCACCTCATGACCCCTCAGGTTTATCCTGTGACCTGTGAATATAGCTTACTTCTACTTTGATACTTTATTTTGTTGGTAATTCTTTCCTTCTTCCTGTCTCTTTATTTCTTCATCACAAAATATCACTTCTCATTTTCAGTTTTACTCTGCTCACTTCCTCCTCTCTTTTTCCATCTTCCTTTGGGCTTCCTTCCTTCTTTTTTTTTTGCTGCCACATTCGCTCTTTTTAGACACAGCACTGACGGCTCTGTTTCCAGCCTGGAAACTCAGCTGTGATGGTGATTGGCGTGTATGTGTGTGTTGACATCCTGAATATGCATTTCATGTCTACGTGTTTGTCAACACTCTTGGAGTTGTCGGCACGTGTCACTGTCAAGTCTCCGTCTCATCACCGCTCCCTTTCTTCAAATGGCCTCTCGTCTCCCTGAGCGTCTCGCCATCACATCCCTGTGCCCTTAACAGTCTCACAGCAGTACATTTTACTGCCTCCCCTCCTGCTAGTTTTCTAATGACGCTGCTGTCAAATGTGGTGACTCAGGATCCAACATACCCTCCTCTTTTCCACTTTGTTCTACGCAAGTGAAGGCATCAACCACAATTTCTCCAAACACGATTCGGAGACAGCCCGTCATTTCCCGGGTATGAGAGCAGGTTCTTTTATGATAACTGTCAAATCATGAAATTGTTATTGCCCACATTTCCTTGCTTGCAAAAGACAGTGGTGACAGATTAAATGTATTTTGGTCATTGTTCTCACATGTGAGAGCAAAGCAACATTGTCATTTGACATGTGACGTTTGCTAATAGGATGTTTAGGATGTCTGCAGCTATCACAGATTGTTTGTGTGAACTCAGAGTGTCACATAATCTTTTTATATAATGACAGTGTTTCTTGTCACCATGTCAGTGACTTAAAACTTACATTTATTGTTTGAAAACTCACATAAGAAGCACAACTTCAAAATGAAAACCTGTTGTCTTCATTCATTTTTAAAGTAAACAGCTGAATCAATAAGAAAAAAAACACTTTAGCTTTGTAAAGCAGTGAAGCAGTGTCACTGTTGTGATTCAAATCCATTTCTCGGTGTTTGAGTGCTTTAGAAGGCTGGCCAACACAAGTTTATGATGTGAATTAGCTATAAGTGGCTAGCTTGCTAACTATGCTGCTAACTAAGTGGCTTGAAAGACAAAAAAGACTTTAACTGCAGTCGACATTTTAACTCACAAAAGCAGACATGCAAGGGTCATTAGGTAACCAACAATGTACTGCACCTTGGGAAATTCATACATCGCAGCCTTACCTGGACAACTTGACGCAGAGCATGCTGAGTCCCAAACCGTATACCGTCCCCACGGTTCCCGCAGTCGTCCTCTGTCTCTGTCTCTTTACGGCGCATATTGGCCTTCACCAGGTACGCAAACTATTCGCGTGCGGTGTGTGCGGCAGTGGTTTTGCGCACCTTCAGCTGCCAACGCGAATTCACCGCAAGAACACGTCACCGGTATCAGCGTCCGCGAGCTGCCGGATAAAATCACCCGCACCGCAGAGAAGGTGTCATGCCACAAGCGAGTGAACGGCAGCACGAGAATCGGGGCATCGCTACTCCGTCACCCCCGCCGTCATCACGTCAACAGTCACGTCAACAGTCAACCTCCCTCTAAACTCGCTTGGCTATTTTGCACTTGGGGAACAGGTTTCAGTTCAGTTTGATGTTCTGGTTCTGATTAAACCTCTTAAAATTTAAAAACAGTTGATGAATACTTCATCACAATCATGTCCCTGCCTCATTTCAGTGGTGGGGATTTAAGCGCAGTCATAAAGACGACACAACTGCTACATGCAGAGGCCACACTGGTTACAAATCGTCTGTACTCTGTTCTAACTCTCTCGTTGTTGTTCAAATACAATGTGATGCAGTAAAGTATCATCACTAACAAACACATAATAGATAATATGGTGCAGAATAGTTTGTCCCACATTTTATATGATTACACAAAGCAATATAACAAAGAGTAAATGATGTAAATAGATTAATATAAAGAACTTACAAGTCCTTTGTATTAGTTTCCACTCGACTGTTGCTCCTCTTTTGAAACAGTCTGCCATTGTTTTGGTGGATGCTGTTCTGGTGATTTTGCTCCCAAGGGATGTTTTTCTTGTGCATCTGCAGCTCAGTCCCATTCACAGAAAAACCGCCCACATGCTGAGAAAAGTTTTTTTTTAAAGATGCAAAAAGAGAAACTGTATTTCACGTGCATTTTGTTTTTACAAATGGATGAGTAGGAAACTTTCCCATGAGGCTGAGAGAGATGTAATTTCATGTCAGTTAACAGTATCTCCCACAACAAACTGGTGGCAAAATGGCTGCAAAGCCACTATAACTGGCTGTAATGTGCAAATTAGATTTAATATTAACATGAATGCAGTCAATTCAGCTGATTAAAATGACTACACACTGTTAATTTGTATCTATTTCACTGCTTAACAAAACCCTACAAACGCAACATTATAAAAATAGCTAATTTCAGCTTTATTTCTATGTATCTGGTTATTTTCTAGGTTACCAGTGGAAGTAACCATCTTGGAATTTTTATCGGAGACATGTTGACTACCAGTTAGTATGAAAGCTAGCTCTGTTGCTGACCAAATAATAAGTTAACAGAGTTTGTTTAAAAGACACATTAGTACATTCAAAAATAAAAAAGCGGAACGGTGCAGTAAGGCTAATAGGCTACGACAGCTTCCTCTATACTTGACTGCCTGACTCTCCATTCCCATTCCCCTACTGTTGGTCAACAGCACAAATTTGTGTGTTGAAGTAAGTTTTACCTGCCCCTGCAAGCACATCTCTTTATCACAGCGATTCCACTGAAATGAATTTATTCTACACCAAAACGTATCTGTTGTAAATAGTGGTGTGACCTGGCCTTCTCACTCTCTGAATCCACCTGGACTGCACCAGCTGATGCCCATCTTCTTGATTACAGCCCAGCTGCTCCTGATATTTTTCAGACAGCATCTTCAGCCACCTCTTGTGACTTATTCCTGTTTCCTTAATGTCCCCACTGTGAGATTTTTTTTTCCCTCCCTGATCATTTGGCAGTGTATCTGGCTACTCCGTCCTCTTCATTTTACATGCTGTACTGTGCCAGCATCCTGCCTTAGCCCACCAGTTTCCTGCCGAATCTCACTCACAGCCTGCCAGTCCTCTCCTGTTGTCCACAGCCAGTCTGGATTCATCTGTCTCCATCCATTACTCCTCAGCTGCCTTCAGTCTTCCCTCAACGAGCTCATTCTGGTCCCCTGTGCATCCTACTCTGTGGCGCCTGCTGACCTTTTCCATTTGCCTCCGATCCCTCCACTCTGCTAAGTGACTCTCGGATAAAGTTTCCTTTGACTTTTCACCTGCCTCAGTTTCTTTGGGTCTGCTTTAAGGTCCAATCTAAGCCCTGTCAGTGTGCGCCTTACCTGGCCTCTCTGGAACTCTGTGAGCCGATCTGATAAGTGAGTTTTCAATGAGATGTCAAAGAGCTGATTGCTGGACCATGTTCACAGGTGACAGATGCTGCTAATTGACATTCAACCTGATACAACCTTCCGTTTGTTACACTTCTCTGCCCCCAAAAACGAACCTATTACTCTGACCTGTGCAGTTTCTAGAGCTGTTCCTGGATCCTTTTCATCAGAAGCACACACAACATTTAACTTGGTGCGCTCATCTTCTCTCATTATCTGGATATAGATAGAGTTATGCTTTTGAGTTTAGCTGTTGTTGCAGTCTACCACATTACAGTGAAGTGCCCTTAAGTGACAAACAGCTTTCCCATTTCAGCAAAATGGGACAGAGGCTCTTATCCTCTTTGCACAAAATAGTTTCCTGTTTGTCTCTTCATCCCCTGCTATCGGTATCAGAGGGCTAGTTGGCAGACGGAGGAGATGAGTTTGTCCCAGTTGGTTTACAATGTGGGCTTAATCTTCATTTACACCGCACTCGGAAGTTTCCACATTCATCTAAACAAAGGGGCCTGAAAAGACATTACCACTGGATTTTAGCTTCTTTCCTTTGCCGAGCAGTGAGTATAGCATTCAAATGGAATTTGCCTCTGAATGTGGTTTGATGTTTGTGGCTTATAGCATTTGCGTATAGAACATTTAAAGCTGATTAAACTTGTAATCATTTTGTTCAGGACTTTTCCTTCTACTGCTGCATTAAAGAAGAAAAAAAGAGTTTAGCTGCGTTGGAACACAATCTGCAAGGTCAACAGATCCTCACATACAGACTATTTAATCCAAGTATAAGTTGTGCTGTGGACATGTGGAATAATGCAAGTCCCTTATGTCATCTTTTCAGGCAGTGAGAAAAGCACCCATCGCACCCATTTTCAGGAATGATTACTTGGCATTTTTCAAGTTTGAAAGGGTTTTAGAAAGCTTAGGATTGCAAATTTTCTAACAGTTACAAATGAAACATGACAAATGACCATAATTGAATTGTGTGATTTCTTTTTTCCTCAGAGAGCAGACATTACTTATTTCTGTCACAGGAAAGCATGGCCATTAAACATACTGCATCTGTAAAGCCCAGGAGACCACTGCTGTATCCCGTCTGCACACTATACATAAAATGTATGATATAAAACATACACAGTCAAACAGGAAAAGATACACCTGACGTCAGTCAACATGTGGCTTTGAAATTTGGAAACAAAGAGAAAGAAAAAGTTACCTTTTTTTTTCACAGAGCTAACTCATGAATTGTGAGGCAATACATTATATTTCACTATATTTTCCCCTGATTTTAAGCTACAAATGATAATTGGATGATCAAGGTTATTGTTAATAATATAAAGTAATTCTTAATTTGAGCTGACTGCTTCTTTCAGTTTTATCCCAGTGGATGTTTTCACTGTTACATTTCTTTCTGCAGAGATTAATGAATCCTCCAGACTCCAGCACGATAATCAAATATTGTTCAAATTGAACAAGGACATTTGTTTGATTTATCTCTTCCATTCATCTTGATTTGCAAATATTATTTTCACTTGTGGGGCTGTCAGAATCCCTGCTAGATTAAATCAAATCATTGGTAACATCTCAAAATAGTCACAAGTGTGTTTTTTAAATTAGAGTGAAATTGTGTTTATTATGCTGGCTGTCATTAACCCCTTCCAAACACATTTTCTTGTCTAAAATATGTAGTTGAAACCAAATAATTGAGCTTTTAATGAATGCTATCATTAAAAGCAGCACTTACTAATTATATATTATTTAAAAAACGGGTTGAATCAAGTCTTTGTGACAGAAGGATTTTTTCTTTCTTTCTTATCGACTTCTTAAGCATGAGGAGAGTCTGTGTACATAACAGTGCTGGTCTCAGTCTAATAATGTTAACACAGAGGGTATCAGGGCACTGACTTCAGTCCCAGCTGCTGCCTCTCATCTGTACTCCTTTTTAAAAAAGTGTTTAAGAATAATTATAGCCGAGTGTGTGGACCTACGTTTTTGGCGTGTGCGTGTATGTGTGTGTATCCTCTGAGTGCTTGAGCGAGTGCTTTGAGTCTGATTTGCTCTCCTCTCGAGACCGCATGGAGAGGGTGAATGTTTTGGATAATGTTGCACTCCAAGGCTCTGCTGGTAATTACCTTCCTGAAACCGACTAAATAGGATCGTTGCTGACTGTCGTCTTTTTTCTCATTGTTCGTTTAAAACAGAGAAATACCTGATGATAGCGGGAGCGAGGGAGCATAAAAAGTTAGCTCGATGCTGCATTTCAAAACCGCCTCTAGGCAATGTCTCCTCTTCTTGATACTCAAGAAGAGTGTGTTTTTGTTACTCTGAAAGGTAATTGGGGGATTTAGGGAGTCATAACAAAATCAGGCAGCGTATCCTTAAATTACCAGCGATCATACCCTACTTTACTGTTTTACAGCCACACTGGCTGAAGGGATGTCCAAGACCTTTTACATAACATAAAAGGTATTGAGATCATTAAAGGTTACCTCCCAAAAATACTGTGCAGATTTGGAGAAAATAACCTTTACTGTGACTCTGAGGACAAACATGTTTTACTCAGACACTTGTACTCAAGCAGTGACAACAGATTTATCCTCCGTCTTTGTTACGTTGGTGCCACTGCAACCTCAGCATCCTTTCAATCTAAGTCTATTGAAGCCTCTGAACGGCACAATGATGAGTGACTTGCACTTGTCTGGGCATTAATGGAAGACTTGGATCATGCTGACTTGGGTCAGTGTGATATACAGCTGCTGCGATCGGTGTCCGTCTGACTCAGCAAACTCTAAAGATTGGGGTCATTTTTACTCCTTTAACGCCTTGGGTGTGTTAATCAGATTCGACAAACCATGAATGGCCCTTATCGCCGCACCTAGTCAAGTGAATCAGCGGAGAAGAGAGGCCACTTGATACTTGACATCCAACCCTTCTCTTTGCTCTCGCGTTTTACCAACACATTCTCACTCCCAACTCGTCACATACGGACGATTGGTCAGGAACCCTTAAGCGTCATTTCTCAACATGTAGGGTCGTCCAATAGAGTTATAGTGATGACTGCTGCATCGAAAGTTGACGCATGAGTCAAGCAACGCAATTTTTGGATGAATGAAGCACCACATTTGGCCAAAATAGCTGAGGTCGGGGTGGATAGAAGTGGGTGACACTTATTTATGGTTATATTTAGGTACTTGGATAAGGTTAGTGAAAGATCGTCGTCTGGTTACACAAAAAGTTTAACTACAAACTTATACTAACCAAAGTTTCACTGTAGTGAACTTTAAAGTAGTACTCTACATGAAGGAAGTTTTTGTTGTTATCACTGTTTCCATATCATATTTCAGACGGTTTCATCAGCATTTCACTGGCATGTCCCCCACCAGCGCTATCAGCACCAAGTCTATATGCAACCTCAGATAGATTTTCCTTGCTGCGACTTCACACTGACTCCTCTCCGTCTCTCGCCTCTTTCCTTTCCCCGTCCTCCTCACAAATGCCATCCCTTCCATCATTATTCAGCGCTTGTGATGGGCAGCTTAGCCATTCAGTCAGAGTGACAACTCGCTTAAGCCTCCAGAAAATAACAGAGTGACACTGAGCCGATACTTGGAACGCTCAGACAACTAATACCTCTCAGGCCGTCAAGTCCAAATAAAGTCAAGAGTCACTCGGGACAAAAGAATTCGATGGTGGCGATAAAAACGAAGCCTTGGTTCAACAAACTGCAACCCCCCTTTTTTTCTATGAATGTAAAACAAAGAGAAAACACAAGATGCCAAGGATGGATTGAATTTTGTCCTTTTAAGGGCTACTCTCACTGACAATGGTCTGGAAATATGAGATGCAGGGGATGCTGTTGTTGTCGTGGCAACCCTCCCGGAGCTGAAATTATGGTCTGTTTGGCCATTTGGACCGTAGCTGTCGTCCAGGAGGTGGATTACGTACCAGCTGTTGGAAACGTTTTACAGCTTAACCAGAACAGTGTCAAGGTTGTAATTGTGTGTTGTTTCCCTGTCTTGGCTTCTCTTCTTTGTTTTATGTCGCTCTCATTTGGATCCAATAAATGTATGTTTCTCCTTTTCTTTTTCCCCCCTTATCTCTCCATCTACCCAGACTCGCCGAGCCATTTCCTGAGCTGCTTTCACCATCTCTCCAGGAGCCATATGGATTTTACTTATCAGTGTCTGCTGTTTATGTGAGTGCTTGTGTGTCTGCTGGGTGTTGTCATCTCCCTGTTGGCTCTGCAGTAATGGAATTAGCTGAAGTTCCCAGTCACCTTTTGCTAAGAGGCAGAAGATATATTGCCCTGGAGAGAAAGAGAGGACACGAGCCAGTGACTTACTGGAAGTACTTTGTTTTATATTACATTTCACCAGTTCACATAACACACAGTCTTTCGATGATACACACATCCTCACACAGTCCTAAAATAGGCTTTTTTTTTTTAATCCTTCCCTGGAAAATCATTAGTATGTTGTTGGTGTATTTCCAATTTGTCCTCCTGCGACAGCCCACGTCTAGTAGAGGAAGAACATATTTCTTTCTGGCGTCACCATTTCTCACTTTTAAAGACAGAAATCTGAGTTTAGACACCTCCATAACTACCTGACACCACAGGTGAAGGAAAATGTTTGTATTTGCATAAACTGACTCATGGAGAACTGTTTTGTTTTTTCATTTTGTTACAAAGAGTTCAGCAAGTGGAGGATGCAAAAGCAACACATCTGCTCCATCAGTGGTGAAAAGTAAGAACATGACTCAAGCTTAGTTTAGCATAAAGACCGGAAGCAGAGGGAAACAGGTCAACGCAACACGTCACTGTTATACTTTAAGTTTTGTACAGATTTAATAAATGAGTTGTGGCATGCTGTTTTGTGAAGATAAGAGGATCCAGTAGGCAGAGTCTGTTACTTTTGGACTGAGCCAGGTTCGCCAGTTTTCACCCTGCTTCCTGTCTTTGTGCTAAGCTAAGCTAACCTGGATATCAAATAAGTATATTTCCTACAAATATATATTTAAAAAAACTTCCAACTTGAAACTTTTTTGTGTATTTTTGTAGATGTTAATTCTTCACCACTTATGTAAGTGACCATATGTAATTTCAGCTGAGGATGGGTATAGGCCTCAAGCTGTCGTGCCATCTGACAATCACCATGCAGACACTCTACCCCTAACTATATCATTATGTACGTGCAGCTGAATTAGTAAATAATGCTAATCTCTCCTGTCGGGGTAATCTGTGTAATTGCTCTCTTGAAGGTAACTGTGCTATTTTTACAGCAGGGAGAGGAGCACTGGTGGGAGAGAGGTGAGAGAGGTGTGGAGTGGAAGCATGTAGGATGCAGAGAGAAGACAAGAGGGGAGCTATTTGTGTGGGATAGCTGCACAAGAGGTTGCTCTTCTCTGTGTCATTTTGCTCTAACAGCTGAATTATACCGAATAACACCTGCTGGAAAATGTAGAAAATGACCGAGCTCCTACAGTTTTTGTAGAGGACAAGTGACATTTTTGAAACTTGTCTAACCTGGCAGGTTGACAGAGGATATATTCTGATTCACCGCAGTGGCTATAGCACAGGCATTTAATGTGAATGTGTGCATTCATGCCCCAACAAATTCTGAGGCCTTGCTCAGCAGCAATTTGGACATAATTTGTGGTGGTGAAAATGTTCTCAACTGATTCGAGGTATTTTCATATCAAACTTTTATCTTTTTATCTCTTGTATCTCAACATGAATTGGCTGAATAGTGGCATGCGCAAACACCAGAAAAGGCAAGAAATAAAACCTCAAGTAACCTTCACCAAGGTGCTGGATGTTCAACGTGGATTTTGGACCAACACTAGCTTAGACTTGTGCAACTCATGTTGATTTTCCAGCTGCACGTTGAAGCTGCAAACATCTTGTTACACCTCATCCCTGCAGCCCATAGTCCTCGGCAGTAACTGTTAGAGTCAGGTTCACTGAACCATCCCCGGCAGAAACTGTGATTCACTGGACCAGCTGATGTTTTGCCACTCTTAATCTATTCTTTTTCCTGAAGTGGCCACTGCAGCATCATGTTCATGGTCTCTGGTCTAATCCTCTCTATGGTCAGACGAGTTGTGTACTTGTCTGTTGAATATTTGTGGCCACTCTTAAAACTTCTGCAAGTTCTACAAGCCCTTTTGAAAACTTACATACGCAAATACAAACAACAGGGAACTTTTATCAAATGCCTCTCCCCCTTGACATTGACAGTTTCCTCTCTACTGTCGCTTATCCAATAAAAAAAACAAATCTTGAAAAGTTGAAACAACAATTTACTTCTTAACTACATACTTAACTACTCGGTTTTGTCTTGTGAGAAAAAAGAAGAAAAATCTTCACACAGGTAATGTGGTTAAATTTACAGTCTGGATAAATCTCATCTGCTCCCTCATGGCCCTGTCCTGTGGACATACAGAGGGCAGCCTGCAGCAAGGGTTTTGATCCCAGCTATCAGCAGCGTCACACTGTTTGTTAGGTTTGTATCTGTTCCCAAGAATACCACATGAGAGACTGTGCCTGATACTTGAAGCCAGATATGATGACTGCTGCACAGTAACTCTGTGATTAAAATAGATAAACTAATAACTTCCTGTTGCAGCCTCCCAGCTTCCCCCAACCAGTCACAATTCTATTCTGCAAACCCTCACAATTAGTGGAATTTAGTAGTTATTAAAGCCTTAGCAAATACACACAGAAAAACAGGCACCTGAGCCTCTGAATACACAGAGAACTGCATTAACATACAGCACACACACACACGTAGTTATGTGAACCTAATAATAGCACACATGCATAAAAAATATATATGAATACACACAAATCTGAATGTAGAAACACAATGATTTAAGCATATATATAAGCTTACACACACACAGACTCACACACTCACCAGCCCAAGGCCAAACTGAATAAAAACAATCATTAAGGGTTCAAGATTGATAAGTGCACACACACACAAACACACAGATACATATGCTATATGGCTTAGCAGCCCCGAGAAGACATTTATCATTGTTCTCCGCTGCCGGAGAGGCACTGTACAGAAACAACAGATGGATAGTTTCTTTATAAAAGAGCAGGAAATATCTACACGCACATAATCAGCCAACCTACAATGACAGGTCAATGCACACATGAATATAAGCAGTCTAAACATAGAGTTCACCGGTGAGCAGGGGGATCAGTTGTAAGCGGGCGATGACATTTTGTATGGCAGTGCTCTTGACACAGTGTTTTGCCTGTACACCTAATGGTGCAGTGAGTGTGTGTGGGAGAGTGAGTGAAGACAGAAATTATACATGTATTTGGCCATTGGAGAACTGCTTGTCTTCAGTGTTTTGACAGAAGTTTGAATGTGGCAACGAGAGACAGAGACTTTTTTCCTTCCACCTTGTGGTGGGAGAAACCTAGGAGACTAAAAAAAAAAAAAAAAAAAAAAAAAAGTGAGAGATATGAAAAGTGAGAAGTATGAAACCTGAAAAAAAAATATGACAAGGCATTCTCCTGTGAGCAGTTTTTAACACTTATTGAAAATGATAAGACAGTTTCTTTAAAGAAAATACTCCTGACAGAACCCATCTTGTTATTAAAGGCCGGACAAGAAAGAGAACAGTAACAATTACAAAATAACATTTGAGACTGAGTGTGAATAGAATCTCAATTTAAAGGAGTTTCTGTTTGATCTAAAGATGCCTTTAAAAAAAGACGATTCCTGCTGAACCACGAGGTGAAAAAATCTGTTCGGCACAGGATGATTATTGGTGCAGATTCCCAGGCTGGCAGGGATATTGCGTGATGAAAGTGAATGGAAATCAGGTGGATGACTGACAGACTAACTGATTGTTAATTTCAGAGGAGAAATTGCATGTTGCTGGGGAGAGGGGCACCTGGACTACCCTGCTTAACCTGCTGCCACCGCAACGCGACTCCAGATAATCAGCAAATGGATGGATGGCTGGAATTGGCATGTTAGATCAGCCAGGCATTAAAATAAATCAAGCTGTATGAAAGCGCTCACACAGATGGGTAGCCCAATGAATTTCATTAAACTTGGAAGTTTCTACATCTGGTTGTTTATGCCCAAACATGATGTCGGGTGCCGATGCAGGAAGCACTGCAGCCTTTATGTACAAAGGTTGAAGGTAGGGGAGGAATCCAGGATTTTGCAGAATCACCCATCGTCCAGTCACTGTTCCTAGGGTTCCTAGGGCAGGGACTAGGACTTGGCAGGTACAGTTGGTTGTTTCAAACATCTTGGAGAACTTGCCACAGTTCTTCTGTCTCAGTATCTTCTGTCATGACTCCATAATGTTGAGATCAGGGCTCTGTGGGGGCCGGACCACCTGCTGCATCTGAACTCCTTGTTCCTCTTGTCTCCGAAGATACAGTTCTTCATGAATCTGGCTGCATGTTTGAGGTCGTTGTCATGCTGTAGTATGAAATTGGGACTGATCAGACGCCTTCTTTTTGGTATACACAGTACAGTTCTGAGGGCACAAGCAGAGGTGTGACAGGCTGAAATCCCAAAGCAGGAAGCAACACCTTCACCTGTGCAATAACGTTTTGAGAAAGATGCTAGTAGAACTGATGTGAAAATGGGCGTTAATATGAGGCTTTTCACTGCTAAAAAAGTGGTGAGGCCACTTTCCAATCATTGTGATTTTGAAATGCCAGAACAGAGCGGTGAGATGCATCATTTCTCCAAGTTTAATTACATTCTGATCAGCAGAATCTGATAGAAATTAAGAATCACGCAGAATCATGGGAAATTAAAAAGCTGGTTTTCCGGCAATAGCAGAGGCAAACGGTTATATAATTTTTGCCTGCAGTAATCATTTAGGCATCCATTGTTATGTGTTCTTGATGAAACCTCTACCCTTCCTCCAGGCTGCATCTTTTCCACCGACTCTTTCCCTCAATCTCATCCATTACCAGATCTTTTTATCTGTATTTCTTTTCCTGCTCGCTTTATTTTCTCTCCTGATTAATTCACCTTAATTTAATCACTCCCTTATCCCCATAAAGTCTCTGTCCCCCCTTAACCCTTCCTTTAGCCTTTCTTTTCTTTGCTCTAGATAGAAGTGATTTGCTAAAAGTTACACCAAGGCAATAAAAACAATTTTTGTTAAAGGTGGGTTCCAGGTTTCGGTGTCGGTGGTCCGGAGACATGATGCATGAGATGTGCATGAACCTGTGCAGGGTCAGAGCAGCAGGGGTGAGAAAGAAACACACATGGTGTGGATTTTGGTATCCTGTAATTTCACCATCAACAAGACCTAAAAATACCCCTCACTGCCGCTCTGTGTCTGCTCTCTGGGTCCATCAAACTACTCTTTTGTATTAAGCTGTCATCAGCAGCTGCACATGAATTCTTTAGAAACATCCCAGGAATTGGCTTACGTAGTCGACAGGGGTACAAGAGACATTACTCAGACATCATGAAAGAACATAACTTAAATATTTCAGAGACTTTTGTACATTTTGGGGCTGAATAATAAGTTTAAGTTTATTACTGATTAATCTGACAAGTTGTTTTTCAGTGAATGGTTTGTACTAAAATGTCTGAGAAGTCGAAAACCGAAGTTTCTTTTTCAGTGATTTTTAGTCAGTTTACAAAATTTTCAATTGTAGTTTTGTTTCAGTAGTAATCAACAGCAGTTGTACTTTGTTTGTTTGTTGTTGGGTGATTAGCAAATGTTAGCATGCTAACATGCTAAACTAAAGTGGGGTGCACACTACAAGATAATGGGGCCGATTTTCAGCCCAAACCCTCCTCCTGATCTTAGTCAGCAAAGGCCAGATTTTCAGATGGTCCTAAAGATTATCTTGATTATCTTGATATCTTGATTCCCACATTTTCCTGTGGTGTGAGATGTGTTAAGACTGATTTTACCCTCTCTGATCTGCTCGGAAGACTTTACCAGGACTGCCTTGATAAATATTAGACATGTTCAATATTTACGGATTAGGGTTAATGTGGACAATGTTTCTGGAAAGAGAGATCGCTAGCATGGCTGTATGTGATCTGTTTCCAGTCTGACTGCATGTTTTCATGACTTCCTTGCAAAAGAGGTGCCTGACAGATACAACAGTTTGATACAATACATGAAACAGTTCACGGTGCTCTGACAGTCCACAATTATGTCCAGAAAAAGCACATAGCCCTTAAGAAGTACTGAGCTTGGAGCACACAAGTATCTGGCATACCTCTAGTTGAAATTGGATCACCAGCCATTATCACTGCAGGTGCACTGTCACATTCATTTCTCTCGTCTTTCTCTCTCCTCCCCCGGACTCCTGGAGCTCCAGCACAGTAGACGCTCCAGTTGTACAAGTTTGGCTCAGTACCTCTCCTCAGTCCCTCAATCTATCATCACTTTCTTAGGCTCTGACATCTTCTGGCAAGAAAAGATGGCTGCAAACTCAAATATGAGGTGCTGGAGAATGACCTCATCACACACTGATTTTCTGCTATTTCCTCAAATCATCGTCTGATGGGAAGGTGTTAAGTCTGAGGAGCATATTGTGCTATGAAGTAACTGCACAGAGAAATTCAACAGTGTTATGTTGAAAGCTGTTGATTTATCTCTTATGAAAAGGAAAGAATTTTAATTTTAATATAAAAGCATATATTTACATTTCATGAAACTTCTTTCTTCTCCTCTTCTGTTCTCTCTGTCGCCTCTCTTTCCATTCTTACCAAACCCATTATAATAAAGTAACTGCAGACACATTAGACCAAATCGTTATGAATCATTTTTATGCTGCACTGTAATGAATATGACCAGACTAAATCAAATTAACCTTTTTCAGGCCTATCAGCTTCCAGATGCTCCGGATAGTGAAGGAAGATTCATATCTGTGCTGGTGCTCTCTCTCTCTCTCTCTCATTCTGTCTGGTGATGATACAGGATTGTGTGTTTTGCATTGTTCACTTCAAACAACCCCCCACCAGCTCTCTGTATGTTCTGCACTTTAAGCTGATGAGTGTTCCCGGCGCAGTATGTTAAAATTTAAGTTTTTATATTTGACATAACTCGCCCAGTTTCAGAGCAGGTCTGTAACACACTTTCCAATCTGTTCCTCCCCCGTCTCCCTCCTCATCATCCCTCGTTTTCTGGTCAGTTATTCTTTACCTTCTTTGAACCAGAGTACATTCCCCAATCTCTTACCTTATTTTCCTTTTTTCCACTTCTCCCACCATCTTCCTCTACATCATCCTCATTTTGTCTCTTCCTCATCTGCTCTTTTTGTCTCTGCCTCCCCTTTACAGTACATTTGACTTCTCACTTCATCCTTCATCTCCAATTGACTCTGTCACTTCTCTCCCTCTTTCCCTCTCTCTCTCTCTTCGGTGTAAAAGATTGACATGAGCTGATCCTGTGATATGCCAGACGATTCAGAAGACGACTGAAAATTGTTTATGTAGTAAAAGATTTAACAGGACAACGCCTTTCGCAGTGTTCTTGGCACAGACACATTATCTCAGAGGTAATGCATAGCTGAAACTGAAGCAGACTCAGACATGAGTAGAGGTGATGGGAAGTAAGAAACTGAGGCAGAGGCAGGACAGGAAGGAGTGCAGGCATATAACACTGTCACAAAATGGTTGCTGCCTTGCTCCTGGTCTGGGCAGATGACCATACATATATACAATATCTATCTAAGTGGAGAGCAGCAGATATAAATCCAAAATGTCACCCATGTAAGGCTCAATTGTCTGAGAGTCCTGGAACAAGACACTGAACCCAAATTGTTCCTAATAAAGGAAATGCATGGGTGTCTTTGAGAGACAATCCCTCCCTCTTATTCTAATTGTAAAACCCCAAAAAAACTTTTTTTTAAAAATACTGCAAAAATGTGTCAAAAAGCCAGTGTCTCATTTGCAATTATTTGCCCCCACCGATATAATCTCCCCATGCACGCATGGACGTGGGTGGATTGATGGATGGTTACTGTACTGTTTTGGCTTCCAGCACTTGGAATGAAATCAGACAACGCTTTATGACACTTCATGAACTTTGATTCATTCCTCAAACACTGGGGGCTGCTTACTAAGCAAAGAGATGGCACTGATCTAGTTGGATGTGTCCAAAACACCAATTCTGATTTGCTAATCTGCACGCACAGGATTTGTTTTGTGCATGTAAAATAGAAACCATTTGCCAGCGTTGGGCCGACAATCTGGGCAAGGTTGGGCATAGTGATGGCTGGTTAGGGTTAAAATAACACCAAATGGGGAGTTCTTTTCACAAAAGGTGTGCTTATTATGGAAACACACAAGGTTTTGGTCCTGGTCTAAATCAGCCATTTCCGGACATGTTTCACCATGTGATCTGGGATCGCGATTTTGATTCTTCAAAGTTTGTTTCTCCCCAACGCAGCTTACATCTGGGCAGCCAAAGCATCAGAGTGTAAAAGAGCCTTAACACACTCTAACTCAAGCCCTGGCTGTCACCGCTACCATGACTTAGAGGAAAAGTAAAAGGGCTTCAGGATGACAACTTGATTTTATTGTTTTAAAGGATTAACAGAGCAAACTCTGTTGTCTGAGTTCAATGAAGAGCAATGCACCTTAATACCCTCAAGCGGGGGGACTCAGTTTGAAAGATTTTATGCAGTCCTGTACACACACACACACACACACACACACACACACACACACACAAACAGATGACTACAGGCGTTAAAATTGAGCTGAGTGGTCCAGGCATCACTCCAGTGACTTCAGTGCTGCATTGAGTGAACTGCAGACTAAAACAGCTCTGGGTGGAATAAAACTGCTTCATAACCCTGTATAGATGTGTGTGTGTGTGTGTGTGTGCCTCTGTGTGTGTGTTCATGTCCATGTCTTTGTATGTGCCCCTGCAGACTGTTCTCATTCAGGCTTGTTTGGTGGGTGTGTGACTGGAGGGAATACCAGTGGTGAGGGGAGCTTATCTCATTTACAGTGGATGCACTTTTTGCTATGATAAGCAATCTGACAAGTCTGTTTATCTGCCCGGACTTATATTATATCCTCCAAAGAAAACACCTCATATGTTGCTCAAAATACCTACAGCTACAAAATACACATTGATACTGTGAAACATTATCTTTATTAAACCTGTTTGGGGAATCTGGGCATGGAGAAGGAAAGAATAATGATGCAATCACACCTACATTTTCCTTAGTCAAGCTAAAAATTGAAAAATTCAACTTATTTGCATTTGTTTGTCACTTAAAACCTCAGGTGGAACAAACTGTTGGTGCTTTTTATAAGTTTGCTATCATTTTGCCAGCAAGCAACGCGACATCACCTGCTCACTTATGACAGAAAGCTTAAGCTTAACGCTGGATATTAAAACAAAAATTAATGAATTTGTATTTTAAATCAACATAACTGATTTTTTTGTCGCGGGGCGGCTGTCGCAAAACACTAGATAAGCCTAATATGTTGTAAACAACTGCAAAGATTAAACATGAATGACAGTGGTTCAATCACCCGGCTCTGGTTTGAACTCTGTTTTAGTCTCCTGTACTCGAGATGCAAACATTCTCCATAAGGCTGAGGGCTCAAGAGATGAAGACAATTGTCTGTGCCATTACAACATGTGAATGTGATCTGTGGTAATGCAAAGTGACTTTTCATGTTCTATTTATTCAGTATTAATATGGGAAAGAGACGTTATTAAGTGTGTATTGTTATTGTGTGTGTATGCTATGTGGGTCATTCAATCGCCAGGTGCAGGGGCACGGCCTCCGGCCTCAGTCACTGCTCTCTGGACCATTGTTTGATCATTTGATGGTTTGTTTGCTGTAATCAAGGTTGAGAACAACCTTTTTATTTTAAATTCGTGCTGAGCTGTCGCGTACTGCTTTTAAGTATGACATATTTGTCAAATAATTTGCACAATTGATTTTCAAACCAATTAACTAGTATTTCAGGTATAAATTAAAGAACATTTCGTCCGCCCATTGTTTGCGGTACCAGGTGGCAATACAGTCAGTCCTCCTGAGGCATCCCCTGTGCCAAGCCGTAATACAGGCGGTTCTGAATAATATCCGCAAATGTTGTATTCACCTTCGCCATTATCGACAATTTCCCACACGCTTTGTCTTTTGCTTGTTCGCTTCTCTGCGCCTGCCTGCGACGTAAATCGGCTGCGTTGATTGTCATCTTCATATCTGTCGGGCTGTAAATTGTTAAGTTTTGGGCTTTGTTCGCAGACTTGGCATGCTCTCACTTTGGACTGGAGTGTCTGTGTTTGTTCCAGATGAAGTTCGAGATGAGGTGAGGCGTTTCTGCCTGTGTCCTTCCGCCTGTGTACCTCTGTTTATAAACATCTCCTCTCTGTCTCTTCCACCTCTCAGACACTTGTGATGTTTTGCATGTGGTGCAGGCGCCGGGGAGGTTGCGCAAAAAAGAATAATGATGCAATCACACCTACAATTTTCCTTAGTCCAAGCTAAAATTGAAAAGTTCAACTTGTTGCATTTGTTTGTCCCTTAAAGCCTCAGGTGGAACAAACTGTTGGTGCTTTTTATAAGTTTTGCTATCATTACATAGCCAAGCAACCGCGACCATCACCTGCTCAACCATGTTCGGCAGCAGAGAAAACTTAAACAGCCGCTTTAGATATTAAAAACAAAAATTAATGAGATTTGTATTTTTAAATCAGCATAACTGGATTTTTTGTCACTTGGGGGCAGCACAACAATCTATAAAAACAACTGGATAAGCCTAATATGTTAGCAAACAACTGCAAAAGTTAAACATGATGAATGACGAATGAGTTCAATCTTGACTCTCATTCGAACTCTGTTTTGGTCTCCACCAAACACTCGAGATGCAAACATTCTCCATAGAGCTGAGGGGAACTCAAGAGATGAAAGACAATTGTCTGTGTCTTCATTCACATAACATGTGGTCATTTGATCTATTGGTAATACAAAAGTATTGATTAGAAGCTTTTCATCAGTGGTGTTCTATTTATTCAGTAGCAAAACTGAACAATGTGGGAAAAGAGACATTACAGCCGAGTGTGTGTGTGTGTGTGTGTGTGTACTATATGTGAATAAATTATTTAAATATGCTACAAAGTCACAGGAAGAGCACAACTTCATCTCCATAACCCTCAGTTGCTGCTTCAATCAGCCCTCTGCACCTGCCTCATTCAGCTCTCTGCACCTGACTCTGATTAAACAAGCACAGCAGTTCATTTAACCAGCCTTTTGACTGACAAAAATCTGTTTTCCACAGTGCCACAGACTGTCTGCCTCCAATTATAAAGCCACACACTTGCATGACCTCATCTGAGACCCAGAGACGCTAATCAAGCGCAGAAAAATGAATGAATATGGATGTATTGAAAGATGATTGTGCTAATGACTATTTTCATTTTGGATTTTGTCTGTTATGTTTTTTTCGTTTCATTATTTCGACCAGTGTTTCCTAACCTCAGGGTCAGGACTTCCCAAAGGGTACAAATATGCACAATATGTTCACAGAGATATGAATGAAAAATATTTCTCTACACATTTTCCAGACTTTTTAGAAATTGTTTTGTTTTTTTACTGAAGCTGTAGGGATGAACAGCCATTTGCTTTTTAAATGCTCGCTTCTGTTTTTGCTTTATTTTAGGGAGCCAGGTTCAGTAAATGTCTTTTGTTGTTTGTTTCACTTAAGATTAGTCACTTAAACTCCCTCTTAGACAGGAGTGTAATACTTGTCATAATTACTATGGCCACTAGAGGTCGCCTCACGATAAAATTTAACTATGGGTCGTAATAAGCTGCTTGTAGAGACGACATCTCCAATTGTCACACAACCTTAGCAAGTCATACATTGTTTGAAAGCTCTACGTCTCCAGATTCTGTCTGTGGAAAGTATTTTAGGATCCCCATATACCTGCAACAGCTTTGAGCCTTTAGCTATGGTTCCATAATTTTCCACAAAAAAAGTACTGCTAAAGGCCTTATAGCACCTTTTTTGTGCCAAAAGAAAAAGGCACGGGTAGGGTTATGACTGTAATCAAAAAGGTTGAAGAACAGCAACCTTTTTATTTTGGGTTCATTACTTTCGGGAAGAAAGCTAATAAGCATGTTTCTTTTAAATTATGACATGTTGTCAAATAGTTCTCTTCCAATTGATTTTCAAACCAGTTAACTAATTGTTTCAGGTCTAAATTAAAAAGGAGCCTTGTGATTTCTGGAAATCTGCCATTGTTTGGGTACAGGTGTGGCCACAGTCAGTCCTCCTGAGGCATCCTGTGCTATAAATAACAATACTGAGAGCGGGTTCTGAATATAATATCCACCAAATGTTGTATTCATATGTTAATGTACATATGTGTAATTATGCTCAGACAATTTCCCCACACCTTTGTCTTTCACCTTGTTTACACACTTCTCTCTGCGCCTGCTGCCACGGCTTAAATATCGAGTCGGCACTACTTTGACGTTGAGCGATTGTCCCATCTTCATATCTGTCAGGCAGAGCGGCTGTAAATTCATCACAAGTTTTTGGGCTTTGTTCCGCTGGAGCTTGGCATGCTCTCTGCCTTTTGGACTGGAGTGTCTGTGTTTGTTCCAGATAGAGAATTAGAGATCAGAGTGAGGCATTTCTGCACCTGTATCCCCTTCACATCTCATCTCATCTCTCTCTCCTTCACTATTACTCACCCTCTGTCTCCCTCTATCTCTTCACCTCTCAGACACACTTGTGATGTTTTATTTGCATGTATTGAATTAAAACTGCTCAAGGGAAGATTATTTTTTTTGTAAATATATGTAAAAATACACCTGTTCTCAGATGGAATCATAAAACAAAGCTGTAATCATGATCCTACTCTTTTATATGCACAAAATAAATCCTGATGTCAAGTAGAGATTGATCTCTGCAAACAAGAAGCGAGGAATCAAATCCTAACAACGAAATTCAAACTGTCATTGAACAAGGATCCTGTCCAGACAAATCTGGACTCTGCTGTTTGAGGAGCTTACTCTTTTTGCACCTTTAGACTCCACCGACGTAAATCTTTACTGTCAGGTCAGGTATGAGTGAGCTATGTGTAGTTTGTTTATATCACTCTATAGAAGCTTTTTCATTAATCCTGTTCTTGGGGGATTAGTGACCACTGGGGGAAAAACACACCTGGTAAATAACTTAGTCAGGTGATATTTCTACAAACTCACCATTTGACAAAGACTAATGAAATGCAGCATAAAACCAATGCAGAACACCACCATCAGCAAATATTTGAAAAAGGACTGATGTGGATGTTTAGTTGAGATGGAATTACATCTTGTGTTGGTAATAATCTTGCTGTGCATGACAGAAAGTCAATTTGAATATTTCTTTGCATGATACAAGTAAACAAATAATAAATCATGTGACAGAGCATCAAACATGAAACACACATAATAACAAGCAACTGCTAAGCCCAAAAAACTCTGAGACAGCAGGGGCCCCCGAATTGTAATTTGCTCTTTTGCTTATACAAATCCGGCCCTGTGGTGGCAATGCCAGCATATGCACACAGTGCAGATTGAATGCAGGCCGGCTTTGTGATCCCAACGCATACACTGTATTCTTGGTTTACTTTTCTAGCACCATGGGGCAGTAAAAGCTTAGCCACTCATGGATTTCTACCACATAATTCCAGATCTTTGGGTGACTGAAATCAAAATGCACTGCAGATCCTGAGGATTGAACCCAAGCCCTCAAAACTTTTTAAGTAATACTCTTACTCCCTGAGCTACTTGAGCTTTATTTCTTAGAAAAATTGACCCTTTCCTTCGGACACTGGACTTTCCATCTTACACTGATCAAAAAGTCCTCTAACTCCCTGAGCTATCTCACCAGCAACTCAACTGTTATACTAAAGGTATGTATTAAATTGTAGAGGTTGTACCTGTAAAGTGGCCAGGGAATGTATTTTCCAAAAGTAGGCAAAAAAAAAAAGCACTTACTTACTGAATTTAACTACATATGAAATGTGAGCCTGCCATGCATTTATGCTGATCAGGCATCTGACATTAAAGTCCGAGTTCAAGGCCTCAAGGCTTAGGGTGGAACTGGGCATCTGCCATTCCTCCCTGCCATTTAGTTGTTGTTCTTTCCGAATGTCTTAGTCCTCGTGGTCACTTGGAGAATTTTACCTCATGTAACTAGAGCTACAGAGGGTAAAAACACTAAAGAAATCCATCATTCTTCCGTCTTTGTCTCTGGAATATAAGCATCTGACTAAGTTTCTCTCAGCAACTGGATTCCTGCAACAGCTAGAAAAAATGGACACAGAATATAAATCAATCACTTTTTGCCTCCTCGCTTACTCAAACAAAAAGTTCGTGCCTTTGAGCGAGACACCTAACCTTCAGCTGCTGTACAGCATCTGCTCAGCGTGCTGCAGACTCTGTTTGTACAGCAGCTGGCAGGTGTGAATGAGTCCAGCAGTGTGACTGTGAAGCACAACGCTGCTGACATACAGCATGCCCACTCAGCAAAACTTCCCCGATAAAGGAAAATTGAACCATAAGAGTAAAATGTGACAAAGGGGAAAACAAAATCCCACATGCACCAAAGCCTGCTTGTTAAGTTTAAACAAATTGCCAACTCATCACAGATGTCACAGAACAGACATCTGTGTTTTTCTTTATCGCCACACACATCTTCTCTCTGTGTCAGAGCAAATTGGCTTCTTGATTCAGCAGAAATAAAACACATTAAACCAAAAACACCACTTCTGCAGGATCCTGTTTTTAAAAGGTGGCACGATGATGACAAAAAATTACAAAAGTTGGTATTAAAGGAGCTATTTGTAAGTCATTTCAGCATTAACAACAGTTTACTTGTGAGTCTAGAAAAATGTAGCGAGCTCAGCATCAAACTTCATTTCTTTACTCGCCAGCTGTGGAGAGCAATGCCAATGTTCTATCACTTCTTGTCTTCTACTGAAGTTAGCATGCTAACCAGCTAGCCCCGGCCCAGCTGTTGCTGTATTAAAGTCGGTTTCTCCGTCAGATACTGTTCCCCAAATCCCCACCCATTAGAAAGTGTTTCCCATAGCGCCCTGTCTCTGTGGTTAGGGTTGGGGTGAGGTTAGATTCAGGCATAGAGGCGACATTGGCCTGTCTCACCACTTTTCGATAGCTGCCCTTAAGAAGTAGCACTGCTCTTGTATTGTAAACATAACAATGGCTGAATCTCTTAGCAAGCGACCATCACCTGCTCCAAGAAAGAAACCAAGTACAGCAGCAGAGAACACATACAAACAGCCCCTTTAAAACTTCTAGAATAAATAAAATAAAAATATAAACAAGCATCTTGAAGTTGGTGTGTTTTACATACACAGAACTTTGCATATTACATATTATCCCAGTCATATTCATAATAATGTGAGCATTTTTATACTGCAGCCTATAGACATCCTGAATATTCAAAAGTATTACTGTGAGAAAGCAACTTCCACAGAGCAGACAGCAGCAATCACTCTGGGCCTGCTCCACTGGCAACGGATAAGAAGCTTACATTCTGAACGCAGAAAGTTTTTTTTACACACAAATAGGATTAATTTCATCATAGTGCGGGGAAGCATTGTAGCTTAGAAAATCACCCGAGGTAACAGTGTCAGAGCGTCTAACACATTCAGTCTACTGTGTGTGTGTTTTTTTTTTTTTTTTTTGTTTCAGCTAGTTGAGCTCAGCGGTGTCTAGTGGGACAATCTGGCCTTGGTTTCTCCACTTGCCGTGTTTTGGAATATGTTTGAACTTCTTTTGTTTAAACCAGAAATACTGTACATTTAGATATGAGTCAAAACATCAGATCTCAGTCCCAGTTGGGAAAAGGAGCCAACAATGGCCTTTGCTCTACTGTTCTTCTGGCTCTTAAAAGTTTGTGATTGTGACTCACTATCCCCCAAGCTTTGACTTTCTGAATCACACAGATTAAATTAGCTGAAAGTCAACTCTAAATATGCCAGAAAATATGCAAAACTTTCTGGTACATCCTTCAGAAATCATATGTTACATGTTAATATTTACCTCCTCAAAGGGAAATTTGAGGGGAATCTGGAGTAAGGTAAACAGAGATGAAGACTAAACACTTCACATTTTTCAGCTGCACCATCCATGAGCTCTGCAGCTGGAAATAGTTTGTCTTAATCCTGAAGCTCTGTGCAGCAGAAAGCGTAAGCCTTTGTTTAGACTCTCAGAATGATTGGGACAATTCTGGGTAACAAAAAATGTCCAAATTTGCAAAAAAGAGCAATGTCAAGGAGGCGCCGAACAGCCAGTCAAAGCAGTGAAAAAGTAGAGTCTGTGAAATAAACTGATGATGCAGGCTCACAGCTGTCAAATCAATAAATGTTTTGACCCAAGCTGGTCTCCATCAGGTACACAAACACTCACAAACTCAAGTCAAAACAGCAGAGGAAACAGTGAGCCGTTATTTCAAATATTCCTATGGACCTGGGCCATGTGTCTACACCTTTCTACTCCCATCATTTTAGTGCCAGAGCTTCGCTGAGCTCCCTGCTGTTCTGTTCAGCTCTGCCATGCCAGGGTGTAATTTTCATTTCAACTTCAGGGGAAGACTGGGAACAGCTCAAGCTGCTAACACTATAGGCTTCACTAATGAGAGCAGTGTGCCCTTAATGGGATTCTACTCCTCTCTGAAAAATATAGCATATGCTATACATATCCCTCTGCCACTTAACATGGTTCTCTTATCTGAATAGTGCATTTCAAAAAGGGGCTGATTTGCTGATATTGTGGAATGTGAGGGTTTACAAAAAAAATAAAATACAAAATGCATTCGATGGTTCATTTCGTGAAACTTCCTACTGACAAATGCCTCTCTTTTTCCTGTAGCACCTCCATTATGCCAAGAGTTCAGCTCGGTAAACTAGAAATTTACTGAGCACATTCATGCTCCCCAGTGGAAAAACCTAAGCTCCCATCAGGCTGAAATATTACATTAAAATATTTTAAACTCTTTTTATTTTAAACCATTTTAATTCTTAATGATAAATTTGTCTTTCCTCAAACAGACTTTTTGTTCTGTGTATCTGTCTATCCTTTGGAGCCACTTCATTTTTTAGCACTTCTGTTTTCCAAACCCCTATCACTGTGGAATATCAGTGATGTTGTTTTCATCTGTGCTTCTTCTGGCAAACGAGAAGCACTTAAAAAAAAGAAGAAAAAAAAACTTAAATTTTTTAAACGCCTATTTCTGGTCTCGCTGTGAATAATGAAGCAGGAAATCTGACATCGGAGACGACACAAACAAGACACTTAAGAGAGACGAGCATCACCAAAGCATTATTTTTACAGTAACGCTAAAACTGTACTGGGTAAAATTAGGACACGGCAAAGTCGTGAGGAAACATGCACGCTCAAAAAGCCACGACGCACTTCATAAACAACTTTACACATGCATGTTGTGTAAACTAATTACGCTCACGGGCGTTCAACCATCTGTAACATCCTTATCACAAACACTGTAAGAGCTGTAATGGGGGAAAAGGCCGGGAACGAAATGTCATTACTTTCAGAATCAGCCATTAAGTGATAAGCTTATCTGATGCTACTTGTGCGTGTGTGTGAGTAGCAGTATCATTGTCTCACCAGCTCTCTGTGACAGAGGGAAGCCATTTACAACCTTTTTTTTTTTAACCCTATTTGGCATCATAACAGCTCATCACTTATTTCCTGACTCTTACTCACTCATACACACTCAAATATGCACACTGACCTTATTTCCTCCCTCTTCTTTTCACCAGATTAATTCTCTAGGTATAGTGAGAGGGGTATCATATTTTTAATATCACCACAATCCTAAAATCCCCCCAGTTTAATCCCTAAATTGTGATGTAAAGACAGAGAGGGGGGAGGGAGAGAGGGAGACTTATGAGGCCATAAAACTTCCAACTGCCACTAGCCCCTGTGAACGGATTGAAAGAGGCTGAATTCATTTGTAGTTCTGTCATTTCTGTGTATTTATGAGCGTGTGTTTACGGCCGTTAAACCTTTTTTTGTAACTAAAATGTGCGATTGAGCCTTGAGTAATTGTTATTAGCTGAGAAGCAGCCACAGGTACTTCACATCAACTCAGAATGAATCATTTCTATGTTTGTACACTAACGACAATAGAATTTATTTGCTCATTTAAAACAGCAACAGCAGTATCCATGTGTTTTATGGTCAGTAACCAAAAACAATAACTTAAAATAAGTATTTCCTTTGTGTATTTATGTACATACACACCTCCAAAAGCATCTTTTTGAGGGGGGTTGCCAAACACAGACCACATGTCGAGATGGCTGTGCTGTGGGTTTGTGGAATTAATGTTTTACATTAATTTATAATTAATACCCTCTTTGGCTCAGCGTGAGCACTGTGGGAGTGAACTACTTTGTGTTTTGAACTTGCAGAGAACCACCATCGTCTGCAGAGCTGCAGTATATCAGACTCATGCATTGGTGAAGAACTGAAAGTTGCACAAAGTTGTTTTTGGCGTCATTCTGAGCACACAGCAGCTTTCTTCTTTCACCATGGTGGGTACAAACTCTCGCTGTGAGGACAAAATTCTCAGACTATCTGGTTATAAACAGAATTTTTCTCACTTTAACTGGGATGTTCTTCGCTGTATGGAGGAAATACTGCATTGGAATATTGAGCCAGTTGGAGACGATTTAGCTCTTCCTCTGATGCTGCTGACCAAAGGACCAAACACTATTCTGGATGGGACAGTTGGCAGATAAAACTGAAGTACTGCACCATAATAACTTCTGCTACATTATCAAATGAGCTTGACTTTCCTAGCACTTATTTAACAGCATCTATGATTCATAACAATACGGATGGAAGGCAAAAATATACATACAGCGTGGCAAACAATCAATACAAACCTAACACAATATAGACATAAGGTACAAATGTACCATATTTTTGAAGACGTTTCTAAC
Organism: Lates japonicus; assembly: GCA_033238685.1. Classification (NCBI taxonomy): domain Eukaryota; kingdom Metazoa; phylum Chordata; class Actinopteri; family Centropomidae; genus Lates; species Lates japonicus. Next base: position 979,768 of record BRZM01000070.1, on the reverse strand, counting down.
TGTATTTTTATATAGCATACAAACTGCTGTTTTTGCCATTTCTGGTTCCAAAAAACATTACAAAATCCATTTTTATGGCTTGGCCATGAATAAACAATGTTTTTTTTCCATTTACAATGACATTAAAACTGATTTTAGTTACAGATGAATGCTCAGTGAGCGACTGTGGATTTGTACTATCCATTGATTACAAGTTGCCTCGGTCTGGTCTCATAGATTTGTTTCTAAACTGTCTGGACCCCAGAAAGGGTAGAACAGATTAGGAGGCATGATGACGGATAAATGGTGTTCGTGCTGAGCATGTGTGTATGTTTGAGCATCCAAAATGAGAATGAATGATGGCAGGCAAATGATTGGACATTACTGGTGTTTTGTTTTTCATTTGCTGTAATGGACTTAGAGGGCCCAGTTTTCACACAAACACACACACACATACATACAGACTTTATCACCAGTGAAAATGTCACATTTATTTTGCCTCCTCTGGTTATAAAAACACAGTTTCTAGAGAAGTGAAACAACATTTTGGTCTCACTTCTAACAGGCAAAGAAGGGATGAAAAATGTCTATTTGGCAACATGATGAGCGTGAATAATGGAAGTTGCTGCTTATTGCTGGTGAACAGAGTTGCCCAAATCGTTTTTTTTGTCTTTTGTTGCTTTGAGATCAAACGCCACGGTGGCTACAAGTAATAATTATGAAATGGCAAATGCTAAAACATAATTAAACAGTAGCATAAGTATAATGAGAGCCACAATAAGCTACTGGTCATACCAGACCGGGTGAGGCTGTAGCAGTGTTTCCAATCCAGCAAGAAACTTGGCACCTACATAATCCACAATCAAATCCGGCCTCCAAGAGTTCAGTTGGAAATTCAGGCTTTATGCTAGTAGCCTAACAGCTAGCGTAGCCTCGAGCAGAGCTGAGGAGCGGGCTTAAGAGGTCTGGTAAACTCTGTTGTAAACAACTGTTGCTGATTCAAGTGACATACGGACTAATAATGGATTAGAAAGTGCATTTTTTCACACACGTGTTAGTAACATGGCTGTAGGGACCAACAATGTCAGGATTTATTCACATTTTATTCATTCAGCTTGATTTCCTGTTAATACTATCCCCATAGTCTAATAATGTATTAGTGTAAATGCTGTTTTAAGAACTTTTTAAAAATATATTCTGTCTAATTACACTCACAGAGTATTACTGGAGATAAGACTTTAATGTCTTCAGTGGCGGCTAAGGCCCTGGTTGGAAGAGAAACTTGTGATAATAAGGTCAGCCTGTTCTCAAAGACCTTGAAAGTGTTTTCGAGCTGTTTTTCTGCTTGCACCTTCTGCTTACTGCACATGTAACTGCACAATTAGAGAATGACCAAGACAAAACGTAATTCAGTTTTATTTATGTCATTAGCTCTCTCTCTTTTTTTAACCTTGTTGGCCATATATAACATAATTGGATTAGAAATTAATGGAAATTTTAAGCTTTTAAGAGCTTTGAGTTTTATCTCTTCTGGCCGTTTTATCTCTTCTGGCCGTTTCCATCTCAGCCTTTTAGCTCTGTATATACTGTATATCCATTCTGTGTCTACAGTAACGGACCAGTGATCTGTTATCTTGCAGTCTGCCATGACCGTCTGTTAGCATGAATTAAAAACACATTAAAATAATAAATAAATCATAAAGACCACATTGCATGCTTTGGAAAATGCTCAGGAGATGTTGAGGAGAGCGTACAGTCCATTAACCTTCAGTGGTCTTTGTGACAAACAGGAAAGCAGTCGCTGACAGTTGAGGGAAAGCAGTAGATGTGGCTATAGAGCAAACTAACCTGACACAGACCATCTCCGGCTATTAAAGAATTATTATTTTCGGCTCTCATCTTCATGGTAAAGACCAGAATGTGGCAATTTCACATTCCAGGCACTGCTAGGATCAGATGTCACCGGTTTATTAAGTCATAGCGAGATAAGCATGCTGGAAAATGAAAATGTTAGACCCAGCGGTGAATTGTCTCTTTGAAAGGGAGCAAAAACTAAATCTTTGGTATCACACTGAGCCAAAAGATAATTTTCCAATAAAGGAGGCGATTCGTACAACTCTTCTTTTCAATCAAACACACTCACCTCGGTATCGCACACACTCTGTGGGAACGCGAGAAGATAGAGACGCCCTGTAGTGAGGAAAATAAAATCCTCCATGCGGGGAACGCCGTCAGCCTGCTGTCAGATCACAACACGACTGAATCACACTTACTCTCGCATTATCACATGTCAGCAGGATATTTGATCGAGATACATGTATGTGTGACCAGTTCACAAAAATCATTCAGGTAAACACAGAGTGCATGCAAACATGAGGGACTGACAAACACAAAGAAATAAAAACACGGATTTAATCTTGCTGGACAGGAACATCCACACACACATCTACACACAGTCTGGCATGAAATCGCAGGAAAATATAGCAGCATCAAATGATGTAAAGTTTACAAAGCACCACACACTAACACTCAAGTTTGTGCAGCTTTTGTGTCTTGAGACCAATATACTGTATAAAATTATATTACCGCTTACGATGTTTTTACATTCTTACGCTGTTAAACATTTTAAGTTTGTTCAACAAAAGATAGCAATTATGACAGATGTTTTTGTTTGGTGTTTTCTTCAAATTTAAAGGAGCTATATGTAAGTTTTTGCTATTGCTACATAGCCAATGTTAGTGTAAGAGAAATGTTGCAAGTTCAGCATCAAACTTTGTTCCTTTACTCACCAAGAGCCGTCTCCAGTGGCAGAAAGTCATGCCAATATTTTCCCTCTAGTAGTATCACTCTTTTGCTTCTGCTGAAGTTAGCATGCTAACCAGCTAGCTCTGGTCCAGCCAGCATGTCTCATAATGTTCCCATTTTACTGTTTACGCAAATGTTCCATGCATTGCTGCTCTGTAAACTCTGTAGACTAATGTAAAATTAAAGCTAAATAAGTTTCCCGCAATAAAACATTTCTAGTATTCTTTGACAAGTTTAGTCTCACAATATTGGAAAAACATCTGAGGCAGAACTTAGGCCACCGAGAGACAGTGAAACTATAGAATACCAAGATCTTTTAAGGCTTAGTGAGCCACAAAGGCCGAATGACCTTCCTCATCTTTTCAACATCCCAGAAAAAGTTAACACAAATTAAAATCTAATTGCAAGTTCTATGTGAAGAAATGTTCAGCAGCCCTCCTAGAGCAGAAATGGCTCTCTGCCATATCTGAAGCCTGTCAAACAATCACTGCTCCTGCTGTGTATCCTGAGAGAACTGAAAGGATCTGTCTGAGTGTGCACCATGTATTTTGAGTTTCTGCACAATGTCTAAAAGTGCACAAAGAAAAAGGGTGTAAAGAATGGACGAGTCAGTTATGTCCAGCTCAAAGAAGAGGTTCAATAGAGAAAAAATCACAGTGCTGAGATGCAATTTGACTCAAAAGCAATATTTCTGGGGTTTTGTTTTCAAGGTCTTTTTGATCCTTGTGTTTTCTCCTCGGTGGATCACCATCATCATCACCAAAATTGGAAGAATGTTGTTAGATCTTTGCACTGAGCCCATTAGATTCATAGTAGCAGGAGGAACATCTGGCTAATCAGACATCAATATCCTCCGCAGTTTGCATCAACAGTGCTCCTCATTCTCAGAGTCATAACTCAGTCATTTCCAAACACACATACATTTTTAGGTCACTTTTACTTTCCAAGGATATTATTCTCTCTTATCTATAAATGTGCATAAATCCACTTAAAAGTCATGGAATAAATATGCTCCTTATAACTGCAGAACTTCTTCACTGTCAGAGTAATCCAGTGGAAGTTTTCCGTACATTCTTGGATACACTGCAAACAGCAACTGCTAATAGCTAATTCGGCATGATTTGTAATGGTGCCAGTTTTCCAAAATCTAAACAAATATATGCTAAAAAACAACAACAAACTTCCCGACACGTTTAATCTGCTTTAACAGGATTCTGTCAACAAAACTGTAAATGTTGCGTGTTTATGGGGTAAAATTTCATGAACATTTGCTCCACTTAAGTTGACATTTGGTGTGCTCACTGCCTCAGGGTTACAACTGAAGCATGACAGAGTAAATACATCAAAGTTGATATGGGGTTTCATGTCACCTACAGTCTCGTCATTCGTTACAGTTTTTAAAAAATCATACATCCTACAGATTCTAATGCTAATTTGTTCAAGCCGAGTGATTAGATTCACGCTGGTAGAGACAGATAAAATCAATACCTTGCATCTGAAGGCAGTGCAAGTTGCTGGGCTGCATGTAAACTGTCTCCTTAACTAGTTTTAAAGGCATGCCACAAAAAACCTGATCTGCTCTGTGACAAACTGTAAACACACACAATACTCAGCATCAGCAACAAAAAAAAGTACTAATCTAAAGATATGTCAGTATTACTGCTCTGATTATTTCTCCCACCCTCTCTAATCATGTATGACCCACAGGGGTTCAAGATAATTGATACGAGTAGCAAGGTAATCATCAGCTTCCTGCATTGCTAATTGGCACTAATGCAATTAGTCTGAGGCATCTCACACCCACACACCCACACACACACTCATATAGTGCCGATAACTCACGAGACTCTGGTGCGAATGAAAGGTGACATGAACACACTCACACACATGGAGTCCATGAGCATGCAAGTAGCCATAACTGATATTGATTTCTCTGTTACTCACATGTTGAGACACGCAGACGGAGGTGGAGTAAAAAAAAAAGGTGGAATAAACCTTTGCAGTCAGTTTATCACCATGCAAGTTGGCTAGCTTAACTGCTAAACTTTTTTTTTTTTTTTTTTTTTTTTGCATGAATGCACCACAGAACAATCACTCACCTTCTCCTTTTTGTTATCTATATATATTATATAAAATACAGTATGTTGAGTATGGGGGGGGGTGTACGGGAAAGAAATATTAGTACTGTAGGATACTTCAAACCCTGTGAATATGATTTTGGGAGAATATCACAAGAAGGAAGTGATGTGTCTATCCACCAAATACACAGAGGAAGAACTTGGTGGTTATGATGAGCTGAACAAAGAGAAGAGCTCCACCTACAGAAAACTGCAGCAAACATGATGTCACGAGCACCACCCACCTCTTGACTGATGACAGCTGAAAACCATGGTGGTCAAAATCAGTGGTGTTGCCTAAAAATAAAAACATGATAATTGTGAGATACCAGCTGATAATAACTTGATCTTTTTTTTTTTATCCCATCCTCTATTTTCTGCACCTCTCTCCCTCCCTTCCCTCCCTTTATGAATTCCTCCACCAATCTTCTTATCTCCCTCTCTTCTCCACCCTTCCTCCTCCCTCCTGCTCCTCCTGTCTCCATCCATAATCCTCCGTAGATGAGTGTGGTAAATGGGGGATAAAACAGGTTTCAATTAAACACATCAGGATTCAAGTCACATTTTCCCCCCGAGCAGCCACGGGAATGAGATAGGAGGACACACTGAGGCAGACACACAAACACATGCACAGATCTTGAGGCTATTTGCTGTAAGCATTGCGTTGTGTTCAGCCAGATTTCTATTAAAATGCCTGTCATGTCTGTGGGTGATTACGATCTGTGTCACTATATACGGAAAATTGACTGTCCTGTGGAATGTGTGTGTGTGTGTGTGTGTGAGAGTTTATGTTAGGGAAGAATAGACTCACACAACTCACAATGGTTTGCTTATCTATTTGGAGTCTGTGTGTGTGTGTGTGTGTGTGTGAGGGAGAGAGAGAGAGGGGGAGAGTGAGTGTTCATTTAAGAGGGACACGTAGCAGCAGCTCTTGGAGGCTTTTGCAGCATGACAGCGTCTGCTAATCGCTTTTGTCTGTTTGTCTCTGCATTTGTTGTGAAGCCTCTCTCTGGCCTCTCAGTGTGTGTGTGTGTGGGTGGGTGCGTGAAGTGTATTATCATTTTGCCTTTTAATTCAGGGAGAGTTTTGAATGTGCACTGAATTATGGCTTAAACAAACATTTAATTTGATCATTTTACAATCTGTCAACTGGTCATTTAGTGTCAGAAAATGATGAAAAATTGACAATTTCCCATGAGCCCATGGTGGCGTCCTCAAATAGCTTGTTGCCAACCAGCAGTACAGAACCCATAGATATTCCATTTTCAATGATATAGAAAAAATATTCACATTTGAAAAAGCTGGAGCCTGATAAATGACATAAATGATTAATCAATAATCATTATCAGTAGCACACATGAAGAAGTATTATATATTATTATATTATATATTTTTGGATGAGCTAAAATGTTATCAAGCTAAAAACAAATCTGTTACTTTTTTTGTTTGTACGTTGGAGAAAGCAGGTTCTCACTTCACAACAGCTTTAAATAAAAAAATTAGGGACTGCTCACATGACACACACACTTGTTACAGAACTGAGAATCTCATTAAAATCCCATTGACATTTGTATCTGTTTAGGACTGTGTCATATGGCTTGCTTTATATGTCTAGATAAGAGCGACAGTTTATTGAAAATTTATATAATATAATTATCGATTTAAATTTTATGTTTTAGTGGCTTTTAAGGAACATCATTACCCATAAGCCCTAGATGTTCAAGGGATAAACGTCGACAGAGAGAAAGGTGAGTCTGTGACTGAGTTGAAGGATCGCAGTTTGTTCAGACACATCTGTAACAACAGCTGGACAGAGAGGACTCAACCCTGCAGATGTTTTTAGACAGCTGAAATCACAACCAGATTTTTTCATGGGAGCAACAAAGAATGATTTATTCTTGGGAGTCTTTTCTGTGTCTCATAAAGGAGCTGCTGTTTAACTTTGTAAATATCAAGCGTATAAAAAGTAAACACCAGGAACAGGCTTCACTCTTTCTGAAAGTCTGAGGAAAGAAAAGCTAAATGAGTGACTGAATCGTGTCACCTGCTTCCCAACAGTCAATTATTTCTTGTGTACATAGCCTCGTCTTCCTCGCTTTCAGTTGCCAGAGCATTACGTTAAGTTTGCTGTCTGCTTCATGTCCTAACTCCTTGTTTTTGCTTGCCTTCATTGTGTTTGGACTTTTTTCCCCTTTTGTTTGGATCTTGGATTCCTGCTTGCTCCTGACTGCATTTGTTCTCCTGTCACACCATCCTGTATGTCTTTTTTTTCATTGTGTATTAAATGACTGGACTGCACTGACTCTGTCTCCGGTGTCTGTATTTGGGTTCTTTTCCTTGTGTTCCTGGCATCAGATGTGACAGATATTACACATTCCCAACACATATAAACATCAGAAACAAACAACACTATACTACTGACTATAATCAGCTAAGAGTCATGCCTGATTACTCTACAAGCGCTTGTTTGGCTTTGATTATTTGGTTAGAAGAAAGTTTCACAAAGAGACATGTTTACTAGCACGGATGGACATAAAGAGTGTCTGATGAAATATTCTGACAGTTAGCAAGCTCGTTAGCTCAGTCGCTAATCTGAAATTAAGTTTACTAACCTGGAAAATAAGTTGATAGAGTTTATTCAAGTGACATTTCTGTACCACTGAGTTACAGTATGTCTCATATCTGTCTACAAACCGTACTTCTTTAGTGAAGATTATGGAAAAGTGGAAGGTGCAACGCAGCTTTTCTTCCGTGACATAGCCTCTCCTCTCTTAACATTTTGTCTGTGTTGTTGTACAATGTGTGGTTTGTTTGTTATTTTCCACTTGTCTTAGCCAGGTGTCATTAGCAAAAGTTTACTGGTTTAAATCTCAGTATATACTTAAATAAAAGTTAAATATGAACAACAAATGAGTGACCCATGGGAGATACAAAATAGGTTTAACACACAGAGTTATATTTGATCTATTTTGCCACCTGAAATTCACCTGTGTTACAAAATTGCACATGATTCTGGCTTCAAAAACAGAATAATAGCAAAGGTGACTCATAACTATAATGGTGTTCGAGAATGGCTTTACTTTGATGACAGTAATCACTGAGGCAAAGAGGCACCCATTTCAAATGGTGGACATCTCATTCTGGAGTGAAACTCTTTATACGCAGGTCGTGTGGCTAAAAATAAATCCCCTTATCTCCGGGACCATCTTAAGACAAAAGTGCAGAGAGGGGAGAGAGGAGGTCCACGGGGACCAATTGAGACAAAGGAGACGTTAGAGAAGACAGCAAGGCTATTTATGTTGCATCTTTGAAACAGGTGAGTCATACCTGTTCTTATTCCCCAAAAGACGATAGACAGAGCAAAGAACGAGGCTTAAGACATATATGGAGTTAAAAAAGCCCCTGGGAAAAAATAAAGAGGTTTTGTTATGACCACATCGAGACTGGAGTTATTGCTTAAAAACATCTTTTGAGACTTAACAGCTGCGAGATTTTATTAAGGTACTAAATATTAATAAATAACACATCAGCTTTTACACAGCTAGATGTTAAAAGCCAGTGTTTGAAATTACAGTACATGTATGCATACTATTTCTCCACAGTAAAATAAAATGCTCACTCGCTACAGCACTTTTAACTTTGCTGCCAAAGTCATTTCACTCAGTAAAGCTGGACTGATGTTGCTACAAGATACTTGTCAGAGAAACGCTGACTGTAAATTTATTAAGTCTGGCAGTCAGATCCGGAACCAACTGGCCAATTATGGGGTGTCATTTAAATGATAATGACAACTGGCATTGCTCACACATTTTGAAATTCAAAGTCAAGTTATACTCCTGAACCTCTTGAATAATTTCTTAAAGTAGAATTTTAATGTCATTATAGCATTAATGGGGTTAAAGGGTATCCAAAAGGGCAGGGAGAGTTGTAGTGTCTTTTTCAATTCGGCCACTGGGTGGCGCCAAAGCTGAAGATTTTCAAACTCTACATGTACTATAACCTGGACTGTACTGCATCACCACAGATCAGTAGCTATGTAGTCTCTTCAATACCTTTAGACCCAGGATCTGATTTGTCTGAAGTCTAACAATACTCCCGTAGAAACCACTTTGTTTTTCTAGCGTGAAAATGTGAAGCAAAACCTGATGGGACACCAGCAACTGGCATGTTTACTCAGTCTGGTGCAGAGAGAGTTTGTCGGTTCTTACCAAATGAGAAAGCACTTGTCAATCATCTGTCTATTCCTGGTTAGAGACTGACATACTCGCATAATCACCAAATAATTACGGTCAAAGCTGAATCTGAATCTGTCAAAGTGAAGCCAGGGACTCAGGGAAAAGACACACCAGACTGACTGATGCAGCTAAGGTGCTTTACTGTAACAAAGGCAGGCTTACAGGTAGACAGATGGATAAACAGGTAGGTGAGCTGACAGTAAAACTGGTGGGAACAAAACAGATGCACAGGGAAGACACTGAGGGGAGCACAGAGGCTAAATCCACATGGAAGGCAAAGGTAATTGGGAAGAGGTGAAACTAATTGGCACAAGGCAGGCAATGACAAAGGTGGGAAACAACACAACAAGGGCAACCAAACAACCAAACAAAGACAAACAAGGTGAGAAATTTCAGTGTAAAACAGGAAATAATAACACAGGATCCAGGCAGGAAGTCATAGAAAGAGGCAGATCATGACTGAATCCAAGAAAAAGCAGATTGAACCTCGTCAGATCACAAGGACTCCTAAGCAGAAATGGTTCAGTTCCAGCTGATTTTTAAAACGGGGATGTTTGCTTGCACTTTGCTCTTCTTGAAGTCATGTTGGCACCACAACTTGACATTAACCTCTTTACTCTGCACACTACATGTCAAACCTGCGAGCCAAGAAACGACGTGCAATTTGCCCTTGGACAAAATTCTTATTGAGTTTGTAACCAAGTCAGTGCCAGTGTTGTAGGTGACACTACTGCTCCCCTTTTAGAAATCCTCCCCAACATAAGCTCCAGATTACTTCCCTCATTATACCAGATGTGAAGCCTGTCGTGACTCCTCTTTCTCTGCTGGTTTAATGACCTTCCATCCACGGCCCAAACAGCAGGGTCTCTCTCTCTTCCTCTGTTTCTACTGCGAGGCTGAAATCTCATCTATTTGAGAAAGAACCTCACGTTATCCTCTCGCCTATGAGTCATGTCCATTCTCCCATAACCGTCCATCCACTCGCTCTAATAAGCTCTTATCGTGAAAGAGAATAAGCCTTTCTACCTCTCTTCAGAACTCTTACTTCTCGCCCTGGCACTGGTCTGTGTCACAATCACTCAAAGGTCAAAGCAATATTGTCAGATCTCTTTGACAGCACTGCTCTCTGACCTGCTCACTTGTCAGTATTGTGGTGGAGGAATCTGATTTAATTCTAACTGTTGCCTTCATTATGAGCGATCCGATAAGTATTTGAAACTAGCAGGGCTCCTGACAGTTTGCTGCAATCCTTAACTTTTTAGAGAAGAGAAGAAAAAACATCTGGTTCAATAAAGAAGACAGCATGGGGACTGGCTCCATATGGAGGGACGTTTACCGGCTTAAACAAGATACTGTTCCTATGATAAACAAAATCCCTGTGAAACTTAATTTTCAGCCTCTGATTTATATCCCTCAACAGTGAGTTTCTGAAACTGATGAGTAGTTAGATGATCTGTTCTATGAAAAGAAAGTCGAGGCTTCAGGTCGCTGGAATGATCCCAAATTAATTTGAGCCATATTATGAAGCTGTGCCGATGACAGAATTAATAATTTAGACTAAATGTCACACGCTAGTCGTGTGAGCTGTTGCTGGAATCTTACTATCTTACTTACTGTTACTACATACAACAAGGTTTCTTAGTATTTTCCAGTGATGGACAAGGAAGAGGACAAGATGGACAAGATGTTTCCAAGTCTGTTACTTTCTTTATCGGGACAAACCCTTGAACCAAACTGTATCTAAGGTTTCAAACAAGACTAGGAACAAGCTAACATGCTAACAAAGACAATGTGTGCAGCATCTTGTGTTTAGCTTGTAACTGGCACTGAATACAAAGTACAGCTGATGGGAACGTATTTGGTATAAAGCAGGTATTTGGTCATAAACCAAAGCGTTAAAAGTTGAACCAAAAGACTCCCAATCATACCTAGAAGATGTGTAATGTGTTAATGCTTTTAATCTCAATCAGTTTCAATCGAGAAACTGATGTCTGTGTTGATTGTAATTTCCAACAAAATAAGTTTTCCTATTTCAGGAGACTATTTACCAAGATCACATCAACTTCTTGTTGCTTGCAGGGACAAAAAAAGATGTGTCATGTGTATGAGCATAATGTAGTTAAATGGACATTAAACACACACACAAGCAAACACCTCCGTCTGTCTTGGAAATCATTTTCTCAGAGAAAACAACAGATGGAAATGGGTGTTTGCTTCCATGTGGGGACACAATCTCACAATCTAGTCTTCTATGAATGTGACAGTGGATGCAAATAGGTATTATTGTTTGTACACTGGTCACACACAAGGCAATATGTGTTCTCATTTTTTACAGTCAGAGCAGAACTGTTGCCCGACACCTGATTATCTTTTCTTTGTTAGATCGATAACCTTTGTAGAAAACACACACGTACATGCATGTACTTTTCATTTTGTGAGGACAAGCCTAACCCTGACACTCAAACAGCCCTTCAAAGAAATGAGGAGTGGACAAAATGTTCTCACTCTCTAGAGCACACAATCACTTTCTCCACGTGTCCTCAGATAAAGATTACGAAGTGCTGCTGTGTGTCTGCAGGCCGGAGAAAGATTATTAACAATGGACCTAACTCTCTCTGCATGGTGCAAACGGCAGAGCATGACTCATCCCACTGCTGGCGACTGGACTGCAAACAGTTTGGAGCAAAACACCCCTCAACATCTTAATTTCTCAGGGTGAAGACACATTCACACACACACACACACAAAAAAATATTCAGACGTCTCCCACACTGTCCCTGCCCCCTTCTGATTAATCCCCCACCTGTCCCTACAGGCCGAGGTAGTACTTCTCAAAGCCACCACGTCCACAATCCATGATCCTCTTTGATTGTTGCCGATCCGGGGTCTTAACCCGAACACAGATCCTACTCCCTGCCTGTCACCTCTTCTCTGTTCCTCTCTAATTTAAGATTCCAGTCCAGGTTTCATTAAACTAATCAGGTCAGCACTTCCGATCCGTCACTTCCGAGTCACCTGATGACGAGGCTGTCCCGATTGGTCGGAGTGAAAATCGTGCGGACAGGGGTGAGTCAAGGGGAAGGTTGAGGGTAATTTATTCATGGGGAAATTAAATGCGACAGAGCGGCAGTGGCGTCAGGGGACTCAAATGCTACACACACACACACAAAACACAGATGGAAACATACTTAGTTTGCTTGTACATGCACACTGCCCCTCAGACATGTTGCTTTTCAAATAGCCTGAGCCGTGATGAAGCACTTTCAAGGTGAGGCATTTGTTTAAATTATTTTCATTCCATCAGAGATGTGGGTTGTTGTTCTTGCTCTCCTTCACTGACTTTTGAAACAAGAAAGAATGAAACTCATGGAGAGATAGAAAGAAAACGCCCTTGCACAGCCTCTGTGTAAACCGTAAACCAATTAGTTCTGCAGGGGCTGGTGGCCGACCAAATATAGTTGTAAATCAATTATTCAGTCAGGTCATAATTTGTCATTGGCACTGAGCGTCCCTCTGGCAGAATCAAGGGGGCAGTTTGTGACAAAGATGCAGGCATGGACGGACTCAGAATGAAGACACACAGACACAAATGTGTAAAATATTTACACCGTGGCTGTGGATTGTGAGTTTTCCGCCCTCGTTCTGAACATTAGAGTTGAAAATGTGCATTTTTCAAGCCTGGAATGTAGTTTTGTTCATGTTTTTAATTATACTAGTTTATCTAAAGGTAGTAGTTTAAAGTTGTTCAGTTCATTTCTGCTTCCATAATCATTCTCATATGTATCTGCTCTTTTTAAATATTAAAAGAAAATATTGAATTAATGTAGATATGCCTGTAATTGTCTGTACAGTTTAGGAAAGTGAATTACTATACTGCAGCAACATTTGCATTTTCCATTCCCACGTGCCTGTCATAAAGTGGTTGTTGTACCAATTAAACACCAAAAAGTGAAATCAATTAGGCTTTGAGATTAATGTAATAAATAAATTTCATTTTCATAATACTGTAATGTTGATTACAGGAAAAACAAAAGTGCCGTTAATGGCGAGCTTTTGTTTACTTGAATGGAGACGTGTTTTTGAGTGCCCGCTGGCAATTTCTCATCTCACCGTCTCTCATGAACTGAGGAATGGTCAAAGGCAACCAAGCTAAAAACCTGTGTGGAGGTAGGATAAAGTAGAAAGATAGCTGCAGTAATAACGTCTCTGAGGTCAAACACTGAATACTTGTTTTTATGGTGAAAGCAAAATCTCAGCTCTGTTGCCACGATAAAGCTCAGTTCAGGGAAATAAGTTTGTTTGTCTTCTGATGGACATATCTGAACTGTTGATCTGATGTAACACAGAGTACAACATTTCAATCAGGAAAGAAAACACAAGAACGCAGGAGCTTTGTTTCATGAGGATTTTGACTTTTCAACTACATAATTAGATGAAGCCCACAGATAGCAACCAGTTGGTGAGCCGTACAGTAGATGGTGCTTTGCCACCACAGTGGCAGGAACTGCAATGACAGCAGGTTATATGATCATCAGATGACAGGAAAGCCTGCATGCAAATCACATTGAAATCACCGGAGGGTAACCAAAAGGCTGAGCCCCGGAGTGATGACAAAACAGAATAATAATTGTCGTCCTTTGAGTTGTTTTGGAGGACCTTGATCTTGATGAATACAAAAAGAAACAGTAAACAGAAGATATCAAACAGCAAAGACTGAGCTGTCTTTAAGGGTGCTTATCATAAGGTTCCAAGGTTTCATTGAGTATAGCAATAGCAATGCAACAAGCAGCCTAATGTCGATCACAGCAGCCGTTTGAATTCATTCTGAGAGCAGTGAAGCAGTCCTATCTTTAACAGTATAAAGTGTCTCTCTGAATAAATGTGCACATCACGGATTTCCACGTTGATGCAGTGCGTGGAAGGCTTCCTGTTCTGGCCCTTGTGGGATTCCCTTGATTTCTTCCAATATTCTGATAAGGCTTATCACTCGCCGAGTTTTTCCACAGTCTGTTGCAGACGAGGGAGACTCGGTCATGTGTGTATCCTGTGAATCCCGAGGAGGAGGGATATCAAATGAATCCGCAGAGCAAAAGCCACCGGGCTCTGTTTTCAATCAAATAATCAATTCCTTACGGATATAAAGCGTGTGATGTGTTCAGGGACACTGCTGGACTTCTGAGAGCTGCTTGTTCACTCTCAGATATGACAACACATGGCAGCCTCAAAGATATTTGTCACAAGTTTGAATATTGTCAGAAAACAGCTTGTAGAGACATAATCAGCCGGAGCGTGACAGGACAGGAGAACATCTTCTGCTTCATCTAATTTTAGTTTATTTGCTGAACCGCTGCTGAGCTTCTGATCTTGAAGAACATTACAACTAAAAATCTATATTTATGTGAACCCAAATCAGCAATCAGCAGAAATGACACTTTAATAGAACAAACAGGACTTATCTTCTCAACTTATCGCTGTTGAACAAATGCACTGACAATGACATGACAGGCACATTAACTATAGAGTCTGAAGGTTTCGACATCTATTTATTGTCTTCAGTGAGTCTTTGCAATAACCTTTTAGTATGTTTAAAAAAGTAAGAGGCCGTGCCTGAAACAGAAAGCCTCTGCTAACGTCAGAGGAATTATACTGCATTTTTATGCATTATGATTTTAAGCTTCAGGGAAAATGAGCAACAGTCACATCGGGATCCGTCTGATTCAGCTCAGTGGGTCACAATGAGTGGTCCATAAGGTTAAATAATTCATCAGAGCAGCATGTTGTCGTGTGGATGACGAAAGAAAACCTTCTCATTTTTTACAAGGTGGGGAAATTAGGGGTCAGCTGTATCGTCGTCTGCAGCTGCATTGAGTTGAACTTTAAGGCCCCACAAAGTTGTTTTAACTTATTTTGCATGACTGGATGCATGACTGACATCTCCTCCACTGCCCTGCCAGTACAGTTTCAGTGGGACAAATGACGCCTTTTACTGGTGCGACAAGTTTGGTGGCTTCACATAATTTCCAGCCTGGCTGCACCCAGCTTCAACCTGAGCAGAGGTCAAATAGCTAATGCCTGTATAAGTGTGCAGGGCCTTTACGGTTTATTCAGTGGAATGTCTTTGAGTAGCTCTGTTGTTTGCATCAATAGGTGAGTTTCCATCCACATTTGCACATAGAAACACCTGACTGAACCTGACTTAACCCTTGTTAACCTGCCATCTCCTCTCCCTGTCCCTTAGTAGCAGAGAGAGTGCAGAAGCAGAGTTTAGTTTAAAATCTACATTTAATCTGCCTGACTCATTGATCCTTTATCTGACTGAAGTTTGTGCAAGTTTGGTTAGTGAGATATCAGTGTCCCAACTGTGCTGTGTACTGATGAATCCATGGTGCTGTCCATGGTGCTGAGGTACCAGATAGATTAGCATTTTTCTCTCAGTCCCTCGCTTCTGTCAATTTCATATTAAATATATAATATGCTCTAAACTATACTATAAATACTCAATGCTATACTGTATTAGAACCTACACACTAAATAGAGTAGGGTCACCTTTGTGATTAAAGTCACCAGTAGCAACTGTAGAGTAGCCACAGAGTGCCACAGAGACACGCTGCTGCCTGTAGCACTCCTGCTAACAAATCACCTACTGCATAACTATACTGTATGATTGCACTTGACTAAAGGGAATAAAAAGTCTCACAGTATCACGAAAAATTGCACAAGGCTGGGGATGAAGAGTGGTGCACTTATAAGAACATAACGCGGCAAAGAGCAATGAAAACAGACAGTGAATAAATCTTGACATACATGAAACGTGGGGCGAACATTAATGCATTTTCTTTTGCTGATGTTCTCAAAACTCTGCTATATTTGGTTGGAAACTCAGCTAATGATTGCGACAGAAAGAAAAGTTGTGCTTCATTATGTGAATAAATATTCTCAAATGGTGTAAGTATAAAGTATAAATAAGGTGCTGGTCTGTAAGGAAACAGTACAAAGAGAAAAGACGAGCTCATACTAGAATTTGGGGGGTATTAATACGCGTTGTGAGAGCATTCAGGGCTGAAAAGGCCTTTTTCTAAATTCCTGAAAAGCAAACATTTTATAGTTGCAAGGAAGTGTGTGTGTGTGTGTGTGTGTGTGTCACTGTTTGGTGCTTCTCCCAGGAAACCCCTCCTGAAACCCCAATTGTGCTGGTGAAAACCTTTGAATTAAAAGAACTAATTTGACGAGTGTTCTCTCATTACTGCCTCAGATTCCCCACTGAGGTTTATTTATTACCCACAGAGGCAGACATACAAACACACACAAAAGGCTCGGAGAAATGTTTGCGTACACACACACACACACACACGCTCACACACTTCTCCCATGCTCTTGCCACTCACTTTGCCCACCTGGCGTTGCTGTGTAACAGATGGGTGACATATATGAATGCCAGAGTAAAATACGACAGCCAATATCCCGCTGTGTGCACACGCTAACAAACCCATTCACTTTGCTCCGAGCTCGTTCACTGTGACATCCACTCACTCTCCATGTGTGTGATTTGCCAGCTGTCAGTTTACTATTTCATGCTATTTCACTATGAGAGGGATTCAAGTCTTTTTGCTGTGTGTGTGTGTCCACAAATAAACAACCATGCTCTTACACACACACACTCAAACACAGAGTTAAATCAGTTTCCTGCAAACACATAAGATACTGTTGCAAAGAGTAAACACATAAAACACAGCCTGAGACAGCAAAGAATAAATAGCTACCTGTTGTGTAGCTAACAAGCTAAAAACTCCTAAAGAGGCCAACAAGTCGTCCAAACCTAAGCAACCAGATAGGACGTTTGTCCCCGCTCTCTGACGCAACCCATAGGAGCGCCTCCTGAATCTACGCCCCACAGCAGGAGATATGTTACAGATAAACTGTTAAACACAACCTAAACGACCACATCTCTACTCTCTCAGATACGCATGTTTGGTTTGGCATTGGCATAAAAAATATGTGGTTAGGTTTAGGCATAAAACCACCTCCTCCTAACACTGATGTTTTTCCTCTTTATACTACATCTACTTCATAGGTGTCATAATTACTGCAGCCACTAGATGTCGCATAACAAGAATACATAACTGTGAGTCGTGATAAACTGCTGCACAGGCGATGTATGTGGTTGTTTTGACCTATAACTAATGTGAACATTTCAACAATGACGGTGACTTGATGTGCAGTCGTTCAAGTTTAATGTAGAAATACTCTCAGTTAATGTCACTCAGGTTTTAGTATATCGGAGATAACTGTTCTAATTCTCCTTAATGTCTTTCCTCTCTGCCATGTTGCAGCTGATGTTTAAAAACAGCATATTCAAGATGACACTACACTATATGACTTTAATTCAAGGAGCTCTCATGTTAATACTTAATGCCACAACCCTCCCCTGTCATAATATTTTGATCAGACATATGAATCCTGTGCTGCATCTCTCTGTGGTGATAACTCTTTCACTTTTTTTGACACTAAAGGCAGTTTTTCTGACAGAAAACATGAAGAAGGAAAATGTAATGCTTCATCTGTTAATATCCAGAATGATTACAGTCATTATACACAGAGTGAATTATTGTCCTTTTAGATGTGAATCAGGCAGAAACTGAGCCAGAAAGTCACACCCACTTCTTAAGCCTTTCATTTAACTTAAGGGATCAATTGCTGAACCGCAGCAAGTGTTAAGTGTGTTATTAGTGCAGGAAATCATTGCTTCTTCCATGATAGTATTATTACATTAAAACAAACAAATATGGCTTAACATTCTTCTCAGGGATGTGTTACTGCAGCTGTTCTGTTAAAAGCTTCTGTAGTTTTACTTGAAAGAACTCTTTATTTGTCGATTGTTTCGTTACCTCTGACACACATTAACGAGGAAACAGGAATTTAGAGTTTGTAATTATGTGGCAGGTGTATTCGCTTCTTTATGTTTCAGCTTCAACGACGACAACAACAGCAGGTGAAATGTGAAATCATCAAGGTCATTTTTCATTTCCCAATGATAAAATAACCTTGATGATTTGATTCATTATTGTTATAAAAGAAAGAAAAATGACTGTAAATTCTGAGCATTGTTAACACGACTTGTTCTCTGACAGCGTGGCATCTGCTAAAATAAAATTACATCCCAGAATTCACAGCTATAGTCCTCCCCCAGCAGCCATCAGAGGTAATTATAATTCTTTCAATGTTTCTAGACGCACAGTTTCTCTCTGCTGTTACAGCCGGCTTTCTCCATTGATTTCTCTCTAATTATTTGATCGAACATGCTCTAAGTTGCTTTGATGAATAAGACCTTCCACATCAGCCGAACCTTCAATCGCACGGTTATTTAAAACTACAAAGCCTTTATGAATCACACATCTTTTTTTACTCAGTGAAAATAAAAGATGATGCTCCCCATTCATACTTTTTTACATTGTTGGGGTTGTTTTTCCTCATTCACACATACCTTTGATTCAGTTCTGTCTTGAAGGCTTTTGCTAAATGTTCCTTAAACACACAGTTTGCAGTTAAACTGATACAGAAACGACAGCATGACACAGAGGAGACACCAACAGATAAATACAGACATTTCTCAAGAGAGAAATCCTCAATTTTATCAATATTAAGATTTTTAAAAATCACATGTAAATTCTTGGTTTCTTTCCAAGTTTCCTGTTTCATCCAACAAACCACCCAAAATCCAAATTTTGTTTTAATTTTCTGTGGAAGAAAAGCTCTAAATCCAGACATCTGAGAGGTCAGAGGCAGGAGGCAGTGAATGTTTAATTTTTTTTTGCTTGATTTTGATACACGTCAAGGAACACCTTATAACATTCTGTAAAATGCACAAGCCAAACACCTCAAGCACAATCCTGTATCTGCCATGACATAGCATGCAGATATCAATGATAGTATCCAAACATAAAATAGGCTTTTTTTGACCTGACACAGTAGGAAAAGCACAGGTGTTACTTACATTAATGATCGCTCTGTTGCATTCAGGTGTCCCAGCAGCCGAAGCCATGACAGTAGTGAGGTTTCCTTCCACAGGTAGCACAAATCTGAACAGCATTTCATGAAAATCTGCAAAAGAAAATGCAAATCACAAATGACTTTTTAATTAATGCAGTGGCAGAAGGCTCCGTCCACACCTATAGACATATAGACTGTTCACATATATCAGCCTTCAGAGTGACGGACTAGTTTTAGTTTCCAGTTGTACCAGTTGTTCCATCATGGTGGAATTACAAATGATCCATTTGTGAAATTGTGAAACTGAAACCAATAAATCCATCCAACTGTCTGTATACACACACACACAAGTATGTATACATACACTGATAAATTCACACTGTAGCTGACAGCAGCTGTGAGTTATTAAGAGATAAGCAGATCAGAGGTCAAAGACCACTGCTGGCTTTAACACAGATGCAACACACACACACACACACACACACACACACACACACACACAGCTTGCAAACAGTGCTGGACTCTCTCAGGTCGACTAAGGAGGTCAGAGGAGGATCCACCTGGCAGAGCTGGGTTTTGTGTTTGTGTGTGTGTGTGTGTGTGTTCCTCTGAATTTATGTATGACACAACTGTTTTCTCAAATTTTCAAGCCACTGTGTGTGTGTGTGTTTTGTTTGCCTAATGTTGCATAATGAAGGACTAAGACTGTGTGCGTGTGTGTGTGCAGTGTGTGTGTGTGTGTGTGTGTGTACCTCTGAGAGTAAAATTTCAGTCCTCCTGTCGTTTGTGTATTTTTTGTGTATTTTTCTTGCAGGTGCGTGCATGTGTGTGTGTGTGTGTTATTTAAAGAAGGGATTAGGACCACCAGAGACTCAACACCTGATTAAAGCAGAGAGATGGATTGGAAAGTGGATTTGAGCCAGTGGATTTCGACACACACACACACACAAAATTGTTATTAAATACAAATACAAAAATAACCATTCACCACCCTTATGCAACATCGAGGAACACACACAGAAATACACACAGAGAAGCGTCTGTGGAGACTGAAGCCAAACAGAGAAGTTCATGGTTCTTGTTTCAGTTTGTGTTGACATTTGATGCACAAAAACAGAGAAACAGTAACAAATAAGGAGACAAAAAAACATCAAGACAGAAAGAAAGGTAACGACAAAACATTACAAAACAAAATATAACAACAGTAAGTCACTGAGACAGTCAGTAAACAACAGCAACAGAGATATCAGAGGAGAAATCTTTACATATATACATATTTCTGGATACAGACTCATACTGATGCTGTAGAAGTTCATGAAAGCTGTTTGACGTCACAGAGTTTTCTCTGCATCGACCGTCCCCTCCCACAGAGCAACGCATGTGTTGTCAGCTCTTGTCAAATCAAAAAGAACGGCAGTGACACAAATAAACAAGGCTGCGTGACAACCTGAACAGATGACAGTTGATGGGGAATTATAAAAAGGACAGACTGCAATGTTGACAGGCCAAAACTGCAGGTGCTTTTATTGTGGAGGGAAACAGAAGATAAATTTCAACAAAAATCAAAATTCTTAAAGCATCATGTGGTAAAGCTGATATATTATTAAACAGTGTTGCTGATTTCGATCTAAAATAGCTCACTGATGCACTGATGATCTGTCTTAAAGCATCTAATGCTGAGCTAAAAATGGAGTGAACGCGTTTGAGCAATCAGTGCATTCAGCTGTACACTGAGACACCGACCAGGGAATTCAGGTAGTGTCAGTTATCTATATAATGACAACCTTATCGCTTCAATTTCAGGCTCATTTTCTCAAAGAACTCCCTGCAGATACTGCAGCAAAATGTTAGTCTGATTTACTAATTTAATAACTGCTCTTTCCAACACAGCTGCATAAGAATTATTAAATGTTTAAGCCCTTCACCAGGTGCTGATACTACTAAACCAAAACTAACATGTTTTAGTAGTTTGGAGAAGCAAAGCACAAAATATGTACAAAAATCTATTTTAAAGGAAGACAAAACCTGATATTTTACCTCCTGTAGGCTCCAGATGGCTCAGAGAGAACATCTACTCTGTATGGTCATTCATTTTTCAACATGCAACATGCAGGTTATTAACAGCCACTATGAGGTGGTCGGGGTGGATGGCAGGCGTACAAAGTGCACAACGTTCACACCAGAGACCGAGGTTCACATCTATAGTCTTGTCTGTGGTTAGGTCTAGGCAACAATGGCTCTTTGGTTACGGTTGAAGAAAGATTGTGGTGTTTGGTATGCTATATATACCTCGGCAGACAATGGGCTGTGGTCTGCTTGAATCATGCATCACCTTTCACTGCGTCGGACTACCCTGCACATTGAAAAATGAAGCTAAAGGGGCACCAAGTGTGTTAAACATGACGCCAATGGGGACCAGAGGGAGTGAGAACACCCTGAAATGCACCCATTTGCATCCACATTAACTTTTCTCAATCATTTTTATAAAAACCTGTGTCCACAGAAAAAGAACTAAATCTTCCTTCTTCCTCTTTGTCCTTTTTTCTGGCAAACAACAAAACTGTGCAGCACATCCAACATTTGGTAAGGAGTGGGACAGACACAGCACCACTGTCCAAATCATTATTTACTTCCAACAGTTCAGCAGAACTCAGCAGAATGCAACATAAAAGACTGCACATGAAAAGGTGTAGGCTTAAGTTACAGGCTTTTACACCTACCCTTCTTACATTGCATAACTTACTTGGCATCTGAAGTAATTAAAAGTTATTATATCCTTACCACACTGATGCCAACAACTCTATTTTGATCGTACATCCCACACAAGCGCGAGCTTTTTAAGTTTTGGTGGAGTTTTCCATGTAAAAAAAATCTGCAATGAGGAGCAATCTGAAAGTGCTTCCAAATTCTAAATGTGTGAACAGCGCGTTCACACTCGAGGCCTGAAGAGACAGGGAAAGAGAAAGAGAGAGAGGGATGAGCACAAACTCTCAATCATGTATTACTGCCTCCCCTGTGTGGGTAATTTGTTTAGCTTTTGTGCAGCAACAAACAGTCTTAAAAAAGATTATTTTGAACATGATTAATTAGCTGTGAAAAGACGAGTGTGTGTGTGTCTTTGCGAGGCTGCCATCCAAATGCTTCCCCACTCCTAAATCCAAGTTTCAACACACCAACTTTCACTGGGAGTCAGAGAGAGACAGAGCAGCAGAGAGAAAGGAGTCGTAATTGGTAGTGATCGCTCCTGCTTTTCCTATCACATCGCAGCTTGCTCATAGGAACGAAATTATGCTCCTCCATGTGTGTGTCTGTGTACGTATGTGCACACACAAGAGAGAGCGACATAGAGAGAAATTCAAAAATCTGTCCAAAGGAGTAAAACCAATATTTGATCTTTGCCATTGCGTGCTCTGATTTTAAAGTTCAAACTGAGCACTTAAGCCTCCTTGGAACAGGCCATCAAGTGACGCAGGTGCACACACACACAAACACACACACACACATTTATACACACACACATGCTTACTCGTGCAGGTCTCCGAGGCATGTCGCACGCCTACATGACTCATCCCTGCTTGAGAACACACAGAAACAAACAAACAGAAAAACTTGGAAGAAAGCTGTGCAGCCCCTCTGGTCACACAAACACATCACTTATTTGTCACGTTCATATCCTTTTGCTCGTACACACACACACATTTCATCATCATTAACTCACATCCAGTAAACATTCATTGACTCACACCTCCGAACAAGTCAGACACTCTTACCCACCGACTCTACAACAGTTTATGTAAATGTGTTGCTCAGAAGCCGGAGTCTACACAGGCAGCCTGAAAGCAGAGGTTTCCTGTTTGTGCTTCTAATCAGCATGAAATAGCTTGTTAGCTGCTAATCTGATAGCATTCGCTTCAAAAGGCCAAAACAAATTGATCCAGAAATATCTCCCATTGGCTATTCAGTTCAGCATGTTTGCTTTTCTATTCCTGGCGTTCCAAACACCTGAAGCCTTTTGTGAGGAAACGTGAAGAAGAACCTCTAAGGGCTGCGACGTGTTACACATTGTATGTTCACATCTTCCGCAGCAGACACACACACACAGACAGACTGATTGATTAGGTGCACACGTGGTTATAACTCAAGAACAAAATGTCCCTTAAACTAATATTGATGAAAACATTCTGCATTATTCATTTTCCTTTCACTGTTAGAATTGTTACTGACAAAGCAAATTGTGACATTTATGGCTGCCTCATCACATAATGACAGGAAACACTCACTGAGTCTCCACCAGAAAATGCTTGACTGGGACAAAAATCTTTGGATCTTTCGGTGCAGTATTGAGCAAGAACAGTGTACCTTGCAACCACGAACAGCCCCTGCACTTTAATTGGAAGGGCAATTGTTCACGTCAAAGTACGTTCACTAAAGTGCTCTTTTTGTCACTAACAGGCTCAGATTGTTATCATGAGTGTCTGACGTAAGTGTCTCACAACAAAGTCAAACAACTTCAGTCTGTGCGTCTGAGATGCAACAATCATTATTCAAAGAACCACAAGAAATCCTAGTAAGGTAAATGCAAACGTGGGAAGATTAAAGCGGCTGCTTTTCTGGTGAGGACACTCAGTTTACAGGCTCCTCAAGACAGCAGTTTCCTCGCCCAGATGCAGGGCAAAGGGCCATCCATATTTGAGCTGGATTATTTTTAAGCGCACCTGCACACCCAGCAGATTCTGACTGTCAGTTCCTCATACATACATTTTCATTTCCACACAAAAAAAGCATGCGTGTATCCTTGTTGTCTCTCTCTTTTCCCCCTCTTCATTCGCACACTCAGACGAGCACACTCAAGAGTCAACACTGCACTCTGAATACTAGTGTTAGCCTGGGGATTATCAGTAGGGCTGCTGTTTGCACGGGTAAGGGGGCTGTCAATATATTGACCAGACCAACGTACAAGCTGAGATAAATGAGCCGACAGCTGCAGCTGAGCATTCTCCATTATGATGACTCCGGCAGCAAAAGCACTGGAAATGGAAACAGGGAGTCAGGTATGACTGTTTCATCCAGGCAGAGAAAAAGTCTGAAAAGGAATATTTTGGAGAAAGTGCAGTTTAAGGTGGTGGGAACTCGAGCATTGAATACTTTGGATTTGTGCCATCAATCAACAGACGTACTTTAAGGGTTTTACTGCACATTGGGGAAATGATAGAAAAGCTTCTTTCTCAACTGTTACACTGCGTAACAGGAGGAGTTTGATACACCTGAGCACATTTTCATGACCGGGTCAGTGCTGTACCCAGTGTGACTCAGAGCTCGGAAGTTTTGCAGTAGCTCAAATCAAGTTGTCACTGCAGAAATCATTTCTGATTTCCTCATTTAGAGAAAAAGCACAAAGCACATTTGCATTTGAAAAATGAGTCAATCAGGATGATGACGTTCTGAGTGAAGCGCGAGGGAGAGAAATATGGAAATTGGTAGTGGATGTGATTCATCAGCACCGGAAGCTACAGACAATTCAACCACTAGGATAATCTATGTGTTAAAACTTGGCTGCTGAGACGACTGTACTGTTTGCCAAAAGGTTTAAGGGAATTGTGTAACTCCTTTGGAATATCAGTAAAAAATTACAATGCCTGGCTTTAGGTCTTTGTCACTGTGGGAAGCAAAGCAACATTTAGAATATGTAGAAAGCATTCATTTGTAATCACTTTGCAAAGAAAGGAGCGATATTCACTTTTCAAGTTTAATTATAGATAACAGCAGTTTCAAGTGTGCCTTCGTCTTCTGTCATTTAAGCTTTGGCTAGGATTAGTTATGAGAACTTTAGTGCCCCTGAGTAACCTCACCTGCGATGAAAATACATTCGACATTCGACAATACACTCGTACTGATGAGAGACGTGTCCTGCAAACACTGAAACTGGTTTGAAGTTTGTTTTGTTTTTTGTTTTTCTTTGGAAATTTCTTTTTCAATGCCAGTATGCTAATGGAATAGTTAGAGAGCTAATGAATGACAGTATGAAATTTCATGGCAGTCAAACACATTAAACCACAGATGTCAATCTCACAGTGAACATCAAAGCAGCAGCCACACCACATTCACAACATTCAGTCATCCACATGAAGTAGGTGGGGACCGGAGGCTTGGTGACAATGACAACCCGCAGGGCAAGTGATTACCTGCTGTAGATGCCAAGCTAAACCTGAGCTCAGTTCCAACAGCATCTGGAATCTCCCCACTTTTTCTCTCTCAAGACATTTGTTCACCTCTGTACACCACACCTTTGTTCAATCAAAAGTAGGAAAATATAAGTCACAGAGCTAATGAGCTTGCTAACAGTGAGTTAGCAAGTCATTAGCTTAGCTTGGTCATCAACGGGACGATTTGTTCAGTGGTTTCGAAAGACTCCTGGCTTTTTGAAAGTCATTGCTCTTCGGTGGAACAGTAATCAGTCCGACAGAGGAGGTTAAATAAAAGTGAATGGTTCCAACAAAGCTAATAAGCCACGATAGCTTCCTTTAGTTTTGATTCCTCAGCTCTCCATCTCCTCAAAGTCAGCACTGTCAAGAACAGAGCATTCACTTATATTAAATTTGCTCCCTTGAATGGTTCCTCTGATCGTGCAGATTCCACTGACATTAACTGATTTCTGCGCAGTGCAGCCCCTGGTGTTTCCAGGCATTAACACTGCGCAGAAGCATGTGACAAAACAACTTCTGGGAATTTTATGCTGTACTGAAATGACTGGAGCATAGCAGCAGCATCAAGAAGAAATGGAAAATATGCTACTCAGTCTGAATTTGAAAAGTTGTTGGCAGAAATACAGACTGTATAGTTAATGGGCTACACCATGCTAATGCACAGTTATTTGAGTCTGTATGACTGTCAGTTCACAGTTCACGTGTCAGATCCTGAAGACTGTCACGTTTGAATCCACCTTGTCTGCATTCCCATTTAAGTGTCTCACCTCTTGTACCATTTTTTCTCCTTCTTTGTGACCAGCTTGACTAGTTTAACAAGTGCACCAGGGGGATTTAACAACTGTCTCTGAACATAAGGGGCCAATCTGATTTTTCACAGCAGTGTCTTTAGTAACACAGGCTGTGTGACAGCTTGGTGATTATAATTGTTGAGTCAGACTTGGCCATTAAGGCAGCATGACTCGTCATATTTCATAAAGAGAAAATTCATGCATCGCCAGTCAACATCCAACTGCATTTCTTATGAAGAGCGGATGTAACTGATCTTATTTCTGTCACTGTTAAGCTGAGAGGATGATTAAAATACAACATGGAAGGATTTGGTTCATGAATGAATTGCGTAGCACTGTCTATTCCACTCTGCCCCAAACCCACACACACATAAACACATAAGAGACCTGCCCTTTTCATCGCTTACCTCCAATCAATATTCTCCCACTGTCGCTGTCCATCTGATTGAGAGGGATGAGAAGGTTTCATATGATTGCATCAGTTAATCAGCATCATTACAATCGGTCTTGCTGCAGCATGTCATGCCACAATCAACCTCTCCTCACCCGTCACAGCATCCAACTATTAATCCAGTCTAAACTTAAACCTACATACCTCTACCTTTCCTCTTTTCTTTGTCTTCACCATTGCTGTCTTTGTCCATCTTGTCACTGAAGGACACTTTCTTTCTCCTTCCTTTTTTCCTTGAATATTGATTTAAAAAGATACGTGATGATACATAATTTTTGATCCTAAGAGAAATTTATACCTGGATACATAGTTATGTTTCACCTAAACATCAATACACTTGAGTTCACTTCACATCTCTATCATCCATGATCTCTCTTACGTTTTCGTCCGTCCATTCTGCTCTCATGAACACGATATCTCATTGACAATTTAAAGGAATATCTATAAATTTGGTACAGACTCAAAGGTGAACTGATTAGATTTTGGTTTTCGAAGGTCAAGGTAACTGATACCTCACAAAGCACGTCATTGGTGAATGCAATATCTCAGGAATGTTTTCAGAGAATTTCTACATATTTGGCAAAAGGTTCACTTGGACTCAAAGATAAACCGATTAGATATTAGTCGTCAAAGGTCACTGTGAACGCACACAACCCATTGTTGGCCATAACGCAAGAATTCACACATGAATTAACTGCAGCTTGACTGGTTGGTGGAGGCATACACCCACAGTAATTCTTATTTAAATAAAAGTGTTGTTTCAGGCGCTACTTTCGTTCGTATCCACCAGACTAATAAAGAAAGAGGCACATGTAGAGTCTGTCCATTATCAAGTGCTTTTGGATGAAAATCGGTGGTAATGGATGGTCAGAAGAAAAAAGTTAATACTGTGTTAAAATTTTGACCTGAGTAAACTGTCTTCCCAGAATACCACCCCCTTGGTGGTTCTTTGGACCATTCATTACTACCAATCTTTTACCCCCAATGACAACAGACTGGGTAGAAACATTACTCATGACTAATTAATTTGATGTGCACAGGAGTACAAAAGTTCATGTGATTATTTTGCAACATCCTGGGGCTTGTTATGCGAGATTATCAAGTGGATCTGTGCTGCATGACTGCAGTTTGGCAATCGGCGTTACATTAAACAAGAAGTACCCAGGAATACATACCGTGCCTGCTACTTTTAGAAGGTTTAGATAAGAGAGTCTGGTAAAAACCTTTTCTTTTTTTTTGGCTGGTCTTTGGGGTGTGTCTTCTAGTTGAAAAACAAAACAGACAAGCACACATACATGAAATGTTTCTGTTATTTTAGTGAGCTGTAGGTGCATACCCCTCCATCGACTGGAGTGACAAAAGGATGTCAGGAAAGTGGAGCTCCATATTCTGTGTCTGCGTGAAAATCAATCCATAAATGTCATGTAATGTGCGATGGGCATAACTGGCACCATCCTCATTCCTTCATTTCTTCATTCTCTATTTCTGGTTCTCTCTTTTTGGTGCCAAATTTGTGTATTTGATTACTGAAGATCGGACACCTCCATCAACAACAAGACATGGGTGGATCAGCACATCAGCAGGGCGGGAAAACTGGCTCAGTAACATTATTTGATTACTTATGTAACCAGTTGTTATCATAACAGTAGGCTACTTCATTGTATGAAAAGCCAAAACAGCTTTTGTTAATTCCCACGTCTCAAGAATGAATCCATGTGATCACAAGTTCAAGACAAACAATCACCCCTTATGTGGAGAAGAACAAACACAAGAAAGAAGCCAAATGAAAGCAGAGGTCAACTTATTTCACTCAGCTTATAAATGCACGCTCAGACACTGGGACTGTTAGCAGAAAGTAGTGCACATTAAATATGCAAAGGCACTAGGTAGAGCATAAATTCCACATTCAGAATTAAGACAAACAAACATAATGGAGGATCAGCCAAAATAAGAGAACACCTTTGAGGGGTGAACAATACTCTGACTGAGCTGAGTAGAAACTCAATATGATATGGAGATATTACTTTGACAAGTACAATGAGCAGGACAGACAGTTTCAAAAGACATTGGTCTCACATTTCTAACTATGAACTTCCTCATTGTAAGAATTAAAAGTTATGGGGTCCAACCACAATGGACACACTCCATAAACTCAAAAATGCCAAGTGCACCACTCTTCACTTTGAGAAGTCTGCACATGCTGCAGAGCTAGAAACATTTAACTTCTGTGTAGAAAGTGCTGGTAATAAACAGGTAAGATAAGCTGCCTATTTTAAAAAAGTCACCTGGAGCTCAAACCTCTGTGGTTCATTCTCAGAGAAAAGTCCAAAGTGCTCGAGTTGAAGGCAACTGGACTTCTCCTAGTTCTTGGAAAACATTTCACCTCTCATCTGAAAAGCTTCAACAGTTCTTAAAGTTGGTTGGGAAGGCCCAGGTATTTAACCCTTGGTGGGGCTGTCACCTTGGAGGTGGTCCTCAGAGTCATTGACCCACTCTCTAATCGTGAGTCATTAGGGTCACATGGGTCAAAGTTTTAAATGGGGTTTAGGGGAGAGTAGGGTAAGTTGAGCCAATGGGTAAATTGACTCATCCCCTGTATCTAGGCAGCAGTATCCATTTGTTGTCAAGGTCTAAAAATATACAGTACCAGTCAAAAGTTTTGACATACCTTCTCATTCATAGGTTTTCTTTATGTTTGTTGTTTTCTATATTGTGGATTGAAGACATCACCTACTCCTGTGTTGCAAAGTTCAGTTGAGTTCAACTACTGGCAGTGTTCATCCATCCATTATCTATACCGCTTATCTGTTAAGGGTTGCAGGGGGGCTGGAGCCTATCCCAAATGTCATTGGGTAAGGCAGGGTACACCGTGGACAGATCACTAGTCCATCATAGGGTCAACATATAGAAACAAACAACCATTCACACGCACAATTACACCTACAGGCAATTTAGAGTCACCAGTTAACCTAGCATGTCTTTGGACTGTGGGAGGAAACCAGAGTACCTGGAGAGAACCCACGCAGGCACGGGGAGAACATGCAAACTCCACACCGACAAACCCCAGATGAACCGGGGCGCAAACCTGGAACCTTCTTGCTAGGAGACTACCCACTACGCCACCGTGCCGCCTTGGTGACAGTGTTGAATTACAATTTACTGCAATAACAAAATTCCCACTACAGGATTCATGTTCAGCTTCATGTTTTGCTTTAGTACATGACATGAAACTCTCCAAACTAATATCTATCCAAAGACAGTGAAGTTGCAAATGGTATCCACTGTACAAGAGTGAAGCAACTGGATAAGCAGGATCAAGAGAAATGTGTTTGACTCAATGTGTGTTCTCGGAATCTCATGATGAACTTATTTTAATAATGTGGTGAAGTTCAGTTAAAGTATGAGGATGGACTGATAGATGGTATCAAACTGTGGGTGGAGCTGAGTATAAGTGAAATATATTAAATGTTGTGAGAATAAAGTGAAGGAGTCACTGTTAACATGGCTCTCCACCAGCTTCTGTGTGGCTTCACTGTGGTGATCATTCTCTTATCCAAAGGTAAGAAAGATGTTTTTTCTTTACGATGTTACAGATTTTTCTCATTATTTGGGAAGGACAACGAGACAGTTCTGTGACTTGGTAACATTTATCCATCTGGTTACTGAAAGGGCTTGAATTGTGTATGAATACATTACACCAACTAATCAGTTGGTTTAATTTCCTATAATTAGGAGAACAATTAAGAGAACTCTAGTGTTACAATGTTAAACATGCAAATTTTTTCCAGCTGTATTTGCATTTAGTCATAGTGTTCCTCTATGTAACTGTGCTACATGCTCACTGGAGTTGACTTCTTTTGTGTATTTGTTGAGACAATTTTGGGCAGTTAATTATTTTGCTGTGGCATGCTGAGGTAAAGATGTAACAGTAACGTCAAAAGAAAATTCAAATCAGACGTGAATTTTAGTCGGTCAAACAGTCTATGTCTATGTTGCTTAATGTTTTTTCTCTCTCTCTAAATTTCAGGTTGTCAGTCACAGGGTAAGCATCCAAGTGCAACTTTACAATCTCTTCAAGTTTCAGGTTTTGTTTCCTTCAGTGATCTATAGAAGATGGATAATTATATAAATAATATTGACCTCCATTCTTATAAATCAGCTTCCAAAACAACAAAGCAAAAATCAGCTGGTTTAGCAATCGTGTGTAAAACAAAGAAACTGATCGCTTCCAAAGGCACATGACTTTAATATCACATTATCCTTACATACCTTCAAAGTTTCCACAAACTCACTCAAAGTAAATTGGAGACATAAGCACCTAATACTTCACTTCCTCTCACTTTTCCTAAATTGAATTTTCAAATATTCAGACATGAATGCAACAACTGTCCCCAGCAGGATACTGTAGCTAATAATGACTTTATACTCAATAAGTGCTGGATGATTGGAAACTAACTGTAAGTAGCCTTTTGCAGCTAATAGTGGTGTTTTATTATTTTAGTCTCTGTGAAAGTTGCGTTTATGGACTTCTCACTGTAGCTCACAGAGAACAACAACACAAAAGATGACAAGGGTGAAATCACCCTCTGAAAATAAATCTGATTTCCTTCTCTGATATAAAGAAGCAGTTTGTTTCTGTTTCTCCTCTTTTGTCTATTTTTGAGGAGCAACATTAATCATTTTGATTGTACTGAAACTTCTTTCACAGCGTACTGTGATCAGAGCACCAGGAATGAAACATTATTAAAATCTTGTCCCTGCTATTGACTTCATTTTATTACTCCAGCACCTTTTAATGTTTATTATTTAATATATCTCTCATTTGTTTCTTATATATACTTCATGCACTTTACTGATCAGGGACAGATGAAGCTCAGAGAAAAATGGACCAAAAAGAATATGCATCTACAATATTCTAGCAAGTGACCATATAAGAAAGTCAGATAAGAGGCTAATTAGAGAACACTGACTCTTAAGTAACATTGCTGAGAACAGAGAGAGACCGAGAGAGAATGACAAACACAAGAGCCTGCATGTGTGATGGTCTTATACCTTTGTACAAACGTTTTCTCAGATGGTCACTACACTTTTATGTCAAAATGACGAGGAAATGAGCTGAAATGTCTGCAGTCATGAAGTACTGTCTATTCTACATTCACCACAGTGGAAATACCCACAAAAATTAACCTATGCAACTAAAATTCTGTTCATTTCTCTCAAAGCAGAGGTCAGGAACTAAGGATTGGTTGAAAAAAAGTTCATAACAAACAAAAAAAATCTTACCCTGAGCACTTGTGTTTACAAAAACCAATAGATGCCATCCAGTTAAGAGATATTGCACATCACATCTAAAACAAAAAAATAAAAGAAAAGAGACACATCCGAAATTGTACACTTAATAACACACAAAGACAAAACACCAACCAAACAATGGTCTGTGATTGTCTGAGTATCAGTACTAGACAGAAGAAATGAATGCCAGCAAATAATGGTAAAAGCCAGGGACAAAACAAGACAAAATTTTACTAAAACATGGTTAAAATACCGGTAAATATTGGAACAAACCTGAGCAAACATTGATGAATAGAGCTGAAATGTTAAATAGTTGTGAATATTGGACTACAACAACAAAAACACCAATAAACATCAACATTAGGCAAACCAAGTGAATAATGGACAGAAACACACAGAATTGGCCCAAAACAGAACACCAATGAATACTAGGCTGAACACCAGCAAACACTGCACTGAAACAAGAGTGAATAAAGGACTAAAACACTGGGATGTTAATAAGTCCAGGAGGCTTGGAAGACAAATTAGACAAGATGGTACGGCAGGTATGCAGGGAATCACACAACGGAGAAAATACACAAGGATAGCAGGTAAGGAAAACACACAGGAACAAAGTGTGAAATGGGACCAGGTGTGTAGGTAGGTGTGAGGAGTCATGTGACTGGGACAGGAAGGAGAGTCTGGGGACATCCTGGTGAAAAACCCAGTGGAAAAACGACAGGAACGAGGGGCAGAATTGTTAAAATGAAAATCAAAACAGGCTTAAACACCAGTGAACACCAGCCTAAAATAGGAGTAAAAGATTAAAACAGAGATAAAATGTGAGTCAATATTAGAGGCAAAACTGGGCTGAAACATCCAGTGAATATAGGGCTTATCAGGCTAAAAATAAGCTTGGTTATTTGCAGCTCTGTCTCAATCTTCGACTCACTGTCGGTGTGTAATGACTCCACAGTGAGTTAAGGTGCTGCCATTGTTGGTGAGCTTCTATTTGAACTTCATCACTGTTATACAACATTATATGAAAGTCATCATCATCAAGCTTTCTGGGTGCTTTATCCTCAAATTAATCCTCCAGGTACAGGCGCAACTAGGTAGTAGTACTGGTAGCAGTAGTACACTGAGTACCATTTGTTTTCTGTGACATAGCAGCAACAAGGTGATATTAGTGACAGTAGCAGCCCGAGGCAGAGACTTACGCCTTGAAGGGCATGAGTTATAGTGGCAGTGGTAGTATCTGCAGCAGCTGTAGCAGCCATAATACCAGTTGTAGAGTCATTCAGACTTTCCTTTTCACAACTCCCCTCTGAAATGTCACTGGTTATTTAGATATAGACTGGCAGCTTTGTTTCTGAGCTTCCTCTGGTTTCCTACTCTTCTCCTGGGCTGAATAAAATGCCTCCCTTAAGGCATGACTAGCCTAGAGTCACTGTTATAGCTTATTTGTGTGTGAGTGCATGCATATTTCTGTCTTTTGCACTGAGTAAATGGTGGTTTCTTTTCTTTCTTTTTCTTTCTTTCTATTCACCCATCCATTTGCTTCTCTTCTTTTATTTTGATGCCTGGGTTCTCGACTCAG
Source organism: Lates japonicus (assembly GCA_033238685.1). Taxonomy (NCBI): domain Eukaryota; kingdom Metazoa; phylum Chordata; class Actinopteri; family Centropomidae; genus Lates; species Lates japonicus. The sequence goes on along the minus strand of BRZM01000070.1, from coordinate 946,329 downwards.
TCTCCTCAGTCTCTTGCTTTAAGGCCCACAACAAAACAAAAAATTACTAAAGTCAGCATCTGTTGATTTTGAAGTGTGTGTGTGTGTGATGTGTGTGTGTGTGTGTGTGTGTGTGTGTGAGGGAGAGAGACAAAGAGAGAGATCAAGTGTGTTTCAGAGACACAAGTGTAAATTGCTTTAATCTTCCTCCCAGCAGCCTCAGCCACACTTCTGAACTGGCTATTGTCTGGTTCAGCAGCCATAAGTGTCACACACATACACACAACTAAGAGCATTTAATTCACTCAGTTCCTTTGTTGATGGTTATAAATCACATGCACGCATATTGTCTTCACAGTGCAGCGGGCGAGGTAAAAGTTTTTAGGTATGCACAACGACTCTGAAAACTTTGAGCAAACAACACTCATATGTATTCAGAATGAGGCTCCACACACACACAGTCTCTTCAGTCTTTTACTCGGTTATGTTGCCTTTCTCTCCCTTCACTGAACTCTTTATCTACAGGAAAGCCTCTGCAGTGTAGTAAAGGGACTGCTGCAGCAGATGTTTTGGCTCCATGCTGCCTCACTGACTTGACACAACTGTGACTGTCTGAACTTTTATTTTCACTTTGCTTAAAGCTACATTCAAAAACAACGAGTAACCAGGACTCTCAAGAGACTCAAAACCTGGATACTAATGTGCATGTAAACGTACTCAATGAGTATCTACCCAGTCTGACAGCAGTTTGTGAAAGTCATGAAATGTGATCTAATGATTTGTTTATACGGACAGAAATTCTTCAGTTTCTTTCTCCTTATCGTCATCTTTTTTATCTTTTTTCTACCTCACTAATTTTATTTCTCTTCTCGCCCTTTTCCAATCATCTTTCTCCCTCCTTTTATATTACAGTTTTACAACTTCATTTACTTGGCACTTTTCCACTTGATCTTCCTTTCCTCCTCTCTCATTTTCTTATGTCTTGGCTTTACTTCACGTCTCCTCCTCTTCTGTCAAATTCAGCCCCCTTTTTGCCACTGTGCAGTTAAAACAATTTGACACCAGGTGGGTCATTCAGCCAGATATTTGATTATGTTCATAATAAAACAGACCAGCCTCAGTGGGAAGAGGAGACCAGAGGGCCAGAGGGTTGGTTTCAATTTAGCATGCTGACCAAAGATGAGATGGATATCGTTTAATTCCAGGTATTTGTGGAATCTGTCTGATATTCCTGGAAGATTTGTTTCATAAGAGATAAGACTGCTGCAAGGAACAATTTTAAGGATTACAAAAGAAATTGGCTGATGGATGTTTCATCCAAATCCAATCTCTCCCTTTTCCCAAACATGAACTATATTCTCCAGAAGTCTGATGTTACAGAATTTGCCCTCATCAAAAAATATGGATCTAGATTTCATTTCGTCTTTGTTTATCTTGTGTTGTCCATCCACCTTTAAATTATATTTTCCTTTTTTCTTTACTCCTCCTGATGTTCTGTGGTATAACTTCTCCTTTTGAAATTACTGTCTCGGCTGATGTTTTTAAAATGTTCCATACACTCACAACAAGTACCTTCCAAGCGGCAAGTAATCTGTGTGACTGCCAGATTAGAAGTTTTCAGTCGGATGTTTTGGAGAGTTGAGCTTGGAAAAAAATCGTTATTATTCAGGTTTTAGTAAAGTTTTGTTTAAAGCACTGTTAATTGATTTTTTTCTCTGTGGCCACTAGGAGGAAGCAGAACAACTTGTAAACACAAAGTTCTGGCTAACATTAGCAAACATCGACATTCATTTAGAGTTATTTTTCCAGCAACCCAACAAATGGAGATCTAATATTCAGTCTCTTTTTACATCTGGTGTGGTCACCATCAACTCTGCTGCTTAGCTGCTAAATGCTCCATAACTTTGACCAGTTGTAACTGGTAAACTGGTAAAACTAAAACACAAACTGCTTTTGACAATTCAAAGCTTTTCTTATGTTATTTTCCTCCTACAGCATGACTTTTTACCCCTAACACTCTTAAAGTTCTTCTTAACAACAGTTTTTACACCCATTACAAGCTGCTCACGTCATTCCACATTAGGCTTGACATTTCCGCTTCATTTCACTGTAAGCATCTAATATCTGTGTGAATGTATCTATATAAATAGCTATTTAAGTGGGAAATTAAAATTCTGGATTAGGGATTTAGTCTTCTATTCTTTTCTATTCTATTCTTCTCCTTCATTCATCCCCCGTCTTCATCCTGCAATCTTCTCCTCCATCTAAAGACCAGACTGCTGAAATCATTTTGTTCCTCTCCAGCAAAGGTTGTTCTTCCAAAACAGATTTAGCTCATCATCAAAACTGCCAATCTCGTCTCTTCCGTCATGTCTGCTTTCAGCGATCATGCCCAAAAGTGGAGGCTTCCTATCATGGAGTCATTTTATTTCTTTCTAAGGACTTAAATATGAAAAACACACAGCAACAGAGATACTTAATAATCCCTCAATTATTTCCCAAAATATCCACTTTAACATTATTAACCTCAATTTTGCTTTTTCCTCTGGTCACAGTGAGTTAACTGTACAGTAGGGACGCACACAAGATAACAAAATCATCCAGATGGTTGCACGTGAATAGCTGCAACATAAGATATTTATAGTGGAGTTCTGATACACTGATCAGGACAAATGCAGATATCCACATGCATCCTGCAACACCCACATACAAGACAGCCACCAAACCTCGTATTATCACGTCCAAACTGGGTCCCAGATTTCTGGGCTGAAAATAACAGATTGTATTATCAGTCGTGCTAATTATATTGAGATGCAGAGGCTTAATTTTCATTATTTGTTCATGCTGATTAGCTGCCCCACTAATCTCTTCAGGGTAAAGGACTCTTGGATAATTTCACTCAGTCTGAAGGGAAATACGGAAATCCATTGATATGTTAAATGGAACACTGAGACAAGCAGTGAATAAGATATATCTTGCTGTTAATCCTAAAACAACAGATAAGAAAGTGCAGCTAAGTTCACTCCGCACTACTACGAATGGTATGCACATTTTGATAGTATAGAGTGTAATGCAGTGGCGGGCCGTGCATTTCACACCTGGGCTTACCTGAATTAAGATGTCTGCCATTATACTAAAGCAATGCTACAACAAAACCCAATTAACAGGATTCAACAGGTCTCCAAACACTGCAGTCATAGCTGCTCCTTCAGAAGCATTAATATTAACTAATAAAATGACAAAAACGTAAACAATAAAATAGACATAAAATGCATTTAACTCACCAAAACTGCTGATTATTTGTAGACAAAAAACCTGCTTCTGTCGAGCGGACATTCTCAGCCTAAAGCGAATTAAAACTTAAACGACTGGTCAGACTCGACTTTCAGCATTAGCCTCCATGACGATAGAAAAGGACTTAGTGTTTGAACTGAGACGCACAGAAAATCTCTACAATAAAGTCATTACACTCTTCCTCCTCCTTCAGCCGTTGTGAGATGAAAAAAAAATACAGCTATTAACTCTATGTGTGTTAGCTTGCGCTAACAGCTATAGATGCGGTTTGCTAACTCTGACCAGCACGCTCTCTGACCATCCAATCAAATGTCATGATAATGCTGACGTCATGGTAGACCTGCTAGATGGCCGTTGGTCTCGCCAACTCGAAATCTGATTGGTTAAAGGATCCGTGAGGCAACAGATTCATCGAGATTTATTTTAAATTACAGGAGCCTGCACTGTTGATTCTGAAGGCTTTATGGCAGAGTTCTGTTACCTTGGCAACAAAGGGCTGAAATCTGATTGGATAAAAGCACTAACATTATCAGACTGTAAATTGATTATTTTACTTCGACTTGTAGAGTTGAATTTTGTGGCTTTTCTGGCGTTTTTCACCTCTTCTTTTTATTTTTTGCTTTTTGCCCTCTGTTCTAAATCATCTCCACAGCCTCTGATTAGAAAGCACCTGAGCTGACTGAGGCTACATGCCCATAAAGCAGAGATTGAGTCTAGCTCCCTGCCAGCGCAAAGTCAATTTGATATGTTACAGTTATTTTTACCTTTGATTTGTGTTGGACCACCAGTCCTGTTTTAGTTAGTTTAGATGCACAGTGTTTTGGCAGTTTAGGGGGAAGACCTGGGTCCAAGGGCCCACTGGGCCAATATCCAAAAGCATTGTTTATTTAGAGTAAGTGGTGCTGTCTAATATATTATGGTGTCATTTCATTAGTGCAAAAGCTAACACTTAATTTTTTCAGGTCCTATATTTTCCAGTAATTTAGTAGAGAGTAAGAAAGTGTATATTGTTGGGAAGGTTCCTGGAGAGGACTATGTAAATTGTATTCTCAGGGTGGATTATGTCTCATCTCCTATCTCCATGGACCTGCGGTTTATGAGTCTAATTTCCAGAAAATCTGCTCTGCTGTCATCGCAGTTCTCAAACATTGTTATTCTTGGTGTAAAAGGTTCACCTAGACTTAGATATAAGTCCAATAAACTGCTATAGCAGTACCTGTGCACTGACAAACCCATTCATTAGTTTTACATCTGCAGTTAAACTCAAACACTTTTTCAGAAGTCAGCAAGGCATCGTCAGCAGAACACTGTCAGTCCTGTGGTTGGTTTCCTCGCAGCTCTTTACACATCTAATCACAGCGAGTTCCTGTGTTTGTCTGTGGCTCATTAGACAAAGACGAGCACTTGGGATTGTTTCCTTGTGTCTCTTTCCTCTGAGAGCATCTGAGTGTGTGTGTGTGTGTTTTTGCTAATGTACGCACATTGTTTTCCATACGCGCTGCGTCCTGCATCATTTGTCTGGCTGATTGTCATTCTCTCTGCCACATGAATGAACACAAACAGTCTGAGGCAACAACTGCTTCAAACGAACAATAGCTTTTAATGATAGCACTGCAGGAGTGTGTGTGTGTGTGTGTGTGTTACTATGTGTTTGTATTGGCTGTAGCAATCAAAACCTTTCACATCAAGATCTATCAGCTGCCATCAATCACAGTTTTGTTCACATGCAGGAACATATCAAAGGTGAACGATTGATAGAAGTATCATTTATAACTTCTTGGTGTTGATACGACTCAGTAGTTTTGAGGCCTACTTTCTGGAGAAAGTCAGAAGAGGATGAAATAAGACACGCTGAAGCAGTCCGAAAAAAACAAACAGAGCAGCAAGGAATCTAATCTTTAAGGGTTTGTGGTAAGAGAGGAGAAAGAAGGGAGCATATGAAGAAAACACTCCATTATCCTGTTGTTTTGTTAGATTATATGTAATCCTTCACCCACATGAACAAATTAGCAATTTGCATCACTTGTTTTAGGATTTCATCATTGCTCTGTTCACTTCAGCCCTGTTTTCATGCATCATTTCCTAAACCAGTTTACAAATGTTTTCTTTCCAGGATGCCTCATGTTATCTGACAGTCTAAAAATCAACAGATCTCAGTGTCTAAACCAAGACAATTCAGAGACCAAACTATATTTCTTGGTTTAAAAAATGTAAAAAATTATCAACAAACAGGCAGGTCAGATCTCAGTCAAGCGGTTCCCACAGAGCCCCCAAGGGTTTGGCGACATACAACCTCATCAGTCAGGAAGCTTGATATCAAACTGTCTGATGCTTTGGCTTTTATGTTGAAATCCAGGCAGATCTGACAGCCGGCTGTGATGGAAACTACTGAGGAAGACAGATCGAACAAACGCCGGGCGAAGGAGAGCCGAGGACGGGAAGGGAGGATTTGGGAACAAAGCTGAGGATGGAAGGAAGCAAGAGAGAGGAAGACAGAGATAGGAGACAGCTGATAAAACACCAAGCTGTGGTAACAGCCTCCACTTTTACGGTTTCCGAAAAGGGACTTCTTTAAATTCAATACTGCCAAGAACCATCCATTAGAGGAACTGCATTTTGTATTCCATGACTTTCTCCCCCTCCAGCTCCTCCTGAGGATCCCAGCCACCCCTAGGCATGCTGGGAGCTGCAGTTCCCCCAGAATTTCATGCATTTTTGCCACAAGGTCTCCCTCCACCTTCCAATCACTATTATCAGACCCCCGAACCACCTCGAGTGTCTCCTCTTGATGCGAGGGAGCGGCAGGGGTCGTCTTGAATCGGTGAGCTCTTCGCCCCGGCACGAAGAGCGAAGCCAGCCACCCAGAGAAACCTCATTTGAGCTCATTCCTGTATCTGCAATCTCATTCTTTCAGTCGCTGACCATCAGCAAGAGTCAGAATGAAGACTGACCGCTTAATAGAGAGATCAAGCTCTTTCTTAAAGGACATTTAAGGATATGAAAGCTATTCTGCACATTGAACTGCTGCCTAATAATGCATGGAAATAAAGACTTTTACTAAGCGGATCTTCATTTTCTTTTTTTCTTTCTTCTATAAGCCTAAATACACACACACATATAAACCTCATTTGCACAAACGTTTGGCAGCCACAAGACGATTCTCTCAGATGGAGATTCGAGCTCATTACAGACTCCATGAACAAAACCAAAGATAATGTCTGATAATATTGTTAAAAGCCCACAATACAAGAGTCTCTTGTCTTTTTGAACCCAGGGTGTGATTTTCCTTTCACTATATATACATGAGAGGTTAAAGGTCAGCTTCGGTTTCATCCCCTCAGCATCATTCAGAGGCACAGACGCCAGTTTCTTTCTTTGGCAGAAAATAGACCAGAATGTAATTCAGCCACGAGAGAGGGACACAGCTGCACATCACACAAACAGCCAAATGATCATGAACTTGGTGGCGGCGGGTTTTATTACTCGCTCATTCACCCACCCTTGATTGAAAACAATGTGTTTATGTCAGTCAGTCTCTAGGCTGATGGAAAGCATGCTGGGAAATGTAGTAGACCATATATAGGATTCTAGGATTGATTCTGATACACATAGCAACCCAGTTAGTTTACTGCTCATATTTTTTGATTATTGTTGACTTATTAATGACTAATCTAATTCTGTAAAATCTAAGTGGTCGTAAGTGTCTCTGAATCTTCCTTTGCAATTCTGTAACAGGAGAGATTCATTTAAAAGGTTAAAGGAATCTCAGCTTTCACCTAGATTCACTTTGCACGTACATTACTTAACATTAATGAAATGTCTTTTGGGTCAGATTTGAGCTCTGAGTGCAGAGTATTAAATCTGGTTCCTTGGGGGGAAAAATTTCACCTCCTCTGTTATTCTCTGGAGGTTTCAGACTTCAGTGACACTAACCTCCAGGCATCGCATTATTCCACAAAGATGTGCCTACTGAGGTTCACTATGTGTGTGTTGATGTGTCAGTGTTCAGTATGTGCCTGAGTGCCTGTTTTCTCCACTTTCCTACCCAGAGGCTGGTCTCTCTTTTTTCCCTCTATCTTTTATTCCGACACACAAACACACACACACACACTTCTGGTGTTCTGGTGTTATAATAAACACACTCACACGAGTGAACCTTTGTTTATCTCTGCTGTTTTCATTTCAGATTACTACTGTCTACCTCCAAAAAAAGCATGCAGCCAGTCCTGACTGTCCCAGCATTCAGCCACAGTCACTGTGGTTCAGCCAGTGAACGCCCAAAAAAATACAAAAACACATCATTCACGCATGAGCACCAGAAAGCCTGAGCACGATGACAGTGAAACAGAAACATCTGATTTCCACCACTGACCTGAATAAGTTTGCAATAATAACTGACAAATATGTTCACATTTTAAGAGATACATCAGGTGAGAAAGTCAGACTCCACAGTTGCTGACAATGGATCCAAGTCACTGAAAAATATTTCTGCACGTAGTTTCTGTTTCACCCTCACAACCTCTGTTCCTCCTGGTCGCCAATTTTTGTGGAATTTCCCTGTTTTCATCTCTACAAGACGCCCAAAACGTTTTCCACCCCTTTGTCAGTCACCTGATCCTGTTCTTCCCTTAACACCTACCTCCTTGCCTCATTAGCAAAATGTAGCATGCCAATCACTTCCCAAGACCGCCAACAGCTAGGTTTCATGTGGACTGAAATGTCTGTAGCCAAGTGCAGGATCATCATGTGTATTGCAGAAATATGCCATGAATCAGAATCCAAGCCAACCAGCCACCGCTCCCCATGAAAAAAAAACACTTTGATAATCAGAGGCCAAACTTGACTTAAACTGATAAAATGGAGGGTTTCTATATAGCTTTTAATTAAAAGAAAGAAAGAAAGAAATACAGTAACATCACAAGGTGACAGTTAGATTTAATGATTCAATTTACATGGGATGGATTACTGAACATGTCGACTGTCCACAGACCCTTGGGGCCCAAGAGTCAGAATGACTCTAAGACACACAAACGCCTCCCAAGTGAGAGAGGTTCAATGTCCTTTTTCTGACCTAATTCAGAAAAGTGGACATTGGGATCCAGGTTGTAATTTGATGCAGAAAGAAAGGAGGATATGTTCACTGGATGCTGCATTGATCCAGAATAAGATGAGAGCAGGGGAAAATACATACCTGCATGTCCACATGCACCGACATACACCTGCTCTTTTTTCAGAAAAAGAGAAAAGCTCAGCCACTCTGATGTATTGTTGGTCCTGACAGATGATAAAGGCTGGACTGCTTATGTAATGGAAGAGAAGAACCTCTGAAATACTGCCGTCCTTTTGTTGAATCTGAAAATCGTAATTTAACCCAGTCGACACTAGTCATCTGTCTTGCTAGAGAAGACTAAATCTGGGGACAAGCAAATGTTTTTAGGTTTCGAGAGTAGGACACTGATATTCTGTATATGAAAGCATTTGGTTTAAGACATCAAAATCAAAGAAATGTCCATTTTACCCCAGACTGGTAGTGCTGGAAAATGAGATTACTGGAATATCAGGAAACACGTGGCTGTTAATAGTGGCAGTTAAACGTGACACAATCAAGCAGAGATGCAAATGAACACAAGGGGTACAAAACAACCATAAATAGAAACAAAACAAATACAAAGAGGCAAAGCAAATCACCAAAAGATGCAACACAACCACAAAGTATGAAAGAGAGGGAAAATGACAACAAAGAGACTCAAAACAATTATGACACAAAATGACTATAGAGATGTGAACAACTATAAAGAGAGACAAAAAGCTACAAGGAGTTGCTACAAATATTTACAAAAGGATGCAACGGAAAAAGATGCAAAACAATTATAAATAGATAAAAAAACAAATACAGAGAAATACAAAGAAATGCACCACAAGGAGATGCAAAATAAAATACAGAGACACATAAACACTCAAACATCCCTAAAAAGATGCTCACAAACCAGACACACACAAATGACCAAAAAGATAAATACACACACACAAATAAAAAAAACAAAAAGATCTGTCTGTGCTCATTATAGGCTCACTTTCATAATGTGTCTGTCTCTATAATCTGCAGAACTAACATTAGGCAGGATACTAAATCCATCATAGATACAGGAACAGCACCAAGATGAGAGGCAGATAAATGGGTATTTAAAAAAGACCAGGGAACCATTTTAGAGCTACTTAGAGAAGTAAGGCATCGTTGATACAGATGGAGAGGTCAACTGTGTATCAACTTGCACCACTCTGTGGTGGCTCAGAATCTGTTGCCAACAGAGGAGGAAATGTCAGGCTAAAGGCTTTTTGAGAGGATGGGGGGGGACAGAAACGGATGAATGACTTTTAAATGAGTAAATCTCATCCTTTTTCTGCATATGACTGAGTACAAAAACATAGACTATGGCAATTTGTGCCTGTGAGTTTGGAGAACAAACTTCATAGAGAAAATGGATTAGAGGGAATAAAACCATCCTGTATGAGGCAGCAATATCTCCCACAAAGAAAACTGAGAAAATGACAGTAAAGAAATTTGTCTAGCTGCACAGATGAAATAATCAGAAGCAGTTACAATAGAGGTGAGAACGAGAGGAGGTAATCTGGCTTGGTAAAGTGAGGAGTGACAATAACAGATGGCTTGATTTTAATGTTCAGTTTCTTCAGAGAATGAAAAGAGTCTTTAGCAAAGTCCAGAATAACCTCTTCCAGTGAAGGACGTGATGTTTGTCAGCCGCGGCAGAAACATCTAAAGGACGTAAGGAAACTTCTGCCTCAATCAACCTCTATAGGGCAAAGCAACGAGTTCACATTAGCTTTCATTATCAATCAACCTGATTGGGTCCTTAGTGGCTGTCTGTATACACTTGAAGCATATCCAGCGCTGTTCCAGCATGGCCTGGTAATTTCAGATAAATTGTCCACTGAGACCAACGGAAACCGATGAGGAGCCAAAACTCTGCTGCCATGACAACAAGCCTCTGTCCCTTTATTTTAAC